>JAVKOQ010000057.1:0-239640 GCA_031835245.1 Balamuthia mandrillaris | reverse complement strand
CCAGATACCAACTCGATGGGCATAGGGAAAAGACCTTTAATAAAATGAAAGAAAAAGATATATACAAGGAGAGATAGGGATAGGTATTATGGGAGAGTGGTATAACAGAAGGAAGAATTTATATTTTGTTTTTAAGTTGTTGTTTTGATTTAATTTTTGTTTGTTTTTGTAAGGTTTTGTTTTTTTATGTTGTGAAACATTTTTTTTCCTTGTATATTCATTCAATATTAATGAAACACCTTTTAAACAATCATTTATTCATTATTTATCTATCTGTCAATCCTTTTATCTGTTTGTTAATCAGTTTTATAAATATTTTCTATTATTTTTAAAATACCAAAGTATGTATATAATTAATTACTCTGTTATAAATCATTTTTACTCTTTGTAAATAAGCTCATTGGATAGAGCATTTTGAGTTCTACAAGAACCTTTTTTATTTTTTCAAATAAAAGCATTGTATTCCTTTTTTTAATTAATAAACATTAATTTTCCCTTTTTTCAATCATTTTGACTTAAAGAATGTTGAAATTTTTTCTAAGTCTGAAATTTTTGCTTTGGAACCAGGGAACCAAGGAGGTTCCTTTGGTTCCGTATTTTCGCACCTCAATAACTGTGTTACATCTTAATAAAACACAAAACTGTTTGTTGTGGCAAATACTTTAAGTATTACTCTTCCTTTGGATGTATTTATGTTTAGGATACACCTCATACCTGTCTGGCAAAGGGTAGCCTTAAAACAAGGCTGATTCTCCAACCCAGATGCACAATGGATCAAAGTTGACTTGTGGATTTTGAGTAGAAAGTATCAATAACCAAGGTCGAATTTTGAGGAGGAAGAGTTCAAAGAAGGAGTGTAATTCAGTAGGAAGAGGTACTTGATCTGTTTTTTTCATCCTCTTTTCCTTGCCTACTGATGCATAAAAACTTATGATCTTGCTTCCATCTTCATTATTGCTTTCTTCATAGAACAATTTATCTCAACAAAACCCTCTAACTACTTCTCTTCTAACACCTTGCATTAAGCCTGTTGTCATGTTGATGCGACAGCATTGAACTTGCCATGCTGCCTTGTTGAATATCTTCTTCTTCTTCTTTTTCATCATCATCATCTTCTTCTTTTTTTTCTTCTTCTTCTTCTTCTTCTTCTTCTGTTTCTTTATTTTTTTCTTTGGTCCTATCATTGATGGACCCAAAATATGTTTGCACAATCTTATTTCATCTTCGCAAATTCCATTCGCCAAAAGCAAGACATTCTTGAGATACAAAGAATTGACCAGAAGATGTCATCTCACTTTCATTGTAGATCATGGAAGTATGTGTTCGTAGTTGCATCTTTGCATCCTGAGCAGATTCATGCAAGAATCTTTGAGCTGCATTGATAGAAAGAAGATGCTTAGACATGGTCTCAAAAGTCAACAACCAACGTAACATCTTTGATAGATAAAGCAGATGATTGCGAACTGTACTAGGACTGCTGTACTGTAGTTGACAGAAGTGATGAAATGCTTGAAAGCGTGTTTGATCAAATAACATCATTACTGAGAGCTCAAATAGCTCAACTGTCTTATTATCTTTATCATCTTTTTTTTTCTTCTTCTTCTCTTCTTCTTCCTCTTCTTTCTCCTCTTCTTCTTGCTCCTCTTTTTTCTTTTTTTCTTCTTTTTCCTTATGATTGCTCTCACACAATTTCACAAATCGAAAGAAGATGCCCAGAGTAGAATGTAAGTCTCTTGCTGTTTGAGTTATGCTTTTTGTTGCAATTCTTTGCTGGGCCTCATTTTTTTCTTTTGTTGTGATGTCTAATTGTGAAGCATCTTGTCATCTTCTCTTTTTATCTTTCTCTTCCTTTATCAATTGTCGTATTTCTGGTATTTGCTTTTTGAGTTGCTTCCAATTAATACCATAAAAATGTTCGTGATGTCCCCTTTTTGTTTTCTAGTCAACAATCAGAAGTTCTCATAATAGCTCATAGGGATAGGTATTATGGAAGAGTGGCATAACAGTTGGATTCAACCAACACAAAGTTCCACAAGAGAGAAATATGTGAACTCACAAGCAGCTGACATGGGCTAGGTGCTGATGAATGGGATGTGCAAATCACTTTCACATATTTCTCTTGGAACAACAAAAAGGTTTTCATACTTTGGGAGAAAAAAAATGAGAAAAACGTGGGTTTGAAAGGGAAGGGGGACCAACCTTTGGCTTAGGGTTGCTGGCTTCTTCTTTTATCAATTGTTCACGTGGTGCTGCTGTCACATATAAAAACTGGACATCCAAACCTTCACTTGTTACCTCCAACTTCCCATTCCTGTAAATGTCACCTTTGCATTCTAGCCCTGTGATACCCTCAATGAGAGCTTTCACCAAGGAAGGATTTTTCCCCCTAGGTGCAAATGTCTTTGCAAGTTTTCCACTATTGTTGCTAGCTTTGTCATGCTTGCGAACACTGTTGATTGAACACTGGATGAAGATAACGCGGTGTGTTGTTTTGTCTTGGCTGATCAACGGCTCGTGAATGATCAGATCCCAGCCAGCAAAATTGGAAGCCAAAGGGATGTAGAAGCAGGGGTAACGTGTGACATTAGTGGGGATATCATTTGCACGGAAAAACTTGCGCAGCTGAATTGCTGGAAGTCTGAGTGTAATTGGATCGCCAGAGATGTTTCCCAGGGTGTAAGCAGGCAGGTTGGAGAGGTCATCATATAACTGCCTCTCCACCCACTTCTCCAACAGGAGGCCCTGCTCGGCCGCAGGCTTGGTCCTTGAGATTGGGGTCTGTGGCACTTTCTTGTAGTAGTAGGAGAGAAGTGCACGTTCTGCGGGAAGGCTGGTACACCGGTAGCGATGCTGCTCTTGGTCGTAGATGATCAGACCTGTGTCATGGAGGAGCATGCTCTCTGGTGATGGCTCCTGGTTAGCAGCATACTGTGGCGAGAATATGATCTCCATGAATGCTAGGAATTCATCCAACCTCCCCTTGTGTTTGTCCACAAACTTGTTTACCTCGGCCGCTAGGGCTTTCTCTCTTGGTCCCACCCACTCCAAGGGCATGCTGACAGTACCTGTTAGGTGGGCTTGTTGGAGGGATCCCATTTCTCGTGGCATACGCCCAGTGATCTCGGCCAAGAGGATCTTGTCGGATGTGTCCTTCTGCCAGGCGGGAGGAAGTTCGAAAACACCACCAGGAGCTATGGCCTTCTCAAAGATGGTCAGCGGGAAAGGCTGGATGCGTCGGAGCCACCTCTCAAGCCCAGGTTGCAAGTTGAACTCGAAGCGAGAATGCGCAGAACCTGAGAGGAGCGTAAAGGTTCTTGCTCCTTGCAACAATCCTGTAGAGATCATGTACTGCCGGAAGAATGGGCTTGATTCCTTGTGTTGCCACCAGATCTCATTGTGCTCATCCACTACGAAAACAACCGGTGCTTCGATGTACCCTTGCAGTTCTTGGAGAAGTGCAAAATGTACCAATAAGGCCTGCTCTATTGAGCGCACCCCAACAAGAGCAAGTTCGAGCAGATTTTCACTGCCCCAATTGTTATCGGACTGGCACTTTATATTCCACGCCTTGAATGAATTGAATCTACAGAAGCGTTTCAGCACATACTGAGCTACTGCATTATCGTTGGGGAGGGAGGCCCATTCAGCGGTCTTTGGCTATGTTAACAACAATAACAACCACAAAAACATGCACAATTTTGTTTTTGAGTATAATGTAATGAGAACAATAGGAAGGATGGTATGTACCATATAAATGAGAATGGCACCGTTGATATATGCAACGCTTGCCAGCAGATAGGACTCAGCTGTCTTGCCAACACCATTGGGACCTGATAGGATCATGCCGGCTTGAACATCGGTGTTAACCACGTCTTTTTGCCCCAGATGGACCACATCCGCAAACTCCTTTAGCAGTGCATAGCGCTGAGGGGTGAGGATGAAACTCTGCAGCTTGTGGGGCTGAAGCTCCTTTGGGAGTAGTTTAGCAGAGCCGCTCAAGTCTGGGAGTTCTATTGTTTCGCCTATCTTGCGCTCCAGTGCTTTGATATTGTGAAGATAATCCCACCTTGAGTCGCTTGGATCAGGGAGAGCGGGGTCATGTTCCTTCTGCGGAAGAATGGCTGGAGATAATTTTGAATGAACGAAAAAGAGCAATTGGTTGAGAGATTAACAAAAACTCATAGATACTTTGTTGTTGTTGTTTCAACAGAACGAACCTTTGACATAAGAGGCTTGTACTGCTTGCAGGTCGTAGTAAATTGAGAAACCCATTTCTGGGCAAAGGGCACGGTAATCCTCTTTGGCAAAGTTGGCAAGGTCGCCACCAGTGAGGTTGTGGAAGTGCTTAGCATACAAGCAGAATCTTCCTTCTCTAAACCAATTTTGAACCTCTTCCACTGTCCAGTCTCTAAGGGGCTTTGGGGCTGACAATGAAAGAAACTTTCGTGTTAATGAAGAAAAAAAAAATAGGAATAACACAATGAAAAGCGAATGAACAGTGAGTGGCTACCTTGAGGAGAGGCATTGGTGGGTTCGTCTGTGCTAGCGACTTTTTGCAGCGGCACGGTGCTCGAGGATAAAAATCGGCGACAATGTAGGGAGGGCAATTGCCGTGTGTAGCGAGGGGGCGTTGTGCCAAGAAAGGACGCTCTTCCTGCTCGTAGCTTGTTGGGTTAGGGCGTTCATGTACCAAATTTCCAAGGGCCTGGGAGAAAAAAATCTGTACCTTTGTTGTAGGTGACAACGGCGGGGTTGAGGCACTAGGATCGGCGGGCCGCGGGTGGTAGCAAAGATTTACGCCCTGGCAATACGGAAGAGGAGCCCAACATTTCTTGGAACCGTTTCATGACGGTTTGTTGTGTGGCCTGTTAAATCGCCCCCGCTTGTGGCCTAGTCTCTTCTCTCCTTGCTTTCTTCCTTCAAAGTCTCTTCTCTCCTCTCCGCTGACGTATGCTAGGATGGGCAGCAAAAAAGTTCCGCTTCCCCTCCCCGCTACTTTCCGGGGAAGTAGTAAGCGGAAAGTAGCGGGAAAAATTAGTGTCGACAAGTACACCACTGTCAAACCAAACCATTGCGCGTTGGTCATGTATCCAAAAGCATAGAGCCTATTCTCTTCCTCTTCCTCTTCCTCTTCCTCTTCCTCTTCCTCTTCCTCTTCCTCTTCCTCTTCCTCTTCCTCTTCCTCTTCCTCTTCCTTTCTCTCTTCCTCTTCCTCTTCCTCTTCCTCTTCCTCTTCCTCTTCCTCTTCCTCTTCCTCTTCCTCTTCCTCTTCCTCTTTTCCAGCTCCTTCTTCGGTCCTCTTGTTGTTGTGGTCTCTCTTCTCGAACTGGGTTTTTTTTTCTTCTCATCCTGCCAAACCGCCACGAAGCAAATCCGCCCCGTTCGCGACGGCTCTCCTTACTCCCGTCCACCGCTCCTCCTTCTTCTCCTCGACCTGCTTATGCTTCTTCCAAAACATGTGAAACGACTACACCAACGCGAACCTCGCCCAACTCACCAATACCACCTTTCCACAAGGAGCACCAAGAGCAACACAACGGAAGAACCAACAGACCTCCTGTCCGTCGCACAGAACAAGAGGAACGCCCCGGAAGCCTTCCCTGAGGTGGAGTTCCAGGACCTTCACAAGATGATGGCCCTCACCGAGTACCGACGCTTCCTCTGGAGCAACTCGGAACTCTTTTGCTGTCAGCAGGCCTACCCAAGCACGGGAGAAGGCAAGGTGAGATGGGTGATGGCCATCATCAACGATGCCTACGTCATCCCAGCCGTGGCTTTGGCCCACTCCCTCCGCAAGTTCTCCTGCTTGACCGACAAGACTGGTTGGAAGGTGCTGGAACGATCTCCCTTGGATTGCCACCATGCGCTCCCACGTGTAGAACCTCACAGAGTATGACCGATTGGTCTACCTTTGCACGGCAAGCACGAGTTGAAAACAACCCGGGCCTGTTGGTGCTGTGCCACCCTCGAGCCAGATCACGAGCGGCATTTTTCACAAACTCGGACAAGAACACACAAGAACACACTTGTTTCCTTCCCTTTCATTAAATTATGTTTGGCTCCCGTCTTTCTCTTTGTTTCTGTCTAGGTTCCAACAAGCTGCTGCCGCAGCCAAAAAAGCCCCGACAGAGACAAATGATCCGCAGGACAATAAGTATCAAATGTTAGGCAACATTTTTATTTCACATGTTTATTTGCAGCATGGGCATCCATCCGATTCCACCCACCCACCGCGCTTTTGCCACAACATGCTCATTGGCTAGCGCCACCTGTATTTATCACTGTGAAGAAAGACCAAACTTAATGCGAGGAAAAGTCTGTTTCAGCTGTTTACGGTCAATAGCTGAAATAGATTTTGGCAAAAGTACAGAAGAAAGGTTGCGACAGCGCCTGCACAGCCCATACAAAGGCTTGGCTGTCACATGAATGCACTTCCGCAGGTCCAGGCTTTCAAGCAAAGGCTCAAAGGAAGAGCTACCAATGAACCGAATACCTTTGTCTGTCACTTTAGGGCAGGAATACAAGCTCAACTTTCGGAGGTGCTTTCCAAACAAATGTGCAATTACTTGCACAGAGTCATCACCAATCTGGCTGCAGTTAGTCAAGCTGAGCTTCTGTAGACGTGGTGGTTCACTTTGATGATAGAAGGGCCGCATGCAGGCAACAAACTCAACGTCGCTGATCTTGCTATTGTTCAACCCAAAGACCTCCAAGTTGGTGCATATCAAGCCTTTAAATCGCTGCTCCTCTGCTGTCCCTGAAATAAGGGTTGATAGTTCTTCTTCCTGCTCCTCTTCCTTTGTTTCTTGGTTACCATCCTTGTCCCCTTCAACGTTAGCAGTGGTTGTTTTGTTGGCTGCTCTCCGCTGAAGCATGCGTTCCATGCGATTGAGGATGCGAATCTTGGCTCTCTCTTCCTCATAAACAGTTGAGACGAATAGCTGCAATGAATAGAGATGTGCGAGTGATTCAGAGATGATGGCCAACGCATTGTCAGAAACATCTCTCAATACCAGTTTTTGCAGGTTTGGGCAACCTATTTTGTAAATGGTGACAGTTAGCTTGCATCTTACACGCAAAGACAAGAAGGTATGAGAACAGCCTTGTACCTTGTACCAGCACAAGGACCGACTCATCACTAAAACGGATCTCTTCGGTAGTGCAAAGAGACAAATACAATGAGGTGAGTTGAGGCATGTCCACAAAGCATGATAGTGCCCCTGGCGAGCTCACTGATATAGAGAGGTCTCTCAGGCTTTTGCATTCATTTACGAGACAGCGAAGGACGGACTCTTCAATGGGGATTGGCGCATTTGCCAGCCCTATGATTGAGAATGAAATGGCAGAGAGAGAGAGAGAGAGAGAGAGAGAGAGAGAGAGGAACAATGGCAGTACAACGTAGTTGAAAAGAAAGGAATGACACGTTATTCTCTTGATGCACTGGCAAAGGAAGATATATGTACCAAGAGTCTGAAGCTTAGAGCACACGCTGGCTATATGCAATAACGTGTCCGAAGGCAGACTACTGTTGTTGAAGTGGAGTGATCTTAGTGTAGATCCCGAGTTGTGTGAGGATAATGCGTTGAAACAAGTGCCTTGCATTTTGATGGCCATGCCCAGCCTGATACTTTCCAAATGATTGCAGTTCTCTATCATTTTTCTGAATGCTTTGGTTTCTTTGAGTTAAAACAGAGAGAGAAAGAGCGAGAGAGAGAGAGAGAGAGAGAGAGAGAGAGAGAAAGAGAACAGCAACAAAGTAGAGGCATACAAGCATCAGTAACAGTTGTGGCAGCATTTAATGTAAGCGAACGCAAAGAGGAAGTCATTTGCGAGTTGGCAATAACTACTACAAAGTCGTCATTTAGTTCTGTTTTGAACTGGTCGAGTGATAACTCGGTCAGATGGTGACAATCCATTATCAGGCTTCGCAAGCCATCAGAAGGCATACACCCGGTTCTGTTCATGGACAGCCGCAACACCTTTGTTTTACAGAACTCCCGGTAAGCATACTTTGGTCAAAAGGAGGATGCGAAAGCAAAAGTACCGATAACTGAGGGCCTAAACGTTTGCTGATGAGTTGAAGAGCAGCAGCAGAGAGACGAGAGGCGTAAGAGAGTTGCAAAGCGCGAAGATGAGGAAAGTGGTCCACAATAGCCTCTACTACAGAGTCAGTGAGGTCACAGCCGTTGAATATCTTCAGAAGAAGTATTGAAAACAAGGTTAGTAAACGACAAACAAGCAAACGGCTTGTGTTGTTGATGTTACCAGTTCTTCAAGATGGGGAACGGCTTTTGCTATCTGTGCAACGTTCTTCTCCGTGACGGTACGGCAACCAGAAAGGTCTAACGAAACTCCAAAAGAGCAAGACGCGCCCGCGTTGTACCGGCGGTCGGCCACCACCAAAGCGATCATAGAAGAGAGGTCGTACTGCTGCACCAGATCACGCTCCAGCAGATGCGCAAATAAGCAGTTCCTCAGCTCAGGCGACAGCCTGGATAATCGGCCTTCATCCGATACCAGTTGGAAGTTCTTGCCGAGGTACTCTACCAGCAGGTTCACCAACGAGGAACCCATCTTTCACCAACGCTACTACGCACGCCGTCCTCCCCCTTTTTTCTTCCTTTCGTAGCGAAATGCTTTCCCAAATGGCCAAATGTTTGTTGGTTGTTACGCACACACAAGCAAACTCCCTCCTGTCGACACGATTTAGTGCACAAAAAGAAACCGCCACGCGAGCTCAACTCCCCTCCCCTCCTCCTCCTCCTGGTTGTTGAATTGGGGGTCCCTGAGAAGGAGGTAGGCCAAGGACCCTGCTGCACGTTCTTCTTTGATGAGACTGCACATTCTGGCTTTTTGGTGCGCTTTCATCGCCCACACCATTTGCGAGAGGGTCACTGAACGACCTTTGTTGTTGTTGTTGTTGTCCATTAACGTCGCTTGAAGAGGGCAGCAACAGGTCTTGCTTGGTTTGTGGAAAAAAGGAACGACTTGTTTTGTTTGCCGTTGCAGCACGATGCTCCTTAGAAGTGGTGGTTGTAACGTTCGCTTATCAAAATCTTCTCTGCAGCATCACAATAGAGTTTCAACGTCACAGTATCAGCTGCAGAGTGAAAGCAGTGTACCCTTCTTCCGATTGGATCTGCACCGAGAACTCCAACTCCAAGTGACTGTGAGGCAGAACCAACATGGTACCGTCGTCCAAAGGGGGGCTGTCCTTTACCACACGAAACATGCCAAAGTATTTGGTGGTGCTGTCACCCCCCATAGTCGTTGTGAAAGGTATTTTGGTAGGCAACAAGGCCACTGCCGCTGGAGCCTCCTTCTCCTTGGGCCAACGCCAAGAAGTGGACAGAGCCTCGATTGCAGCGATTATCGTTTGCTCTCTCAGAGAGGTAATAGACGCCACTGAAGCTGGTTACCCTCTCCACAAGAGCATCTCGTAGTTGGCCCACCGCCCGCTCTTCTTCATCTTCTCCTTGTTCTTCGTTATTGTTGTTGGAGGGAAAAGGCGAAGGAACGTTGTAGCGTAGGAGCAACGCTTCCCAAAGCTCCTTCTTCAAGGACATCTGACGAGCGGCCTTGCAGCTGCTTCCAAAACGGAGCAACGAAATCGGGTCTTGCAGAGGCACAATGGCCTGCTCCATCACCTCCACTGGCAAGTTCCAAATATCGTTGCCCTTACCTCCCGCCCCACACCATCTTCACCGCTCATTGTTTCTTCTCTTTGTTCAGTTTCAGTGAATTATGAAAACCGTGCTTTATGAGATACAAAGTAAGAGCATGCCTTGTTTGTGGGTTACCAAGTTGCCAAACAAACATAAAAGAAACAGACGCAAGGAAGGAAAATTCCTTTGGAGTGCACCATGTCGCTGGATTAAGACAAAGACACGGTGACGGTCTTGATTTCGGTGTAATTGGAAAGACCCTCTTGGCCCAACTCTCTGCCTTGACCGCTCCTTTAATAGAGAGTGGTCAGTATAAGTTTGTGGAAAAAAGAAGTCCGACGCATAGAGAGAGAGAGAGAGAGAGAGAGAGAGAAGTTAGACATACTCCTTGAAGCCACCGAAGGGCTTGGCAGAGTCGTAGACATTGTAGCAGTTAACCCAGACAGTACCAGCGCGCAACTGGCTGGCAACAGTGTGAGCCTTAGCCACATCCCTGGTCCAGAGGCCAGCCGCTAAGCCGTAGATTGTGTTGTTGGCTCTCTTGATAACATCATTGACGTCAGAGAACTTCATGACAGACATTACAGGACCGAAACTGGTACGATAAGAAACATATTAGCGCCTTTCATTCGAGGGTGGACAGAGAAAAACGGAGAGGAAATTGAGAGAGGGAGATACATTTCTTCTTTGGCAATGGTCATGTCGTCCTTGCAGTCAGCAAAGACAGTAGGCTGGATGAAGTAACCTTTGTTGGCAGCCTTGTCACCACCAATGGCGAGCTTGGCGCCTTCTTTCTTGCCGAGGTTGATGTAATGCATGACGCGGTCGAACTGCTCCTTGGATACTTGAGGACCTTGCTCAGTCTCAGGCTTCATGGGATCGCCAACCTTACGTTTCTTGGCCAACTGGATGCTCTTCTCCAAGAATTCGTCGTAAATCTTATCTTGTACAAATACACGAGAGCCAGCAGTGCACACCTGGCCGTGGTTAAAGAACAAGCCAAAGTGGGCTCCCTGAACTGTTTACAGAAAAATAATATGTCAGCATGCAATACCGATGAGAGGCGAGTAATAGAAGAGGAAGCAACATACTAGCTGCTTCGAGGTCAGCATCAGCGAAGATGATGTTGGGGGATTTGCCGCCCAACTCAAGGGTCACACGCTTTAGGTTGGTGTCAGCAGCAGCCCTAAGGATCTTGTGGCCAACTTCAGTGGAGCCAGTGAAGGCAACTTTGTCCACCTTGTGGTGCTTGGCGAGCATAGCACCAGTATCACCTTGACCGCTGAGCACATTAACCACACCGGCAGGGTAGCCAGCCTCATGGGCCAACTCTCCAAGGCGCAGAGCGCTCAGAGGAGTCTGTTCGGCGGGCTTAAGGATTGTCACACAGCCAGTAGCTTTGTTACAAGAAAAGTTTAGCCCTTGAAACAAATTCAAATACGCAAAACAAGCGTATTTGCTTACCCAAACAGGGAGCCAACTTCCAGGCGGCCATAAGCAAAGGGAAGTTCCAGGGGATGATTTGAGCGCACACGCCAACGGGCTCCTGGCGGGTGTAGCTGAAGTAGTTGTTGGAGGCAATGGGAATGGTCTTGCCTGGAAAGCGAGTTTTTTAAGCCACAACGAAATAATTCAGAGAGAGAGAGAGAGAGAGAGAGAGAGAGAGAATGGGGCGAGAGGGAGAGAGAGCTACCAGTGATCTTGTCGGCCCATCCAGCGTAGTAGCGGAAGCACTGAACGGTCATCGCCACGTCAACGGCCTTGGCGACAGCGAAGGGTTTACCGTTGTCCAGAGCCTCGAGGGTAGCCAACTCATCGGCGTTCGCCTCAATAAGGTCAGCAAGCTTGTGCATGAGCTTGGCGCGCTCGTAGCCGGTGGCTTTGGCCCAAGGTCCCTCATCGAAAGCATGTCTGGCAGCGGCTACGGCCTTCTCTACGTCTGCCTCACCAGCCTCGTGGATCTCAGCCAACACCTCCTCGGTGGTGGGGTTGATGGTCTCAAAGGTACGGCCAGACTCAGCGTTGACCCACTTGCCACCAATCAACAGATTCTTATTCTTCAGCTTGGGCACTTTGTGCTGAGTCTTTTTTTGAAAAAAAAAACGAAATGAGTGTTCAGCTCTAACATAAAAAAATAAAGGGAAAGCTGAACATACGCCATAGCTCTTGGTGGCAGCCACGGCAGCAAAGCGACCAAGTTGCTGTTCGCACAGAAGGGAGGGGAAAAGAAAAACGCGAATGAGTTTTTGGTTGAGACAAAAGACAGATAACAAGGTTACGTACTGGCAAGGCCGAGGTTCTCGAAACGGTGTTGGAAAGCATGGTGTGGCTGGGCCAATGAGAGTATTTGTTTAGTTTTCGTGTGCGCGTTCTTAACCAAAACGAAAGAAAAGTAAAGAAGGAAAAAAAAAGAGCGAAAGAATAGTCTTGCTTCGTTTCGCTTGTCCTAAAACCAGCACGGCAACTTGGTGGTGCACTTAAAAACAATATCTCCAACCAATCATTTCCTTTTTTCGTTCGATTTTCAGCCAGTCTTCAGTTTTGTTGTCGACAGAGAAAAACATTTCGCACTTTTTGCGGGCAGCTGTCGCTCTTGTCAACGACGTGACCACGCTTGGCCAAGGGAAGGAAGGAACGGTTGCGTGAGTTTTGGCTTTTAACCTCGGGCGGCAAGCACCCTTGTTCTCTAGACTTCACTTAGCAAACAGTGCAACATTTACAAATGGGCAGAAAAACGGTACTAAATCGCTCTTCGTTTGGTCCCCGTCACTCTGCTCTTCTTATTGTATTCTTGAAACTCGTTGCCCGTGCGCGTTGGAACCAGTGCGTTGTTTTGTTCTCTTTCCTGCCATCAACCTGTGTTCTGGAAGCAATCTCATGTCGTCTCGATAGCAGCTTAAAAATAGCCCTCGGGGGATTTGGAGCGAACTACAAAAACCAACGACGACGAAGTTGACAACACCGGTGACTACGTACCTTTCATTCTAAGTTTATTCGCAAAGAAGTATCGGTACTGTGGAGACCACGAACATGCAACACGACACATTGGCTCCTTCTCACTGCTTGGAGGACGTATTCGGTTGCGGAGAGGAAACGAACACTGTCTTTTCCATTTCTGAAACGGTGCAACTCGCAGCCAAAGTACGATAGCACTCGTTGCTTGCAACGCAAGTGCTTTAGACACTCACCTTTTGTCTTTGTCATGTGATACATAGGTATGGGGCGTTGATAAGGGCTACAACAGGGTACTTTGCCTGCACGGTTGGATGGTGCGTCATAAGCTCTAACTCCGCCCATCACATGCCAATTCTTTGGCAGTACGGCTATGCATTACCTCCATTGCTCATTATTGTATGACACACAACCCGTGCAAACATGTAACTACAGGATAACTCAGCCACGTGGAGCACGTTGGCACCGTTGCTCAAGAAAGACGGGCTGTACTTGGTATGCTTGGACCTTCTGGGCCACGGCCTATCCTCCCACGCCAGCGCTGCTGTAGCCTATACTGCCGTTAACTATATACCGGACATTATGGCAGTGGTGGACCAACTCGGCTGGGACAAGTTCTCCATCCTCGGCCACTCGTTGGGCGCTATTATCACCACGTTTATAACAGCGATATTCCCACAGCGTGTCAAACGTTGTGTGCTGGTGGAAGGACTCGCTCCACGCACGACCACCTCCGCTCTAGTGTTGGAAGTGTTGCGCGATGCAGTAATGCAGAACAAGACGTTGTTGGGAAAGAAGCCTAAAATATATCCTTCACTCACTCATGCCATTCGAGCGCGGCATGGTGGTCCTGATGCCGTCTTTCCTGTTTCTGAACAATCGGTATCTTTCTTTCTGCTTTTTTTTAAATTGTAGCTTCTTGCTTTCTTGGTCCGTTCATCTTTTTTCTGTTGATACTTTTGATTATTTCTTCGTGATTCAGGCTAGGTTGTTGGTGCTAAGAGGAGCCAAGTTTGTAACGAGTCACGACAGCGATGAGGTGAAGCGAGACGAGATCCAGTTCATCCACGACCCATCGCTTCGGAGTTCTTCCCTACAACGCTTCACCCCGGAGCAGATCAAAGTCTTTTTGAACCACATCGAGTGCCCTGTGCTCTTGCTAGTGGCCGAGAAGGGCATCCCAGCTTGGACGGAAAACAACCCAAAGGAAAAAGCCCAGTTCAAAGAGTACACTCAATGCATTAAGCACCTGACGGAGGTCTTTATCCCAGGGCAAGCTCATCATGTACATGTGGATGCGCCTGAGACGGTTTATCCCCACGTTTCTCCGTTCTTGTTGGCCGGCTGTGACGAACAGCAAACGACTGCTCGTCTTTAGCACTTTTGTTCGAACAAAACTTGACAAATGCTTTGGCTCTGCATTCTCGATCTTCATGTCGTCCCAAAAAAAGCGAATTGGGACGCCACGTCAGCACACTAATTAATTGGCTTGTTTTTTGTCGACGTAGCCATTTTTGTTTTGCGGTGGACAGAAAAAAAAAGGCGTCTTGCTTTCCCTTCCTTTCACTGGGTAACACAAAGAGAAAGAGTTCGAGTTGCTACCTTGACTCTCTTTTTTCTTGATCTTTTTTTTTTTGGTTTTTTTTGGGTGTGTAGCAGCGAAAGGAAAAAGAAAGGGCTTTTTGATAAAGATGGCTGAAAAGAGTTGTGGCTTTCTGATTCACAATGACAAACCAGAGTTACCAGTCAACAAGCTGAGGGAACTCATCGAGAGCGAGGAAATCTCTCACAAGATTATGGCCATGCAGAGGGTCATCCTGCTGCTCAACAATGGGCACAGCTTGCCTCAACTGTTGATGCCCATCATTCGCTTCATCATGCCCAGCAAGGACAAAGTGCTGAAGAAGCTCCTCCTTCTCTTCTGGGAGGTGTGTGAGAAGACTGACGCTAGTGGCAAACTCCTCCATGAGATGATTCTCGTTTGGTGAGCACTCCCTTTTTACCTCACTTTCTTTCTTTCCCACTTTTCGCTCTTTTCCCAATCCTCCTTCCCTCCTTTTCACTTTGCTCTGCTTTGTTTTCATTCTTTTTCTTTGGCTGTGCTGTTTTCTCTTCTCCTTCCTCTGCGCTCGCTTCTCTTGTTTTCTCTCTTTGTGCCTTTCTTGATTTCGTTTTTTGAAGCTTTGTTCTATTTTTGAAGACAATCAACTGACCAAAAAGGCAGCTCTCACTTCAGAAACGACCTTCGTCATGCTAACGAATATGTGAGGGGAGCTACGTTGCGTTTCCTCTGCAAGTTGACAGAAGCCGAGTTGCTGGAACCCCTGATCCCTGCCATTATTGGTAACTTGGAAGACAAGTACTCCTACGTTCGCAGGAATGCGGTGCTATGCATCTACAGCATCTACAAAAACTTCCCTACCCTGATACCTGACGCCCCTGATCTTATCTTCAACTTCATTCAATCTGTACCTTTTTGCTCCTCTCTCCCTCTCCACCCTTTTCGTTTGCTTACTTCACTTCTCTCTCGCTCTCTCTCTCTTCTGACTTTGCTTTCATGCTTAAAACAAAAGGATGCAGCAGACGCGTCATGTAAAAGGAATGCCTTTCTAATGCTATTCAACTGCGCCCAAGACAAGGCAGTGCAGTACCTCGACACTGTGCTAGGCGACGTTACCGAGTTCGGCGATATTTTGCAATTGACCATCATCGAGTTGGTGCGCAAGGTCTGCCGCCAGAAGCCTGAAAAGAGGGTTTGTTGTTCCGTGTTCACTTTTACAAAATTGTTTTTGGCTGACAACTTTGTCGATGCCGTGTCATTAGCCAATCTATTTGCGTTGCTTGTTCGAGCTCCTCAAGTCCAAATCGCCTGCCGTGCAGTTTGACGCTGCTGCAGCCCTGGTCTCGCTTACTTCTGCCCCTACCGCCATAAAGGCTGCCTCCAGCACTTTTATCCGCATCCTTTGCACGGTATATTCGTTCTTTACTATGCAACAGTCAAGAGCAGAAAGTAGAGTTGCTAACACTGAAATGATATGTAGGAAAGCGACAACAATGTAAAGATGATTGTGTTGGACAAACTGGAGCACATTAAACGACACCACTTGAAGGTCCTTCAGGGCTTATTGATGGACATCATGAGAGCCCTCGCCAGCCCTAGTATGGATATTCGTCGCAAGGTACCCCCAGCTATTTTTGATTTTTCATTACTGTTGTTTTAGTAACTGACTTTCTCTTCAAATTTAAAGACTCTCAACATAGCTTTGGACCTGGTGTCTCCTTCGAATATTGACGAGTTCATTGCTACCCTCAAAAAAGAAATCATCAAAACCCAAGCCAAAGCCTTTGAGCAGGTGCTTATTCCTTTTCTGTTTAAACAACGCAAAAAACATTATTCTAATCTCTCTCTCTCTCTCTCTCTCTCTCTCTCTCTCTCTCTTTGTTTCGCCATAAAGCCGGGACCTTACCGCAAGATGCTGATCCACGCCATCCGTAGTTGCGCTGTCAAGTATCCTAACGTTGCAAGCAACGTGGTGGATGTGCTGCTCGAGTTCCTTGGCGACGTTAACGTACAGTCAGCAGTAGAGGTGGCTGGCTTTGTTAGAGAGGTGGCCCAGGTTTATCCTTCTTTGAGGGCGGGAATTCTTAGAAAGCTTCTTGATGGCCTCAAGTTCATTACAGCTTCTTCTGTACGTGCTGTTTTACATTTTCTACCACCCTTTCTTTTACCAAATCTAACGTAACATGGAATGCCCAAATGACTGCAACAGGTATTTAGAGCAGTATTGTGGATTATAGGAGAGTACGCAACTACCACTGAAGAAATAGATCATGCCTTTAGTACGTTGAAACAGGAGCTTGGCACGATGCCATTCTTTCCACCTCCTGATGAACAAACCGAACAAACTGAAAATGAAGAAGAAGAAAAGAAAGCAAACGCCGAACCAACTCCAACCATTAAAGCCCCTTCCAAGAGCTCGACCACGATCGTGCTGGCGGATGGCACTTACGCCACGCAGTCCGCGCTTACGCTTGGGCCGTTAGCTGATGGTTCCCTTAACGATTCGAATGGAGGAAACAAATCACGAGAAGATCGCACTGGGGGTCATCTTCGCCGTTTGCTCAAGAACGGAAATATCTTCTTAGGATCGGTGCTGGCTACTACTCTCACTAAGATTGTTCTTAGAACAGAGCACGTGCGTCTTATGCTCTCCTTCTCTCTCTACCTCTCCTCTCCTCTCCTCTCCTCTCCTCTCTCTCCTCTCTCTCTCTCTCCTCTCTCTCCCTCTCCCTCTCTCTCCTCTCTCCTCCTCTCCTCTCCTCTCCTCTCCTCTCCTCTCCTCCTCCTCTCCTCTCCTCTCCTCTCCTCTCCCTCTCTCCTCTCTCTCTCCCTCTCCTCTCCTCTCCTCTCCTCTCCTCTCTCTCCCTCTCTCTCCCTCTCTCCTCTCCTCTCCTCTCCTCTCCTCTCCTCTCCTCTCGTTTTTTTAACTAACATAATTTTGTGGATTTGTTTACAGAGCACAGACTTGGATGCTATCCAGAGAAATACTTTTAAGGCTGAAGTATTGTTGCTGCTTGTAGAACTTTTGAAGTTGGGAGAAACCTTGAAGTCGGATCCCAGGGTTGGTTTCCTTCTCTTTTATGTGGAGGAATTTACACCTTTTCTTACTTGCTTGTTCTTTCTTTCAATGTATAGCCGAAGAAAGCGCAGGGATTGGATTCAGATGCATTTGCACACATTAGCCTTTGTGTTAAAGTGCTGACCATTCAGGATGAACAAGCTGCTCAATTCTTGGAACAAATCTTCCTTAAACAAGCCCGTGAGTCGTTTGTGAGCATGTTGACAGAAAGAGAGGACAAAGAAAAAGAAGAGCAGAAGCAACTCAAAGACGAAACCTGCGTTCAAGCGGATGATTTGCTGAGCTTCCGACAACTGCGCGGCCGTAGAGGTTTAAGTATGTTTACCACTAAAGTTTAAGACGAATCATCCTCAACGGCTAATATTCTTTTGAAGTGTTGGAAGGTTTAGAAGATTTGGATGAAATGAACAACACGGCAGCATTCCGAGATGATTTCAACGCCAAAGGATTACGCTTGGATAGACTTTACCAACTCACCGGTATTACTTTATTTTTATTCTGTCAATTTTCACTTCCCCCTCCATTTGCTTTCAATTATTCCATTTTGACTTTGTTCTTTCGTTGCCTTTAAACAAAGGATTATCCGACCCTGTGTATGCGGAGGCCTTTGTAAACGTGCACATGTATGACATTATTTTGGATGTGTTGGTGATCAATCAGTCGCCAGACACCCTCCAAAACCTTTCTTTGGAGCTGGCCACAACCGGAGATCTTAAACTCTGCGAACGACCCAGAGAATACAGTCTTGGTCCCTTCGACCAACGTAGATTGAAAGCCAACGTGAAGGTATAAGAACCCTTCCTTTCTTTTGTTGTTTGTCATCATTCACAGTTGGAACTTACTTTTGTTATTTGTAGGTTTCATCAACGGAAGCTGGGGTTATCTTTGGTTCCATAGTTTATGATATTGCCGGTCAAGCCACTACTACCGCCACTGACAAGAATTGCATCAACCTGAATGAAATTCGTATCGACATAATGGACTACATTAAACCAGCCAGCTGCACCGATGCTGAGTTTTGTACCATGTGGTCCGAGTTTGAGTGGGAAAATAAGATCGCCGTTAACACTCGAATTAGGTGCAGTGTTTTTCCTTCCTCTTTCTCTCTCTTGTTCTCTCTTTCTCTTGCTCTCTTTCTCTTTTCTCTCTTTCCTTGCTCTCTTTCTCTTGCTCTCTTTCTCTTGCTCTCTTTCTCTTGCTCTCTTTCTCTTTCTCTCTGTAAACTTATTTTTCATTCTCTAAATAGCGATGTTACTGAGTATTTGGAGCACATCAAGACCATCACGAACATGAACTGTCTTACCTCTCCCAATGCACTTGGCGGCCAATGTGACTTTATTTCCGCCAACCTTTACGCCAGAAGCATCTTTGGTCCGTTTCTCCTTTTTGTTCATTCGTACAATTCTTTGTTTCGTTGTTCCTGACTCGCTCTGGTTTCGTAGGGGAGGATGCTTTGGCGAATTTGAGCATTGAAAAGGAGCCCAACACCGGAAACATTGAAGGCTTTATCCGCATTCGCAGCAAAACGCAGGGCATCGCGTTGAGTCTTGGTGACAAGATAAACGCCAAGCAGCGAACCAACAAAAAGGACAACGAAGCTGCTCAACAGCAACAAGGACCCATCCACATTTAAACCCTTCATCCGTTTCGACCCTTTTTTTTATTGTTTGTTTGTTGAAACGTTCGTTTTCTTCTCAAAAAAAATAACACATACAATTTCTTCTTCGTTTTGTGTTGAAATGCCTTTAAATAAGTTTTTAAGAGAGAGAGAGAGAGAGAGAGAGAGAGAGAGAAGAGAAGAACAGGACTAGAGTTGTTAAAAGAGAGGTAAGCGTTCAAAGGGTTTGTCCTTGATACCCATATCAAGCAAGTACACAAGCATCGCTATACAGAACAGTCCAATCGCTGACAAAAAGTGCCACATGTCTAAACGAACAAAAGATGTTAGTTCTACCATCCGAACAGAAAGAAAAATGGTGAAACGGGTATGCACCATGTGTGTCAAAGAAGTTAAATACAATGCAGGGCTTGTTGAGGGCAGCAGACTCTTCTGGAGTCTTGAACCTAACAATGAGCATTGTATGGTGCGATAGTAAGAGAGGTTAGATGATGGTTTTGGTCAGGAAAAAAAGCTGGAGATCATGGAAAAGAATGGAACTAACTTGTTCGTGCTCTGTCTTGTGAAGAAATAGATGGCTGGTATCTTTTTAAACAAAAAGAATGAGAAAAAACATGAAGAATAAAGACAAATTATGACTTTAAAAGAAGCAAAAGAAAGTGGAGACAAAGAATACCCAAGAGGCTAGCACCAACAGAAACAGTAACAGCACCTGCGGAGAGAGAAGCAGAAAGAACTCAGTCAACTATTTTCAAATGGACGAGGTACTGCAAAACGGTACGTACCACCCAGTGAACTTTCTCTCGGTATCTAAACTTCATCAAGACGTAGTAGACTAAAGACAAGAAACAACATGACAGTTATTAAATACTTAGAGGGAAAGCGGTAGTGAAATTGATAACACAAGCAATACGTACAAACATAACCGAAAGTATTGATCACGAGGATAGCCCTGGAGAGCATGCATATTATTTATCAGCTATCCGCAAAATGACACCAAAATAAATAACTACGCACAAAAGAGTCAACGGAAAATTTTCAAGCTCTTCTGTTTCGGTGGACTTTACGATGCCAGCTACAATGATAGCTATTGTTATCGCCGATCCTATCAGTACTGCCAAGAAGCGGAGCTATGATGACGATACAAACAGTTAGTTTATTGTTAAGAAGAAAAGAAGCGAGGAGGAGGAGGAAAGAAAGAGAGGAATAATTGCCTTTTGCTTTACGCGGAAAGGTCTTACTTTAATGAGAGCAACGTACTCCCATGGTGTTATCTTTTTGTGATAGTAGAACTGCCATGTGCCCTGCAAGTAAAATGGCGATAACAGCACCAATGTCAACGTCCAAAACCTTTTAAAAAATTGGTGAGTAGCAGATTCATAAGCCAACCAAGTAAAACCCAAGCCGAGATGAAGATAACATACACCGCTAATGGGATACCTGTCAGTGCTAACGATGTCAACAGAATCACTATTATATTCTGGTTAATCTACAGAAAGAAGCAGTAAAAAGAGAAGTAGAGAATGAAAGAAAGAGCCATACGGAAAGCAAAGAACAGAAAGGCACGGATGGTGCCCGGTGCCGAAGTCGGGTGTCGTTTTTGGAATAAAGTAATAAATAAAACTCCAGTACCTGTTTCGTCAACAAGGTGGTGATGATAAGTAACGAACGGATGACAACAAGAAAAAGAGAAACAAGGGCAGCGTGCCGATAAGCATGAAAGCTGTGTCAAACTGGAAGTTGACGCGTGATGGGCAGACATGATACAATCCAGAAAATACTCCTTTTCATCACAAAGCAAAGCAATACAAAAAGGAAAATTAGGCAGAAGAGTATCATTTGCGGTCAGTCTCTTCTATATGCATGAAACACATGAAAGGAAAAGTACCTTCCCACACAATAGCAAGACCAACAGCGTAATACAGAGAAGGATCTGAATGAAGACCATAGTAATTCCCTCCTGGCCCACACTGGTGTGTAAAGAACACAATCACAATGAAGGAGAACCCAGCAATCAAGTAACCCGCATTGCTCAATACTGTACAACATCACATTAGAGTGACCAAACAGCACAAAAGCGAACAGAGATGAGTGAAAGCGAGAGAGAGAGAGAGAGAGAGAGAGAGAGAGAGCGCGCGCCATACTGTTGTTAAATGCATCAAACCCAAGCAATCTTTTGGCGCATTTGAAGTTATAGTAGCAGTCCACAGTGCTAGTGGTTTCCTTCGCCCTATACTGAAAGATGACAAACTGGACAGCTGGCAGCGCATAGAAAAAACCGACCACTAACAACAGTTTCCAATACTATGATAACAGAAAAACAACGATCTCTTTAGCAACATGCGATTGAAAATCAGAATCATAAGTTTACGCACGTTTTTGAGATAAATAGGTTGTAGCTTCTTCATCTTCTTCTGGACGGCCTCCTCCAAGATCTCCTCCAAGGTTGCGGGGAGCTTGGCCTGCTCCGCCAGCTCCATCTTCTGCTGCACATAGCGCCTCAGTCGTGCGGTCTCGATGCCACCCAGCAAGGAGCGTCCTTCCTCCGCCTCGCCCGCTGGCCCCAGCAGCTCCTCCTCCTCTTCCTCCAGCCCATTTTTCTCCTCATGGCCCTCCGCCTCCAGGTCGTCTCCCTCCAGCTGCACCGACAACGAGGTCGCGTCCTCCCCATCTTCCTCCTTTTGCTTTTGCTTGCTGCGGTTGTGGCTCATCCTCGTTTGCTCTGTCTTTCTTTCTTTCTTTCTTTCTGTCTTCCTTTTCTTTGCTTGACACTACGTTTTCGCTACCTTTTTTTTTTTTTTTTTTTGTAAAATACAAAAACAAATGTTAAGTGGTGGTGGAGGTGGCTATGGTGGCTATGGTGGTTATGGTTGTCATTCGAAAAAGAAGAAAAGAAAAAGAAAAAAAAAAGAACCACGAGTCAAAACCACCACCCACCGCCCCACTTTTTAATTGCCGCTCTCCCTCATCATCACCGCCTCCAGCAATGGAGTAGCAGGGAGGGAGGGAGGGCTATTAAAATTTGCTGCCGCAAATGCCTGGTTTCGTGGAGCGGCAACTTCCACGAAATTTTACGGGCGGCCAATTCCCCGGCTGAAAATAAACACCAAACACTTGCAAACAAAATATATATTTTTTTGAAGGGGCAAACCACTTTATATCAAGGCTTTGGGTGTCTCTTACAAAGATGACCAAGGGTTGCTCCGATGCTGGGTGGGGAGGAAGCAGCCACGCGAGACACACCACAGGGTCCATCCCAAGAACCGGCTGGCCTCCCCAGGTTTGCTGCGTTTGTGTGGTGGTTGGAGATGAAGGAGTGGCACTAGCCGTTATGTTTGCTGCTTCTTATCCGTTTGCTTTGTTCGTTCATCTTGAAAAGAAGTGGCTGAAGACGATGCAGAGGCAGAAGGAGAAGAAGAAGAAGAAGAAGAAGAAGAATTAGAAGGGTCCAAAAAACCAAGACATCCTTCCCTTAGCATGTTGCAATAGATCTGGTCCCACCGTTCGCGCGCAGAAACTGGCAAACAATCAACGAGCAGCTCCTCTCCTCGGCTCTCCATCAAGGCTTCTTTATGAGCTTCCAGGAAAGCCTTTCTCTGAGCAACCAGCTTCGCTTTCTCCAGAAGCAATGCTCTCACCTCTTTCAACTCCTCTTTCGCCTCCAGCAAAGTTGGTTCGAGCTCTATGCTACGTTCAAAGCTTTGGCTGGCAAGTGATAGTTCTCCTGTAATGATTTTCATGCTTTCGTTAAAGTGTGTAACCAACGTAGTAGAAGGAAAGCGCAATGACGCACCTAAGTTTAATTGAGCCCTGCCTAAAGTTAAGTGGCCCTGTGGGAGGAGAGAGAGAGTGAGAGAGAGAGAGAGAGAGAGAGAAAGAAAGAAAGAAAGAAAGAAAGAAAGAAAGAAAGAAAGAAAGAAAGAAAGAAAGAAAGAAAGAAAGAAAGAAAGAAAGAAAGAAAGAAAGAAAAGAAAGAAAGAAAGACAGAAAGAAAGAACACAAGGGCAGAGGAGAGAACATAGAAACATGAGAATAAGCGGTGTAAGAAACGACAATTAGAAGGTTAGCACGATAGAAGAGGGGATAGCAAAGATAGAGAACAAGAAGAAGGGTAGATCACCTCAGCCCAAGTAGGGTCCAAAAGGGTAGCCTCAGTAGCTGCTTTAACGGCTTGAAAAGTGTGACCGAGCTCCATCAGAGCTTGTGCCTTCAGCTCATGCAAAATAGCATTGCCTGGAGTTAAGCGTAGTGCCGAGTCCCATCGAGCAACAGCTTTTCGAAGCTGACCAGCTTCCGCAAGAGCGTTGCCATCGTTCTTCAGTCGCTGGCTCATTTCTTCTGGGCTGATGGCATCTTCTTCGTCAGTTGGTACTGCGGCCTTCTGAACGGAAGGAGGAGTTATTCTTGATGTAGAAGCAGTGGCGCCATCCCCCTCTTTGCTTCGTTTTTGAAACGGATCAATGGGCAAGGGACGAGCCCCTTTCCTCTTCTGATGTTGTTGGGTTGGCTGCAGAGAAAACTTCATGCCTCTCTCTTTTGCGGTGGTATTGGCTGCAACGCGTCGACACGAATAATTTCATTCGAGACGTCCCGAGTTGACCGGATATGAAATGCGATTCATTTTTGTCGACGATGGAATCGCTGACCAATAGAATGGCATGTTGTCATATTAATTAATTAGATCTGAGTAAATCACGGGAACCCTCGCTCGTTTTTAAATTAGCTCTCAAACCTGATTCGCCCCTCGGCAATTAGCTCTCGCTTAGTGGCGGATGACTTTGATACAGGTGTTTCTTCTTTTTTTTCGTGTCCGGCATCACTTTTCTTTGACTGCTTCATTATTTTTCTCTTTTCTCTCAACAACTAAGACACACAACGCTTCCTAGTGGCACGACATGGCGAAACCTTTCGCTTACTTGCTGTTAGCGGCTCTCATCGGTTGTGCCGCTCTTGCGAACGGCCAGGCTCCCGAGGCCACCATCGAAGCCGACTTCTACTCGGTAAACGATGTGGAGAACTCCTTCCTCAGCCATTATGTCAGCGTGACCCCCGGCCAGACTCTCGCCCCTGTTTCCGTTGTTCTTACTAACCCTGGCGCCGAGGCCTGGCCCGCTGGTCTTGAGGCCACCCTCGTTTTCCCCGACGACGGCAGCTGGGTTCTGTCCGGCAACGACGGAAAACTCGTCGCCGAAGAGGAGGGAGAGATCGAGGAAGGCAGCAGCGTTACTCTCTCTGGCTGGATAAACTCCACCGCCGAAATCGGAGTTCATGTGCTTACCTTCGAGGTGTCCACCGGCGAGGAATCGGAGGTCTTCGAGCTGGAGGTGGAAGTCACTTGCAGCGACCACGTTTTTTGCAACGGCAGAGAGCTGTGGATAAACGGCACCTGCGTCTCCGAAAACGTTAACCCTTGCAGAATTGATTATGATCCCCAGGTTTGTTGCCTCTTCTCCCTCCTTTTACTGGTCTTTCTTTTCATTCCCTTCTTTTATTTCGTGTTGTTGTTTTAACTGGACAATAGGGCTGTGCCAGCTTCAAGTGTTTAGAAAAGACTCAACGATGCGAATATACTCTTGAGGGAGACGACTGTATGCCTTGCATGGTATTCTGTCCCTTCTCCTCTTTCTTTTTTTTTCTCTCTCTCTCTCTCTGGTATTATGCTTACATACCTTTTTTTTAAAAAAAAACCCAAAGGGCTGCATTCCTGACTGTAATGACAGGGAGTGTGGTGCTGATGGATGTGGAGGCAAATGTGGCACTTGCGAGTCTGGTTTGGCCTGTGTCGAAGGTCAGTGCACGGAACTCGCCATTCCTGGCAGCTGCAACGATCCTTTCCCCTTCTTTGCGGAAGGAGTTGAAATAGAGGGTCGCCACATCATTCGTAATGACACCACCATTGGTATCCATCAGGTCACACCTGACTGCAATTCTGGTAACGATATATCTGCTTGAGAGAATGAGTGAGAGAAAGAGCATTTCATTCGTGCTAACCTTTTACCTGTTTTATTTGAACACAGGCTCTACTGCTAGAGAGCTTGTCTATCACTTTACCATTCCTGAAGACGGTCCTACTTATGGAGTTATGATGCAATACTATGGGTACCCTTCTCCTCTTCTCCTCTTCTCCTTTTACTGACTAACATTCTTCAATAGTATTGGAGAATTGGATACCGTGTTGGAGCTGAGGTCTGGAAGCTGCGAAGGCCCAAGCGTGTCCTGTAACGATGACGCATACCCTCCTGGAGACTATGGCTCTCGTATCCAGTTGATGTTGGAGCCTGGAGAGTACTACCTCATCTTGGATCACTACAACGAAGAAAACTATGGTCCCTTCGAACTGTTCGCCGACTTCGTGGTTGACTGTGTACCCCGTTGTAACTCTCTCTATTGTGGAGACAATTCCTGCGGAGGAGACTGCGGTAAGTCTCTTTCACTCTTTCTCTCTTCTCTCTCGTTCTCTCGAATACTAACGAACAACAAAATCAAAGGACCTTGTGACTCTTCTCAAGTTTGCAGCGAAGCTAACGTTTGTGTAGAGAAGGGCTGCAAACCTGACTGTAAGGGAAGAGCTTGTGGCGACGACGGCTGCGGTGGTTCCTGCGGAGAATGTCAGAACGAAGGAGAACTCTGTGTTTTCAAGACTGGAAAGTGTGAGGTCTTTGAAGCCTGCGACCACATGGTGCCCACCTGCGAAGGCGGATGCAATGACAACTCTTTCTGTGGAACGGATTGCAAGTGCCACGCCATCGACGAGCCCCTTCCCGACCTTGTGGTTGACAGCGGAAAACTCTTGGAGCAGATTCACATCGAGAAGCAAACCTTTGCTGATTCCGACTGTGCTGGTTTGTTTCTCTCTCTCTCTCTCTCTCTCTCTCTCTCTTTCTAACCATTGGTGTGCTGTTGTGTAGTGGCGGAAGGATGTATTTTGGCTGCAGGAACCCGTCGTCTGTTGAGGTTCACCGTAGAGACTGCTAACCACGGCAAAGGAACTTTGGTGCTGGGAGACCCTGCTGAGCAACCCTTGTACTTCTCTTGGTCTCCTTGCCATGGCCATTTCCACTTTGAGTTCGTTTCACTCCTCTCTCTCTCTCTTTCTCTCTCTCTCTCTTCGGCTTTCTTGTCTCGTCTTGTAGCGACGACTAACAACACACCAACCATAGGGGCTACGCTCACTATTTGTTGTTGGAGGACGAAGCTCCTTACCGCAACGTGAAGGAACGCGGAAGGAAGCAAGGCTACTGCGTGTACGACGGTTACCGTCGTCTGAGCAACCCCAGCCTGCCTTGCTCGACCAACATGTCCTGCGCCAGCCAAGGCATTCAACCCGGATGGGTGGACAACTACGGCTGGAGCTTGGACTGCCAGTGGTTGGACATCACCGACGTGGAGCCTGGGGATTACCTCATCTTCGTGGAGGTCAACTTCCAGAGAAAGATCGCCGAGACCAACTACGACAACAACAAGGCTTACGTGAAGGTCACCATCCCCGAGGATACCGATGATGACAGCAGCGACGATGGTGGGGATGGCTCTCCCTCCACCATGTGCCTCCCTCTCACAGGAACTTTACTTTTGTAACGTTACCCACACACTAGTTTTCTTTTCTTTTTCAAAAAAAAAATATAATAACCATTCTCTCTGGTGAGAGAAAACAACTGTTACGCAAAGCTCTCTCCCCACTGTTTGTTCCTCAAAAGATATAGTCAACAATAAGTTATATACCGCAAAAAAGGCGGGAAAATGATATTAAATAAAAAAAATTGGTTGGATGACGTCATCGTAATTAACTGCTTTTCATCGTGTCGTCTCGACCAATGCAAAAAAAGATCTCTTCACTTTCACAGCGATGCACCACCACCACAACCATCACCACGACCGGTCACATGACGCTCGCCAAAGGAGGGCCAACACGAGAGGAGCAGGTGGCTATGGAGGGATCCCTCTGCGTACGTGGGGGTTAGTGGTGCTTCTCTTCCTTCTTTTTTCCGTGCTCTACTTCGGGTGGCACAACGGGGCCACCAAACCAACGCCTGCCTCCGAGCCCTCCGCGGAGGAGGAGGATCCCGCCGCTCGGGTTTTGGAGGACAAAGAGAGGGAGCTGAGAGAGTTGCAAGCAGAGTTGGAGAGGCGGAGCGACAGGCTGAGCCAAAGAGAGAAGGAGCTGAGGGATGCCAGGACGGAGGTGGAGCGGTGGCAGCAAGAGGTTGAACAGCAGAAGGAGGAGGTGGAGAGGCTCCGAGAGATGCTTGACGACAACGACAACCAGCTTCAGTTGGCGCAACATGACGACGAGAACGCTGACCGCCACCCACAAGCGCATGACGACACGAACGATTACTACAACGATAACAAACACGATGAGCTTCAGCAGAGCTGTACTCTGCTCGACTTGTCTCTTCCTTCGTTGCTGCACCATCCTCGTTCGCTCTCTTTCTCTTTCTTTCTTTCTCTCTTTCTCTCTTTCTCTCTTTCTCTGTCTCTCTGTCTCTCTGTCTCTCTGTCTCTCTGTCTCTCTCTCTCTCTCCCTCTCTCTCTCTCTCTCTCTGTCTCTCTGTCTCTCTCTGTCTCTCTGTCTCTCTCTCTCTCTCTCTCTCTCTCTCTCTCTCTCTCTCTCTGTCTGTCTGTCTCTCTGTCTCTCTGTCTCTCTCTCTCTCTCTCTCTCTCTCTCTCTCTCTCTCTCTCTCTCTTGACTAGTTCTCTGCTCTTCCCTGTCTTTTCTTCTTCACTAACACGCGTTGACCAGAGGAAGAAGCAGGGAGCAGTTGTCTTTACTCCGATGGAAGATACTCTCTAAAGTGTCAAGGGAGCTATGCCCATCCAAATCGTTTTCGCAAGCCATTCCGTCAAAGCGATGAGCTGACGTTAGTCGGAAGGAAAGTAGAGATGGTGGCCCTCGCCAGCCGCCCTCGTTCTGGCAACAGCTGGGTCCGCTTCTTGGTAGAGGCTGCCACTGGTAACCTATCTTATTCGGCCGGACGAGAACGAGATAGAAGGAGAGGAGAGCGAGAACGGTGAACGAAACTAAGTGGCGTTTCTCTCCGGCAAATGAAATAGGTATCGTAACGGAAGCAGTATACTCGAAAGAAGGAGCGCACAGGACGCCAGAGGAGACGTGGTACCATGACGGAGGTCACAGCGGTCTCTGCGACAGGACCGCAGCGGATGGTCAAAGCGCACTTATCAAAACACATGAAGTGAAGGAGATGAGCCAGTTTGGTAGAGCCATTCGTCTCGTCCGGTTTCCGCTGGATCTAGAGCCCTGGTATCGCTTCATGCGAGTTAGCTCCCATGACGACCCTTTTCAAAGCCTTGTTAAGAATTGTGAAAAGTAAGTATTTTTACTCCTTTTTCTTTTCCCTTTTGGTTAACAATGTTTCTTTTCTTTTTTGGAAAAGCTTTGTGGAATGGCACCAAAAGTGGAACTGTTTTACAGGAGAGCAACTGGTTGTTCGCTATGAGGACCTCATGCAAAACACTGAATGCGTTCTTCGCCGCATACTCGACTTCCTGGACTACAGCTACACTCCAGAAGACATCCAAAGAGCTATCCAACTCTATCCTCCATCTCACACTCTACAGCTAGAAACTTTCGGCCCTGTTGGCTTGGAGCGGAAACCCGGCTGGGACGTTCCTCTCGAGTTCTTGGCCTATGCCAAGAGCGTGTTCTATCCCACCATCGTTCACGAGTTGGGTTATCAAGACTTGATGAAGGAAGTGGATGCTTGGATACAAGAAAAGTCTTAAGAAGAACTCAGAGAAGATGAAGAAGAGGAGGAAGAATAAGAACAAAATAAACAAAGACGTATAATGAGGGACAAAAACAAAAACAACTGCCTCTCACTTAAGACGGCAGTACAAAACAAGGGAACGAGAAGAGAAGGACGAGAGGAGACTGGTCCGTGGTTTTAGGAGTAAAGAATGTCCCGGAGAGAGGCGATGAGAAGAGAGCCTTGGCCGGTGCCGCTGGTGCTCTCCAAGGACTCAGCAGAGGGATAGAAGGAGGAAGGGTTGTTGCAAAGCTGCTCCACCTGCTGCAGCTTGTTGTAAAGCATCTGGTTTTCCTTCTCCATGTCTTCCAACAAAAGAACGAGGTCACTACCCACCTTTCTTGCCCGAATCCCAACTGGATGTTGCAATAGAGGTAAGAATGGAGATCATAAAGAAAGAGGGAAGAAGGAAGAAGAGAAGAGAAACGTACAATCAGCAGTTCTACGAATGGTTTGTTTTCCGGACGTGTTGTTGCTGGTGGCGGCGTCTTTCTGTTTGTTGGTAACAAGAAGCGATTTTCGTTGTTGAGGCGTAGCGATGCTGGCACGCACTCTCTTCACGTTTTGTGCTTTGGGCAGAGCGGTGGTCGAGCCTCTGCCGCGTTTAAGGGTAGAGATAGGAGCTCCTCTTCTCTGCGAGGAAGAGGCTTGAGGTCCAGTCGTTGACTTGGTGGCCGAAGGAATCTGCTGCCTCTTTTTGCTGGGAGCAACAGTGTATTTCTCCTTAACCTTTGCCTTTTCGTCTTCCTCCTCCTCCTCTTCCTGTTTTTCTTCTGCTTCTTGTTCCTCTTCTCCAACGTCTGAAGATGGTACCGCTTCGTCTTCTTCTGCCTCGTTGGCAGAGTCTTCTTTTTCGACCTCGCTTGGCACTGCTTCACTCAACTCGTCGGAACTAAGCAAATCATCTTCATCTTCCAAACGCAGTTCTTCCAGTTGTTGTTTGATAACCTCCGTCTTCGTCTCGTTGTTTTTGTTTGTGTTGCTATTGTTGGCAGCTTTCTTCATGGGAGAAGCGGATGGCGAAAGAGAAGAGGCAGAAAAGGTGAACGATGAGGGTAAAGGAATTCTCGTCTCAGCAGAGGCCATTGCCGCAGCGGGAGAGAGGGCACGTCTCGGAGATGCCGTTGGCGAAGAGGATGACGAAGAAGAGAAGGACAAGGCAACGGAGGAAGGAAGCGAAGCACGTTTAGAAGTCTTTGGCAGAGGGATCTTGGTAGGAGTGCTCAGGGCAGGCAGCGGGTTGTTCAGTTGTATGGCCGCTTCAGCGGCGGAGCGAAGATACAGCGAATGACGTGGTCTACGGGGTCTTGGAATGGCGCTCGTTGTTGTCGTTTGTTCGGGCGTCATCATGTTTTCCCTCTCTACTGCTTCCATTGTTTGTTTTGGTTGCTGAGGTGCAGCAGCCTCTTCTTCTTCCTCCTCCTCCTCTTTTGTGGGTCGTTCCTCTATTTCCTCGTCTTTTGATGTCTCTTCTTTTTGCTGGTTGGAAGAGCTAGAAGAATGAATGGATGCTTTGGAAACTCCTTGTTGCAGCTTGTTCTTTCGCTTGGCGAGCCGCTTCTTGGGTTGCTGAGTTGGTTGCTTCTTTGGAACTACAAAGACAGCCTTCTCTGGCTCAATTTCTTCCTTTTCTTCACCCAAGTCCTCAGTGTATTCTTCATTCATGTTTGTAGTAGGAAGCTCATTTTCTTTGTTGTTTTCAGTGTCTTCTACTCCATCTTCTTTGTCTTCCTCCATATGATCCTTTCGTTTCTTGTCCGTAGGTTTGGAGGAAAGACGAGACACTGCAACCGAGCTTCTTCTTGGATCACGAAGCGCAGCATTGCGAGCATTCACTGATGAAAGTAAAAGAATCAACCAGCAAACTCATCAGTTGAGATAGCAACAACGAACACAAACATGAAAAGAAACTGTACCAATGGAAGAGGCGCGACGTTTGAGGTTGGCGTTCTTGGCTACAACGGGGCGCATGGCCTCTTCTCTGCGCTTCTTGGCTTCGTACTTGGTGTCTCGCTTTCCGCGGTCATCAAAAAAGGTCTTCATCCACTGTAGAAACTCCAGGTTGTCTTGATACTTGGCCCTCACCAGAGTTGTTATGTCGATGTGCTTTTTTTCTTTCGTTAGAAATAAAAAAAAGAGAGAGAGAGAGAAGGAGAGAAAGAGAGAGGAGAGAGAGAACGAAAGAGAGGTGATACCTTTTCGATCTTTTGTTTTTCAAATGCTTTTTGTAAAAGTTTGAAGTTATGAACGTACTCCCACGTTGCTGATGGTTCGAACTTGACCTTGGACAAAGCAATAGAACCTTTTCATAGGTTCGTATCGCATTATTTAGAGTTTTTGTCCTGACAGAAAGGGAAGAAAGCGAAAAGGAAGGGGAAAAAACCATACCTGGGTAGAGCGCGTCCATCATTTGGCAGTAGGCCGCCCCGCCAGCAAGCTGCTCCACCTGCGTAAAGTCCGCTTCGAGTAAGGAGTTCACCCACTCGAGCAATTGCTTCTTTCCTTTGGCATGCAGCCCTCCTTGCAGTTCTGTTTTTTTGTCATATCATATGTGTTTGTGTTTTTCGGTGGTTGATGGTTTATCCGTTCTTTAAGTTTTAAGCAAAAAAAAAAAAAAAAGCATGTTATAGTAGCAGTACCGTCCGTCATTGTGGAAGGTCAAGTAACGTTAACGGCAACTCTGTCTCTCTCTCTGCGCGTCGCACGTACGAAAGGGTTGGCTTGCAGCTCTTTTTTTTTTTCGAGTTTCTTTTTAGGGGCCCAAATTCCGTTTTTGGCGGGAAAATCGGCCGTTACGTAAAACGTTATTTGCAGATGAGCCCGCCTTCCTTCGGTTCGATCCGCAACTGTAACTAACAAGTGGAATGGCTAGCGCAAAAAATGTAAGGCAAAGCAGCACAGGAGCTGCACCAATGCATGTCAGCCAGAGTTTGAGTTTCGGCAACAAAAAAAAAAAGAAAGGTCTGAAGAGCGAGCAATGCTGCAGAAGCAACACCACGTTATCGCAAAGGACAAAGACAAACCTAGCGGCCCTCTATACTTACCGCAACAACAAGGTTGGTTTGTTGCTTTTAAGTGTTGTTTCAATGTAATCACTTTGTTTTTTTCAAAGAGAAGCGAAAGCGAGCATTAGACAAAGCACGGGAGAAGGAGGTCTCGTCGTCGTCGTCGTTCAGCGATGAACGTGTGGCGGTGCCTCTCTCCACCAAAGGTACAAGCCACAAAAGCCACGACCACAACAAGGACAAAGGAAGCCGCTCGCCGCTCCTCTCGGAGGAGGTGGAGCTCCAAAAGGCGATGACGGTGCTGCTGCAGGCTCAACAGCTGCTGCCGCGTGCCCAGGAGAACGCGGTGCTGGCGCAGCTGGTCGACCCCCTTGTGTTTAGAGACTTTGTCAACCACGTCAGCGTCATGCAAAAGATGTTGTACATCGCACAGGCATGTATTTCGTTTGTCTCGTTATCTCTCTCTCTCTCTCTCTCTCTCTCTCTCTCTTCTCTCCTCTCTCGTTCTTTCGTTCCCTCGTTTTCTCTTCTCTCATTTCATTCTGTCGTGAGTGCTCTTATTGTGCTACGTTTCGTTTCATATATGTTCTTCTCTTTCTTACCCTGTTTTTTTCCTTTGTAGCAACATGGTCTACGCTTTTCGCTATCCTTGGGCCTCTTTGCGATGCTGCCGCGCGAGATGATTGTGCACCTGCTATCCTTTTTGACGGCGAATGAACTGTGGATAGTGCGTCAGGTGTGCACCTTGTTCCGGGACGTTAGCATGGAGAGCAGCCTGTGGAAGAGACTGTGCCTTTATAGGTTTCGCCATGAAAGCGAGGAACAGCTCGCACTCCATAAACGGTTGGGCAAGTCATGGGAGTGGTTGTACAAAAGCAAAGCGGTTTGTCTTATTCTCTGCTTCATTCTTTGTTTTCTCTTCATTACCTATTGCTCGGCCTTTTCTTTTTCGAGTTCTTATTGTTTCTCTTTCCACTCCTCCTACTACATTTTTATGTCCTCTCTTACGGATTGTTTTGTGGTGCCTCAGAGAGTATTTCTGGAGAAGCAGCAGATAGGCAATTATAGCGGTCCAGCAACTTTCATCTCAACCAATGGACAAATCTACACTGGAGATTGGCAGAACGGAGAACCTCATGGGAAAGGTTTCTTCTCTTTCTCTCTCTCTCTCATTGCTTTTGTCTCGTCCTTTTGTTCGTATTTATTTGCTTCTTCCACCTTGTTCAAAGGCACAAAGTTATACCCAAGCGGAAATCGTTATGAAGGAGACTTGGAAAGAGGAAAGTTTTGCGGCTATGGCGTGATCAACTATGCTGATGGAGGGCAATACATTGGCAGCTGGAAGGATAACTCCTCCCATGGAAAAGGCGTTCGCACGTTCGCCAGCGGAAACCGCTACGACGGCGAGTTCAAGGATGGCCAGTTTCATGGAACAGGCACCTTCACTTGGGCCGACGGGGAGAAATATGTTGGCGAATGGAGAGAAGGTTCGTTTGTTGAACTCCTCGCAAAACGCAAAAAGAAAAAACGTTTTCTAACAAACAAAAACAAAACAAAGGCGATATGCACGGAGAAGGAGTAAAGTACTTCAACAGTGGGAACAAGTACCAAGGCAGCTTCGAGAACGACGGCTTTCATGGCTATGGGATCTTCACGTGGGCCTCCGGCGAGAAGTACATGGGCGAGTGGCGAGTGGGCAATATGCATGGCCAAGGCGTGAAGCACTTCATCGATGGCCGCAAGTACGACGGTCATTGGGAGGCCGACAAGAGGGATGGCAAAGGCACTCTCCACTTTCCCACAGGTAAACCTTGGTTTTTGTTGGAGACTTCTTTTTTTCTATTCCTGTTGCTTCCTGTCTTTCTTCTTCTCCTTTTCTTCTTTCTTCTCTAACGACCAAGCAAACCCAAAAAGGAGAGAGATATGAAGGCAAATGGAAGCAAAACAAGATGTTGGGAGGAAAGCTCTATCGCAAAGACGGTCGCGTGCTGCCATTGGAAAAGGCGCTAGTGGTGCTGCTCAAAGAGAACGAGGTTCTCTCTCAATCAGCTCCAATCCATTCTTCCTCTGCTTCTTCTCACTCTGCTTCTCTTCCTTCTTCTCTGGCCAAGGAAGAACCGCCAAGCAAGGTCGTCGCCACAACATCAGCAACCAAAACAAAGCACGTAGATGACAAAGAGAGCAGCAGCTAAACAGAGAGAAGCGGAGTAAGTACGTGTATATTAAAAGAAACGGCGTCTCAGCTCGCTTATTTTCCGAGAGCGGAACAATAATAAAGTCTTGTTGTTGGAGTTTGGGGTTCGGATCGCCGTTGGAGGGACCAAAAAAAAAAGATGATTGCGGTTAAAACGTGGTTTGAGAACCAGGGGAGGTTGTTCAGTGGTGAGAAGACGAGTGAGGGTTTTTGGGTTTTCCAAAGATTTCTCCTTTCAAGAAAGGCTGAAAAAAAAATAGTGTTTTTGGTAGTATGATAAAATTTTAAAAAAAACACATGAATTAGTGAATGAGGGATTGAAATCATCACAAAAAAAATAAACGAACCCAATATTCTGCTCGCAAGTTGGAAAAGACCCACAGCCACAAAGCGCAACCGATGACGCTTGCCGTACGGGTGTAGAATACGTGCGGGCGTTTCAGGGTGACGCCGCGATAGGTGATGGGTTCTCCCGTGCCGGGGTGCCAGCTTGTTCCTCCTCCGCCCATTTTTCTTTCTTCGGCTTTGGTCTTGTCTGTTGTTGTACAACTTGTGCTCGCGAAGAGCACAAGAGAGGAATCAAATACTATCATGACGACGCGGTTATGTAAAATTCTTCCAGGAAAATTAATTCTCACGCCCGATCATGCATAATGATAAAAAAAAGACGAAGAGGAAAGGAACGACCACTGACGCTTTACCACGTTGAGAGTTATGGTTTGCACAGAACTGAACGAGAATAACAGCACAAAACCAGCACCAGTGCAGAACAAATTCCACAACGTGACAACATAGGCCCCATCAACTTCCCTGGTCTTTGTTAGTCCAACTTTTTAGTGCATTAATTACGAGCTAAAATGAGTTGCCATTTATTTTGGAGTCTCCGGTCACATAAAAACAAACCACGGAAAACAACATGCAGCACGCAAGCAGGCAAAGCGGTACGTCTCGAAGGGCGACGCTCTCGGCCTCCTTTTTGCTCTCTTTGTGGTTGTTTGCGTTGGGGCCAACCCAAGCCGAATTTTTCCTGGCATGGAGTTATATGGGCAGCTGCGGTGCGGACAGCGGCAACCCGTCGATCGAGGCCTACATCGAGTCCACCAACGAGGTGTGGTTCATCAATAACCAACCTAACCCTTGGGTTTATAACTTTGGTCCGTCTGCCTTTCTTTATTTCTTCTTCAGTTGTTGGTAGGAGTGAAAGGCTTTAACCAAAAGCTGTGCAGACACAAAGACCTGTCGACAAATCACAACGGCGGGCAGTCCTCCCTCGAAACTGCACTGGGGGCACGCCAGCGTGGTTGGAGACATCATCTATCACTTTGGAGGGTCCGACTCAAATTCAGGCAATACCTATTCCAACCAGGTTCATACGTTAGGTTGTCCTCATCCTCTATGTTAAACATCTCCTTTTTGTTTTTGTCTTCTTCTTCTTCTTCTTCTTGTTCTTCTTCTTGTTCTTGTTCTTCTTGTTCTTCTTCTTCTTCTTCTTCTTGTTCTTCTTCTTGTTCTTGTTCTTCTTGTTCTTTTGTTCTTCTTCTTCTTCTTCTTCTTATTCTTCTTCTTCTTCTTCTTCTTCTTCTTCTTCTTCTTCTTCTTCTTCTTCTTCTTCTTCTTCTTCTTCTTCTTCTTCTTCTTCTTCTTGTTGTTGTTGTTGTTCTTCTTCTTCTTCTTCTTCTTCTTCTTCTTCTTCTTCTTCTTCTTCTTCTTCTTCTTCTTCTTCTTCTTCTTCTTCTTCTTCTTCTTCTTCTTCTTCTTCCTCCTCCTCCTCCTCCTCCTCCTCCTCCTTTTACTGTGTTTGACCCTGCCTGTTGATGATACTTGTTTTAAAGACACTAAAACACACGTGTGGCAGAAGCTGACCGTTAGCCTAAGGCCCCCACAAAGGTTTCACCACGACACGTTGCACTTGAACCAAAAGATTTATGCCTATGGAGGACACAACGGCGACGTCTATTTCAGAGATTTGTGGGAATTTGATATCGGTAAGGAAGTTGCAGATGTGTTGTCTGTTTAGGTGTTCTCGCTCTTCACGTTATTCTTTCGCTTTCCCTTCATCCTTCTCCGTTCTTCTTCTTGATCTTGGTCTGCTTCTCAACTTTATGTTATACAAAAAAAAATAAATAAATAAACAAAACAACAGATAGCAGCAATTGGATGCAACTATCACGGCCACCAGGCAACGCTGCTATGAACGCAGAAGGTGCAATCTTGGATCAATTCCTCTTCTTTCACGGAGGCGTCACCACTGGTCAAAACGTCTACAACTACTTGATCCGATATGACACGAAGCACGCCAACTGGACCACCCTATCTCCCCAATCCGAGCTACTTCCTCGCAGTGGTCATTCTATGTTCGTGGACACTACCCAACTCGTACTGTGGATAGTCGGTGGATGGAATGGAACGACGATGTCTGTGCATCATCGGTTAAGGCTAGAGGCCAGTAAAGATATGCAACCTGCTGTTGACCAATTCATCGGAGAGGCTCGCTGTTGGCACGGCCTGACTGTTCATCGTCCCACCAATACTCCTTTTTGCCGGGGTACATCTTCCTTCTTGCCTTGCCTCTTATTCTTTGTTGACTTCTTTCTTTCTTGTCGTTTCTTTCTTGCTTTCTTTCATTTTCTTGTCGTTTCTTTCTTTCTTTCTTGCTTGTCTTCGCTTTGCTTCTGCTTTTCCGCTTCGCTTCTTAATGCATTTCTCATAGGCACTTCGGGCATGCATTCTTTACGATTAGAATGTAATTACTTTGATGGCTGCCCACTGCTTACCCCTCCTCCCATTTGTCCTCCATCTGATCCTTTTCGGTGCGGTTTTCGTTCTCAAATTCTTGTCAGTGATTAACCTGCCCCTGAAAATAACAACACACATAACGTTACAAACAACAAGATGTGGCTCACTGTTATGCGTGGATAACCCAAACACATGCACCAACTTGAAGAAAGACTGTTGGGAGATGGGCAATATCACGTGCTTCAATGGAGAATGCGCCTCCCGCTGCGAGGATTGCCAAGCCAAAGCTAAGTTGCCCTGTAGCCAAAGCAAGGTCATGTGTTGCGACGGCTCTTGTAGTTCCACCATGGCAGATTGTCCATCAGTGCCATGCTCCTTGCAGCTACCTTTCCGGTTCGTTCCTAGTTTGTCTACTGTTTTTTGTTGCTTTCGAGTTTGATGATCAACACAAATATATGTGTGGATATTAAACAGATGTCCAAACGGAGTTTGCAGAGCAACAGCGGAAGAATGCCCTATGGGACCGACGTGCGAGGCAGAGCAAGAGCTGTGCGAGGATGGCGTTTGTAGAGAAGCTTTCAAGTGTCCCAGTTCCGTGGACCTGTGTCCCATTTCTTCAAGACTCTGTCCGGATGCAACTTGTGCGCCACAGGTAAGTTTTGCTTCAAATCTTCTCTTCTTCTTCTCTTTTTCTTCTGCACATGTTGTTATTTCTGTTTGTATTTCTTGCCTGCTGTTCGATCCTCATGCCGCTATCCTTGGCAGGGAGAAGACTGTACGCCATCTCAGCCGTATTGCGGTGCTGATAAGGTCAAATGTTGGGACGGGAGCTGTATATCAGGCGAGTGCCCGAGCCTCCTCTTGTCCATCAAAGTGGCACCGCTGTCATTTTACAAGCATCCTTCATCTTCGGGCATACAGGTTGGTTTCATTTACTAATTCTTCTAGTTTTGTAGGCTTCTTTGTTGTTGTTCTCGTTCTCGTTCTCGGTTTTGTTTTCTTTCTCACCATGTTTTCATCGCTCAACAACAGGAATTGCCTTTGAAAAACTGGGACACGGATGAATTTTTCGGCAGTATTGTGGTGGACAGCTCCCAGTTACCCGATGAAACGCAACTCAAGGTCAGCAAAGTGGACTTTGCTAAGCTCCACCAACCAATCTTTCCTCACAGCTTCTACAACGAAACCAAGTTGTTGGGTCCTTGCGTTGAGGTTATTTTCCGTCACAATAATGAGACAGTGCACAACGAGACATTTGTTCAAATGGAAGGATTGCTGAACTTAAATATGGAGTTGGAGTTCGGCAAACAGTTGGTGAGTTGCCACGCTTCTCACAACCTAACTATATATTTTTTTGTGTTAACTTCCACATACTTCCACCACAAACAGCAAGCAGAAAGCATTTCTTTTGTTGCCCTTAACAACGACGACGAAGGCTGGAAAAGCTTGCCAACGGCAAAGGTGGAAACCCCGACTAGCAGTGCAAGCAGAAATGTCGAACTTTCGGCATCATCAGACAGAGAAGGCACTTTTTGCGTGGCCTTGCTTGGCGACCCACGACCCTTCCTCACTCTGCAAGCTCCTCGTTTATTCATTCTTCGCGAGGCGTCCGATCTCACGGTACCGCATTTCCTGACATATTATTCTTTTCCTTGCTAACTTGCAAACGCTGCCCATTAAAGGTGGCTGTAGAGGTATCGCTGCCACCGTGGGATCCCGTCTTGGTTCCCTTTCAGATTGTGGGAACAGCAGTGGAAGGAGAAGATTTCACGCTCTACTCCTTAACTCCCAACCCAGTGCCCTTCTCTCCCGCCACCACCACGGCCAACCTCCTCTTCTTTTTTCCTGGTACTTCCTCCTTCAGCGGCTATCGATCCTTACAAATCCAGTTTGGGGAGAGTTCACCTCCTCAATTGAACACCAGGATGCCTGTAGAACAATCGACTATCTTATTGACCACTACCTTTCAGCACTTGGCCTCTGAAAGCATGACAGTGGTCTTTCCAGGTTCTTCTTTAAATTATCAGATCATCCCCTTGGACAACGGTAATGCTGATGCCACCGACACGGAGGAAAAGGACGTGCTATTGGAAGCGTATCAGTTGGAAGTAGTGTTAGTGAGAGTGGTGGAGTTATCCGCCAACGGGACGGAGCTTAATAAGATGATCATTCCGATCGATGCAGAGTTCGAGCCCGAGGTCATGGATGAGCGGATGTTAATTCTCTCATCATCATCAGCGGTGCAAGACTTGTCCTTGGAAGGACGGTTCAGCCTTGGAGATTCTCGCGCTTGGAACGCTTCCCTTTTTTCTGCTTCGATCGAGGAACACGTGCCCGATAATAGCACATTGTACATCCAGCTTGTGTTTGATCATTGGACGTTCAAGCCGGAGACGGAGAGATTGGAATTGGTGATGGAGCTCTTCAGCCAAGATGGTCGGTTAATGGTGACAGATCAACCAGAACTGAGAACAGAGAGGCACACCAACAGCGATATGGTCCTTGAGGAGCGAGGCGGTGAAGGAGGTTGGTGGAGAACCAGCATGGCCACCCGCCACACTATATTGTGGGTGGATACTCCCGCTTTGAACGGTGTCAACGAGCCACTCTCCTTCTTCGCTGATGGTATCCGACAACTCATGACCGTGAAGCTCCCCTTGTTTGAAGAGAGGTTGGTCTTCCAAGCCGCAATCCATTTGGCAGTAAATGCTACAGATGAGTACGATGACAAAGAGGAGAGCGATGATGTGCCTGTAGCTGCCATTGCTGCGCCAGCGGCTGTTGGAGGGTTGCTGTTCGTGTTCTTGGTGGTTGTGGTGGCAATAGTGTTAATGCGAATGATGAAGAAGAAGCGGAAACAGAAAAAAGAGGAGATGCAAGAGGCCATGGAATTGGAACCCGGATTGTATAGCACCTTCAACACCAACAAGCATCACCAAAAGAAGATACGCGCATATTCTTCTGCCAAATCAAACAAGAAGAACGGAGCAGGCAGTGAAGGAGGGTTCGCCATTCGATTCAAAGACCTGGAGTTTGGGGAACAGATCGGCCAAGGCTCCTTCGGAGTGGTCTACCGGGGCACTTGGCGACTGACCGATGTGGCCATCAAGATGCTCAACAACCTCACGGAAGAACAGCTCAAGGAGTTCCGGCAAGAAGTAGAACTGATGCAAAACCTCCGACCTCACAGCAATGTAGTGCTGTTGTTGGGAGTGTGCTTGGAGGAAGACCATCCCTTGTGTATCATCACGGAGCTCATGCCCAAAGGCAGCTTGTTGAGGTTCTTGCAAAGTGAGGAAGGGAAGCAATTGGGGGAGAAGGAGATGGTGAGCATTGCGAGAGGGATCGCAGCAGGCATGCAACACTTGCATGAGGAGAAGATCATCCACTGCGACTTGTCTGCCAGGAATGTGTTGTTGACGGAGACATTGGAGGGCAAAGTGGCAGACTTTGGCATGTCTCGCGTGTTGAACGCCGAGGAGGACCAACACAAAACCGTGTCGAACATGGGTCCCATTCGTTGGATGGTTCGTTCATTTGGCTTTCCTCCTTTCTTCCTTTTGTGCTGCTCATCCGCATGCTCATTCATCGTCATTCTCTATTCCTCCTCACAGGCGCCAGAGAGCTTGCGCGAGCAAGTCTACTCCACCAAATCGGATGTGTGGGCCTTTGGGGTGTTGTTGTGGGAGATGGCCAGCATGGGACAAATGCCTTATTCTCACCTGAAGGTCACGCAGGTGTCGGTGCAGGTGGCCAGCAAAGGACTTTGTTTGCAGCCACCAGAAGGCACACCACCCATCTTTGCCGAGCTCATGCAGCAATGCTTCCAGCAGGACCCAGAGGATCGCCCCAGCTTCTCCACCTTGCACAAGTTGTTGAAGAAAGCTCTTCTTGACATGAAGTCATAGCTAACTTCTGTTAAACACGATGTGTAGTTTATGTGTTTTAAAAAAATAAGTGATGAGGAAGGAAGGTCGTTCTTTCTGCCTACGAATGAATTCTTTCATCCTTTCTTAGTTTTGTGGCTTTCATCAATTGCAACAACGAGAGAGCCTAATAACAAGAAATGCAGAAGAATGAAGTTGAGAAACAACTGCAAGCAGAGATGGACAGCAGAGCATACTCAATGCCCTTCAGGCGGTCAACCTACGGACCGAATTTCTCTCCCTGCCGACAATGTAACAACTGAACCACCCAAGCAGAAGCTGCTGGAAGATGTTCGGCTATCCATCCTGCGAAAAGAGGAAGCGAAACGACAAAGGCAAGAAGCTAGCGGACTCCGTTGACGAAGAAGAAGCTTCATGGCGCGAGACGAAGAATGTGGAATGCTTTAGAAGGAGTTCGCATGGCAAACTACATATGAACACTGTGGGCACCCCAGCGCTTGATGGCAACCTAACGAGCTTGGTCCGGAGAGAAACTCTCCCTTGCTCATCTTGGTAAAATCATTTGTGCACGTTCCGGATTGCTGAACCTAAATTGGAGTTCGGCAACAGTTGGTGAGTTGGCACGCTAACTCCTCGTTCGGTCATTTTTCGCGAGGCATCCGATGGTTGCGAGTAGCGTGCCAACTCACTGTGGGAGAGACTCCAAAGATCTTTCTCACTCTTTCGTTCTCTCTCTCTCTCTCTCTCTCTGTCTCTCATTTTCGCTCGCTTGTTATCTTTATAAAGAAAGAATTGTGCCGCTCACGGCGTTTGATGTAAAGGACAAGCTTTTGGATGTGCACGTTGTGTGGTATGATGTTCACAACAATTGCTTGCTCTTTCTCTTCTTCTTCCTCACCATGGTGATGCCAACCAAGCCCACCACCACAAGCAAGCCAACCAACACCACCACCACCACTGGCACCGTCACTTGCCACCACAAGTCACCCTTGTCATCATCATCATCGCTTTGGTCCGCACTGCTTCTGTCATCTGACCCATTGCTCTCAGAGGAAGAAGAGGAGGAAGAAAAAGAGGAGTTGCTTGATGGGGAAGAGGAAGAAGAGGAGGAGCTCTCATCTTCTGAGAAGGCTCTGGTGTTTCTCTGCAGCAGGATGCCTGTCGTACTGAAGGAAGAAAAGTCAGGAGATCCGTTGCCATCCACATCCACCCACGCCATGCGGTCATCCGCAGAAAGTGGAAGCGGAGAGGAGCTGCCAAACTCCACATCCGTCACATCTGTTCTCATCCATCAGTGAGACAGACCGACAAAGAGAGAGAGAGAGAGCGACGCAAGACGCGTAGAGTAGGAGAGGAACGAGCAAAGGAGTGAGATCCACAACAAACAACAAACCTTCAAAGACAGACCCAGTGTTTCGCAACAATGCGCCACTATAGTCCATTTCCACATTCACACCGGTGATGGCCAAGTCGAGAAGGGTATCACCATCGAAATCCACAAAGCGAACTGCACACTGGCGAACTTGTGGCAACACTCCTCTGGGAACAGCTCCGCTATGCCGTCCCTGAACTTCCTTTCCTCCTCTGTCTGCACAAACACTGCTGAGAAGGGGGCACCTGATTTTACCAAGCCACAGACCACCAGGTCCAAGCGTTGGTCCCCATTGACATCTCCCCAATCAGCACTGCTTTGATCAAGCGGGGGCAAAGGGGTGCCTCCATCCACCAGGACGCCTCCCGTTTCGTCCGTGAAGGTTCCATCCCCGTTGCTGCGATACACCCCAGAGAAGCCGTTCATCACCCACACCAAGTCGTCCTTCCCATCCCCATCAAAGTCCCCTGCACGCACCTCTCCGCTGAAGGAGGCTTCCCCACCAACGGTGGCAGAGACATCCACCTCGGTGAAAGTGGTGGGTTGGCCTCCATTGTTGAGGAACACCGTCTTTGCTCTAGCTTGAGCGACGAAGAGATCCACTCGGTTGTCCCCGTCAAAGTCCCCCCATTCCATGGCGCAGGTTGTTTCAACGCAGCCTGCCAAAGCAGGAAGGCTTTGGCTGGTCACGTCGGTGAAGTTCCTCCCTTGGTTGTTCCTCAACAATCGGACGGGATATGGGGGGAAATGAACACGGCCAAAGGCAAGGAGGTCGGGGAAGCCGTCCTGGTCGAAGTCAGCCCACTTGCTTTGGCCAAAGTAGAAGGCAGGGAGGGTGTCGCCAGGGAGAGCTGTGGTGGTCATCTCGGAGAAGCTCCAGTTCCCTTGGTTGCGATACAACCGCACACTCTCTGCGGAGAAGAGGAACAAATCGGGGCGACTGTCTTGGTCCACGTCCGCCCAGGAGAGCCCAGCGGCATACCCTGGGGGAGGAGGAACTCCGTCGGGGAAGGCGTGGGAAAGGTCAACGGGAAGGAAGCCTCGGGAAGAAACTGCGGGGAGCGCAACTAGCCACCAGGCCAAGCAAAACAACAATAGCTGCGGGCACGCCAGCATGAGTGAACACTGGCTTGCTTTGTCCGTGCGGCTGGTGTGTGTATTTTTGTTGCGCTTTACCGGCAATAAGCGGGCACGTGCTGAGCACGAAACGATCCATCGCCTCCGGCTACCACCTGCTCCTTCATGCTGTTCTCTAATTATCGGGCAATGTCCATTAATCCTGATGCAGAACCACCTCCCTTTCTATTCTTGTTGCTCATCGCTTGATACCACACATTTGAAGTCTAATTATTTTCTGTTAAACACGATGTGTAGTTTATGTGTTTAAAAAAATAAGTGATGAGGAAGGAAGGTCGTGCTTTCTTCCTACGAATGAATAAGTTGAGAAACAACTTATTCTTGCACATATCAACTTTAGCAACTTTATAAGCACTGTTACCTGCATACATCCAAGTTGTGAGAAAAGCGATAACATACAAAATTGCTACTTCTTTTCTCTTTTCTCCTCTGTTTCTCTTTGTCTCTCTGTCTATCTTTGTCTGGCTGTCACTGCCTCTCTCCTGCCAAATCTTCTCTTCGAGCATCATACTTACCATTATGATCAAAGCCATAAGGGCAAGGGGACAAGTAACGGCGATCAATAAGCGAGAGTTACGCTCGTCCCTTAGTCCAATTTCTCTGCAATCAGGTCTGTCAATGCCTTCGTCGCAGTAAACGATGCGCTGCAGGAGTGCCCATAGCAACATCCAAAGCACAAAAACAATGGACCCGATAAAGCAAAGAATTAAAGTCACGACGTTCCAAACTATCATCTAAAAGTAACATGGCTTGGCGCTTAGCGACTTGTGGTGACGAAAGAGAATACAAAGAGAAAAGAGAACAACAGACAGATAGAATAGAGCAAAGAAAAGCAGAGAAAGTCAATGCGGACGAGAAACGACGAAATGCAAGGAGCGATGCCCTTGTGAATGAGAAAGAGAAAGAGAGAAAGGGAGGATGAACCCATGCTGCTTTCATGGTGCTAAGAGACGCTGCCGCACGGGAGAGGCTCAACAGGCTAAAGGCCACGCACAGGGAGTATATGGCAGAAATGGCAAGGTAGAGGTTCCACCACTCGGGCATCAACGCAACCGTCACAAAAAACCCGATGGCAAACATGAAGGCATATAGCGGCCAGAACTTAAATAATAAATAAATAAACAACAGAACTTCAAAAGGGAGAGAGAGAACGGGAGACCAAACCAAAAAGTTTAGCAGATCACGAAACGTGCAAGATTTTATAGAGATGATCATTTTTTTGCTAACAACTAAAAGAAGAAGAAGAATATAAACAATATAAGAGTTGATAACTAGTGGAGGATGTTTTGTTTGAAAAGCTGCGTCGCAGGTAATCCGCAGCTTTCAGTTGTTGGTTTGTTGGTTGCAGAGCAAGAAAATAAAAAGAAGAAACAATCACCAGTACAATCACCAAAGAGATCAGCAGCAGCGCTGTACAAAAATTTTTTTCGCAAAACTGGAAAATTCCGTGTATTAAATTGTCCAATGAGAAATCAAACAGTTAATTAATTGATTCGTCGACATAAATTTTCCGCCGGTTCGAATCGAGATGTTTGCAATTTTCCGTTGTCGACAATAAAGAAAAAGCCACGAACGAAAAAAAACAACAAAAACGATGGAACAAGGAGGGGAGAGGGAGCGAGGCGGCCAGAACCAACCACAGCAGCACGCTGCAGAGGCGATTGACTTTGCAAAGGGTCATCCTGGAGGGGAGCTCCTGCCGGTGGAGCTCTTCCAAAGGGCCTCCAAGCTGGCCTTTGAGGAGCTGGCTCACGCCAGCGACTTCACCAAAAAAGAGGTGCTCTCCTACTGCGCAGACGAAAACCAGGCTGGCTTTGTTCCTTTCAGGTTTGTGTGAGGTGTCTTTTGTATGTTTTGAGCGAAAAAGAAAGAGATCACTGTTCTCTTTGATCTTTGGTGGAGTGTCGACAATATTTCGATGGCGCTGATCCTTTCCTTCATGCATATGTGTGACAGAGAGAAACTTGCAGAGTTTATCAACTCTCATGTTCATTGGGAACAAAGCGAGGAGGTGAACAAGTTGACGCGTGCTGCTCCTGAGCAACTGTTTGTGACCACTGGTGCTTCCTCTGCGTTCTCTCTGGCATGCACTTACTTTGCTAAACCTGGTATCGCTCTTCTCTACTCCCTCTTCCCAGCCTTCTTCATTCGTTAACAGCTGGAAAACAACGCAAACAAAACGAAAAGGTGACACTGTTTTAGTAGAGGATCCAACGTACTATCTAGCTCCACACGTGTTTCATACCGATCATCACATGAAACTGGCAACCGTGCCGACCGACCATGAAGGCATCGATCTGAACGCCCTGGAGCGAATGCTAAAACCGAAGGAGGAAGGCGGAGAGGGCGTCCCTCCTCCATCGCTTCTCTATATTGTTCCAACTTTTCATAATCCAAAGGGCGTCACTCTTCCTCATGCCAAACGTCGAAGGTGTTCAATTCATTCTGCTCTCTCTCTCTCCCTCCCTCTCTCTCTCTCTTACTTTTTTCTTATTCTTGTTTCGCTAACTAACGTTAAACAACTTGAAAAACAAAAATAGATTGGTGGAGTTAAGCAAACAACATGGGTTCATGGTGGTGGCCGATGAGGTTTACCAGTTCCTTTACTTTGATGAAAAAGATGCTCCTCCACCTCCGTTGGCATGTTATGACCTCTACTATCATCCCAACCAGCGACCCACTGTCTTGTCCCTTCATTCCTTCTCCAAGACTTTAGCCCCTGGTATTTGTCTTGCCTTCTACTCTATTTGCTGTGTCTGGATTGTTGTTTTTTTGCTGGTTGAGCTTAAATGCGTATCCCTTCTCTCCTTTCCCTGTAAAAAAAAGGGCTACGATTGGGTTGGATCCACGCTCACGAGGCCATCGTGAACAAATTAGCTCACTGCGCAGTGGCGGACAGCGGTGGCTCATTTGCTCCATTGCCTTCCATGATCGTCTACAAAGCGATTCAAGAAGGTCTTCTCGAACGCCATCTATCCGATCTTCGTTCTACCTATCAACGTCTAGCCAACCTTCTTTATCACCGTCTTCTTCTTCACTTTCCACTTTCTTCTTCTACGTCCCTTGCTGAGGAAAAAGTGGAACCAGTTTTACCGAATCTTTTTACCATCCGAAAGCCGAAAGGAGGATTCTTTCTTTGGATAACCCTCAACAAAGAATATCTGGAGAAGAACGAAGCAACTGGACGAAGCTTGACCGGAGCAGGCATCGCAGCTGCTTGTTCTAGGATGGAACATTTGATAGTCAAAGATGGAGCTACTTGTACGGCTTCCTCGTTGATGAAAGAAGAAGAGGGAGGGAGGGCTCCTTCTGAAGAAAGCCGACATTCGATAAGGTTGTGTTGGGCATACCTTCCGCCAGAGCTGATTGAGGAAGGAATTCGACGGTTCGCTCGTGCCATTCAACAATTGCTAAATGAATAGGTTGCGTTCATCCCTTCTTTCTTTCTTTTGTAATGTTACAATTGGCAATTGAGATAGAGGACAGAAGAATGAAGAAAAATCAAGACAGTGGAGAGAAGCAGATAGCAGAGCAAAAAAGACAGAAGAAAGAAGAGAGAGAAGCAAAGACGCAAGACGAAACAAAAACTGGCTGTACAAAAACATCTTTGGTGAGACAGTTATTGGTTGGGAGTGGAAGGAGTTCTGCTTTGGAGGAGCCGCAGCCAAGACAAGTAAGAAGCGTTGTCCTCCGCCTCCACAAAGTAGCAACGGGAGGAGGAGACGCGAATGCTGAGAACGAAGCCACTGCCGTTGCTGTTGCTGATATCAGCGCTGCTCTCTCCATGACATCCTTGCACACTTGCCGTTCTCAAGTCGACAAGACCTCTTGCATGTTTACTCTGTTGTTTTTTTTAAACACAAAGTATAAGAAGCTTGCTATAACAAATCAAAAATCAAAAAAAGAAATGGAGACAGTACGTGAAGGTCTTTGAAGTAGTAAAGATAAAAGTCCTTCAAGATGAAGTACCGCTTCTTCCACGTTTTGCTCTTTCCTCGTTGTTTGAGAAGCCACCCATCCTTTTCTGCAGGCAGCAAGGCATAAGGGTCCACTTTCTTGAGCTTGTGTCGATCTCTTGGGGTTGTTCTAGGGGAGTTGTCTGACGCGGTGGTTGCGGTGGCGGAAGAAGAAGGGGACGAGGGCGAGGACGAAGGGGAGGTAGAGGACGCATTGTTGTTGACGCGAAGAATGAAGGAGGTGGAGAGAGGCGGTTGGCGAGGGGAGGAGGAGGCGTAACGCTCGTATTTGTTCCAGGGCTCCTGCTCTCCGGTCTGCGAGGATTGCTCGATGGCCGCCAAAGGCAGGTTCAAGCCTAGGGACTTACCAATGCTAGCATACATGGTCGTTGTGGGTTGATGGTTCCGTCGTAGTAGTGGGAAAGGGATTCCTTGGATCGCCTTGCGTTACAGATGCGAATTAAATATATAAATAAGGGTAATGTTCGGCATAATTTCTTCCTGTTTTTGATCGCTTCCACGTCAGACTTCTGTGGATTGCAGATTCTCCGCAATCTCTCCTTTCATGTCGACCCACTGATGATATTAAAAAAAGGCACAAAGGGCCATGGGAATCGAACTGAAGGCAGTTTTGGTCGACAAAAATTCCATGGAAAAACAAAATTGTGTCGAGTTGGGATCGAACTGAAGGTAATAATCCGCCTTCGAAGAAAAGAGGAAAGGGAAGAGGACAACCATTTCGTTACTCTCTCTACTTTTCTTTGCTTCCACCATCAACGAACGGGACAACACACAATGCTGACACGTAGTGGTACTTTTGCCTTTCCCCAAGGAAGAAGAAGAGATGGTGGAGGCGCTCGAAACATACCCGTGCCAACAGAGCTTGACTTGTCTCCCGAGAACGCCGAGCCTTCGCCTCGATCCAAAAATTCCTCCTCATCAAACTCCTCTGCCTCTGCTTCTTCCGCTGGAAGGTCTCTGCGACCCTCCGTGTCTTCCTCTGACCTGCCTTCTCTCCTGAGACGCAACAACACGTCCAGCGTGTTGCTGCGTGGCAAACAGGGTAATGCTACGGACAAGCTGGGCGTGCCTGCCCCTGGCGGCCGACAGTTGTTGAAGGGCTCGCAGTTCATTCCCTCCTCCACCAAGTCTCCCACTGGAAGACAACGAAGGGCCATCGTCAAGAAACTGGAGGACCTGGCTCGCAAGTATATTTTTTGTTTTTTGTTTGCTCGTCTTCTTTTCCCTCTTTGTTTTTTTTTGTTTTGTTGTTTCTCTCCTCTCCCTCTGCCTCCCCCTCTCCCTCTCCCTCTCCCTCTGCCTCTCCCTCTGCCTCTCCCTCTGCCTCTCCCTCTGCCTCTCCCTCTGCCTCTCCCTCTGCCTCTCCCCCCTCCCTCTCCCTCTCCCTCTCTCTCCCTCTCCCTCTCCCTCTCCCTCTCCCTCTCCCTCTCCCCTCTCCCTCTCCCTCTCCCTCTCCCTCTCCCTCTCCCTCTCCCTCTCCCTCTCCCTCCCTCTCCCTCTCCCTCTCCCTCTCCCTCTCCCTCTCTAGGTTTTCTTTCTCTCTTTTTTGTTTTCTTATTTTTTGTTTTCGTTTTTTTAAATACTCACAAAATAAAAACCATTAGGTTCTATCTGCAGTTGACGGAAGGCTGTAAACGAGAGAACTGTCCCAACAAGTTCTGCGCTTCTTGTCCAGGTTTCATTTTGCTGTTCTCTGCTTCTTTTTTCTTTTCTCTCTTGCTGCTTTATGTTGTGGTCTCAACAACTCGTTTTTTGAAAAAAAGAATGTGTGGAGTTAACTCCAGAACAAGCGGTCGTGTGGAGCATCCAGCTAGCCGCTTGGCCGCGCCTTTACCTCTGTCCTCCACTTCTGTCTGCTTCATCTATTGCTGCTCCTTCTTCGGAGTCTTCTCCTTCCGAGTCCACGTCTTCACCTCAGCAACAACGACTGTCATCATCTCACAAAACTTCTTCAATGCAAAACCAGCCTTCATTCTTGTATTCCGTATTTAGCGGCTCTTCTCTCTTTTCTGCTCTTTTCAAAACAGAAAATGAGGAAGAAATAGAAAGAAGTGATGCTAGCTCTTCAAGAAAAAAAGAACTGTTGGCCTCTGCTTCTGGTTTGTCTGGATCATTGGTGCTAGATTTGGATTATGTTAAGTCTGTAATTGAACGTTTGGAAGGCACAGCGGCATCACATACTTCAGCACAACATGCTGACCTCAAGAGAGTCATCATGGAAGGGTTTGGAGACTCACAAGTTCTTAACCGTAGCTTCAGAAAGGTTCTCCTTTTTTCTCGTTTATCTTCTTTGTCCTCTCTTTACTCTGGTCTGTTCTTTTTCATTTCTGAAAGTTCTTACGAGTAAACACAATATCTAGAAGGACAGCTTTAACAAGTCGACCAAACCAGAAGACTTTATCAGCGTCCTCGATTTGGAAGGTGTCAGCGCTGCTTACAATGCTATCCTTGATTTGGTATGTGTTTTTCTTGCTCACTGAATTTTCTTCTTGTTATTGATGCTCTATTTTCGAAAGAAACGAGCTCCTATAACACATACATTGGAGAACGCAACCGAGTTGGTGGTATCTCGCCTCTATTACAGAAAGCAACTCATAAAATCACACATTGATCTCCGTCAAATACCAATTCTTTTGGAGGTTCGCCTTTTTGCTTTTGTTAACTTCGTGCTTTTGAATTGCTTGTAACATTTAACAACAAATGTAGAATCCACTTTTACGAGACACCCAACAATGGGGAAGCACAGCCATGTTGCGAACGCTAATGGAAACAATTGTTTCTCTTAACGAGCAATTTCAGCGTATTCTCGTCCAGTGGTTTTCCAAGTTTGACTCTCTCTCTCTTCTTGCATTTTGGATGTTACGTAACACTTTTGTAAAGATATCCAGCGGATAAGTTCCTTTCGCTTGTAAAAGCGTTTCATTCCTTTATCGACACTCACTTGAGGGCTAATATTTTGTACAAAGACGACTCCATCTTTCATGCTGTAAAATGTCTCAACCTTTTACGTATGTATTTCGCTATCCCTTTTCAACTTCTGTTTCTACACGTTGTGGTTGTAACACCGACAACTTTATAATGAATGAACAATCAGATGAGGCCAATGAAATAGGACGGTTGATACCATATCCTGAATTTTACAATACTTCTATTTGTAACAAAGTGGATTTGAGAGCTGACTTTCGTAGATGGCAAGGCAAAAGGTTCAGCCATTACACTTCCTTTGTTACCTCCTCTATTCTGTTCTTCGCTTCCATTTGGCTCCGCTTCTCTGCTGTCTGTTGTTCTTCCTCACTCTTCCTTTTGCTCTCTCTCTCTCTCTCTCTCTCTCTCTCAGGAAATCAAAGAGGTTTGACCAGCATGAAGAAGAAGAAAAAGAAGAAGAGAAAGGCAAAGAAAAGGAAGAAGAAAAGGAAGCAGAATCTTTAAATGCGAGTGCATCTTCTAGCAATGCCCCAACAACGGACAGAGCAGCAGAATCTGATACAGAAGAATTCGCTTACTGCAGATACCCATTTCTTCTTGATGCTTTTTCCAAAGCACGTTTACTTCACATTGAAGCTGCCATCCTAATGACAAGAGAAGTAGAGGTATGACATAATAATATTACACGTTTGTTTTGTTATTATTTTTCTTTCTAATTTTTTTAAATTTTGTTTATCAGGATGCAATGGCGAGGCTAACGTTCTTTGGAATGATTTCAAAATATGAGCTGCCAGTCATGTTGCCTTCCAATATTAAACGGGCAGGCGTACCTCATTGCTGGTTAGAAATTCGAAGAGATGAGCTGGTCTCAGATACTTTCACACAGGTATAACTCCAGAGAGGTTTTGTTTTTCTTAATTCTTTTTCTCTTTGTTAACTTTATTTGTTGTTGAAATGTAGATCGAAGTGAAAAGAGCTGATTTGAAGAAACCACTTCGTATCAAGTTTCTTGGAGAAGATGGTGTTGACGTGGGAGGAGTATTGAAGGAGTTCTTCCAGTTGATCATCATGGAAGTGTTTGACCCAAAATACGGTAACAATTGTAACTCCTTCATTTATTTTGGGCACTAATATATTTTTCGGTTGGCTTGTTTTGTGTTTAATAGGTATGTTCGTAAACGACGAAAAAAGAAGGATGTCGTGGTTCAATGTTGCTTCCTTTGAAAGTGTCGACCAATATCGTCTCGTTGGAATGGTTGGTTATCTCTCTCTCTCTCTCTCTCTCTCTCTCTCTCTGCGCGCGCGCACTCTCTCTCTCGCTCACGCAAATTTTATAACATTTCATCTTATTTCAGCTGCTTGGGTTAGCCATTTACAACGGCGTCATTCTTGATATACACTTTCCTATGGTCATTTATAAGAAGCTTTTGGGCAAAGAACCCACTTTTGAGGATTTGTGCGCTTTCGATCCTGTACGATCTTGCTATTTCTCTTCTCTTTTAATGTTTTTTACATGTTCTGATTTGTTGAGCTTTGTTTGTCATGATAGGATCTTGGAAATGGACTTAAACAAATGCTAAATGATAACGAAAGTGTCCTCGAAGATGTTTATTGCAGCACTTTTGAGGTATTTGTCTTTTATTGTCTCAGTATTTTGTTTTGTTTTGAAACTTACATCACAATAACAGGTCGACCATGAAATTTATGGAGAGCGACAAACAGTTGAACTGAAGCCCAACGGAGCTGAAATAGAAGTCACGCAAGAAAACAAACAAGGTACGTTCACACAACCAAAGATTTGTTCTTCGGTTAAACTCTTTTCCACCTATGCTGCTTTCTCACTTTTTGTTCTTCTTCTCCTTTTTTCGTCTTCTTTCTTCTACCATAGAATATGTTGACTTGTATGTGAAACATTTGTTGGTAGACTCGCTTAGGTTTCAGTTTGATGCATTCTACGAAGGATTTCACAGCATTTGTAACGGACAAGTTATTAAAGTAAGATATCTTATTTTTTTTCCTACTATTATCACTTTGCTCATTTTCTTTTTGTAGTTATGTAGGCCAGAAGAACTAGAACAGCTTATTTGCGGGTGTTCTGAGTTAGACTTTAACGGGTTAGAAAAATCTACCATTTATTTGCATGGCTTCTACCCTGACCACCCGCTCATCATGTACTTATTTTCATCTTGCTTCTCTCTTCTTTCCTCCTTTGCTCTTTCTTCTTGTATCCGTTCCTTCTTTCGAACAAGAAAGCCATTCTTCTCTCGTTCTCTTGTCCTCTGCTGCTCTGTCTCTCTCAAATTATTAACTTGCTCTTTTGTTTTTATTTTCCGTCTTTCACACAAAAAAGTGCGTTTTGGGAGATAGTGCATAACTATTCCATCGAACGGAAGAAACAACTGTTGGCATTCGTAACGGGCAGCGACAGAGTGCCCATCAAAGGGTTGGGTGGCATGCCTTTCATCATCCAACGCAACGGCCCTGATTCTGATAGGTACTGTTTCTTATCATTTCTTTTCTTTTCTTTTTTTGAGCCTTACTGAATGCTGTTTCAAACAAACAAACAAACAAACACACAAAACACAGGCTGCCAACATCATTTACGTGCTTCAGTCGGTTGCTGCTGCCAGAGTACAGCAGCAAAGAGAAGCTGGCCAAGTACTTGACCGCCGCCGTGGAAAACAGTCGCGGCTTTGGTCTCTCCTAAAAGAAAAAAACAAACAACTACAAACCATTCAACATTCAACATTTTATGCACATTTGTTTTTTTTTTTTGTTGAAAAAAAAATTACCGTTTGTTTATTACTTCCATATAATTGACCGAAAAGAAATGGCAAGGGCCAAAAGGGCAGCAAACCAAGTCCTTGCGCTTCCCTGCTGCTTTACGCAGGGGAAACTGGTGTCGACACGGACCGCTGCCACACCGAACCATTGCGCGTCGGCCAATTGTAAAAACCAAAGAAAAAAAAAAATAAAAACCCAGCACAAAAATTGCACAACTTGCGAAACGAATGAACGCAAATCGTGCACAGAAGGATAGTTTGCCGAAACAAAAATGGAAGAAGAAAGAAACGACAACAACAATGAGAAGAAGACGACGACGACGACGGAGGAGCAACAACGCAACAAACAAGACGCATCGGGGGAGAGCGGCGCGCAAGTGTTCACGGCCTCAGCCCCAGCCATACGGACGCGAGTCGTCGTCGTGGAGCCGACTACCGCTACCACAAAAGGGAGCGAGGGCGGGACGCCGTCCGCTTCGCTGGATGACGCCTCTGTCATTCTTCCTCCAAAGAAGAATCCTCCTCTGCAGTTAGAGCCCAGAGGTGCTGCTCTTCGCCGCATAGAGGTATTTTTTTCTTTCTTTTTTTTTGTAAAAAAAAATCCAAAAAATAACCCAAAAAAAAAAACAATAACAAATAGAGAGCAAAACTCTATGCACGGTTGAGCAGCGAAGGTTCGGCGATGGACAAGCTCTCTCCTTCCAGAGCGTTGCAACATGTTCGACAACAGGAGGAAGGAGAAGAAGAAGTAGGAGGAGGTGAAGAAGGAGGAGGAGGAGGAGGAGGAGAAACCTCAACGCCAGAAGAAGTCATCAAAGAACCGAAAGACAAGGAGAAAGAAACGGACGAAGAAGCCGAAACAGAAGAACAAACACAGGAAGAGGAAGCAGAAGAAAAAGGAGAAAGCAAAGAAAAGAGAAAGAGCGTGCCACCGCCGCCACCGCGTTATCCTTGGGAGGCGAGCTCCAAGGAGAAAGCCTTTCCTCTGCGCTCGCAATTGTCTTTCAACTTTGGTCATTATGCCGCCATTATTCCTCAGCTCACGAAGCAACAGCAAAAACACCAACAGCAAGAACCACAACAACACCAGCAAGAGTCCTCCCAACCAATGCCCAAGCATTATCCTTTTCCCAAACCCACTCATGGCTACAAGAACACAGGTACGTTTCTTTTGTTCCTCCGTTCGTCCTGTCCATCGTTTCTTTGTTTATTTCTTTGTTATCGTTTTTGCTTTTCTCCTTTTCTTTCTCAATCTTTAATCCTCTCTCTTCTATATTGTTTCTTGGTTTCCTCCGTATACGCTCTCTTTTCCTCCCTGAATTCGATTACCCTTCTTTACAATGGTGGAATGCTCATCGCACATCACAGGAACGCTCATTGTGACTCGCTCCGCACGAAAGAAAGCAAAGAAAGAACAACAAAACCTAACCACACAACGAAACGAACTGCTGGCTGCCATCCGAGGCTTCAAAAAGACAAGATTGAACCAACTTCAAAATGCTGCTCCTCCTCGTTCTTCTCCTTCAAAACCTACCAGAAGAAAGAAAGGCTCACAAACGACTGTACTTCCTCCACCTCCACCCGTTCTTCCCGGAGTGGACATGATTAGTGCTATTTCTTTGGCCACGAGGGAGGAAATGTTGGCCGCCATCCGGGGCTTTCAAAAAACAAAACTCAACAAAACAGGCAGTAATTCAGAACTGGAAGATGAACAACATAAGGAGAAAGAAAGAGAGGAGGAAAGAAAGACAGACGAGCGAGCTTCGCCGCAAAGAACGTTTGTGGATCCTGTTTTGGAACGAGTACACAGGCGTACTTTTTCCTATGAAAGAGTTTCAATGAAGGCAGAAAGTGAAGAAGATGACGGAACAATGTTCAGTTTGAAAAAAACCACAGCCCAAAACGAACAGAGAGTTCGAACTTGGGTAGGAAGCAAGAAAAGTTTTGAAGAAGAGAGCCCTTCTGAAGACGAAGATGAGGATAGCAGCGATAGCCTCACAACAAGTGATGAAGAGGAAAAGGAGGAAGAACTAACAAAGACGACACCAAGAGGCATACAACAGAACAACACCAAAGGAAAAGAAACCGAAGAAATGGAAGAAGACCAGCTACCTCCATCCAAGTGGAAGATCCGTTTAGCACGCAGAGCATCCATGTTAGATGACCAAAACTCCTCTCCCGCCACAAAACATAGGAACGTGATGAGCTGGCGACTTTCCCTGCAATCCCACAAACTTAAAGAGGAGCGAAAGCTCCGACGCCACGAGCAGAGACGTAACCGAGAGAGAAAAGAAGCCAAGCGAGTACTTCCCGACGCTAAGTATGTCTGTCGGCGATGCGGCAGGCTCCTCTTCGAGGGAGAGGCTGTGGTGGACATTAAGTCCATTTGGCAGTTGGAAGACTTTGAGGCGGATTGTTTTGTGGTAAAGAGGATTCACAACTTGCATGAGCTGAGGAGATATGACGTGCACCTTCATCAAGGGTGGTATTGTTGTGGATTTATCGCGATGAGAATGACGGTGGATAAGTATGGAACGGGGAGACACTTTTTGGTGTATTGCGATGACGTTTTGAAGGACTTTCAGTATGCCCAGGTCAGTTTATCCTCTCTCTTCCTTCTCCCTCTCTCTCCTCCCTCTCTCCTTCTCTCTCTCTCCCTCAGTCTCAACCTTATTACACGACGGTAACATTCTCTATTAAAGAAACACAAGAATCCATATGTGCCAATAAGTTTGGGACAGGCAAACTATAGTCGAATGTCAGGCAGCGCCGTTCAAAACCGGTTGCTCTGCATTCTGTTCATGGCTCGTTGGAGTCCTCCTTGCAGGTCTTGTTCTGGCCTCTCCATTATCCTTCTTCTCTTTCTCTCTCTCTCTTCCTCTGACTTTTTCTGTTAAAATAGGTGGATGGAACATTTATTTGCAGAAATAGTGGAGAGCGAAGCTCTCAAATCAGCACTTGAGAGAGAGCTTCAAAAGGACGCCAGCCAACGACCACAACAACCGAACAACAACAAAGTTTCCTCATCAACAAAAACAGAACCCGGCCAAGAACAAGAAGAAGAAGGATCGACGTCATCCATCCATTTGTCAAGCCGAATGCAACTTTGCTGCTTCACTGTAGATATCGACATTGAAGTGGAGTTCTTTGAGGAGTGGAACAATCGCGGCGTCCCGTTCGTGGTCTTCTACTATAACGGCCGACAGGTTGTGCTTAGGCCCTCCGATCATCATCTCTCCTCTTCCTCTTCTTTTACAAACTACTTCCTCTCTCCCTCCTCCTCTTCCTCTCCTTCCGCCGCTTCCTCTTCCTCGCCTTTTCCAACTGCCGCCAACACGAAAGCAAAATTTCAAGTGACGGATGGTGGGGTGGTTGGCGCGCTGAAGCGTTCCACGATGGGCAAGATCGTGAACATGACTCAAGCGAGGCTGCTTAAGAGAGGCGAATACACCGTTTATATTTGAGGAATGGACACAAAACAGCAACACAACAACAAAAAATGAAAGGTTCGTTTCTTTTTTCTTTTACATCTTTTTTTTTGTTTGTTTTACTTTATTATTTTTCACTCCAGCTTGTTTTTCTGCTCCTCAAAGTCTTTTAACCAATCCTTCTCAGGGGAAGGCCTGTCCTTTTCCGTTTGGGTGCCCTCCCTCTCACGGATCAGGCGAGCGTCGGTGCGCGAGATGTTCTCCTCGGCAAAGTCATCCCCCTTCTTGCCCACCATCTTCTTGTTGGGGTTCTTGAACATGGGGTGCTCCATGCTCCTGTCCTTGTCTGTGATGGGTTGGCCGAGTTCCTCTTTCTCGCTGAGGGTGTCTGGTTTGTGCTTCTTCTCAGGCTTCTTGTCCCCTTCTTTTTCCCAAGCGTCCTTGAATTGGCGTGAGGAAGAGGAGGGGTGGAAGGAACGATGAGGACGAACGGCGGGAAGAAGAGTGGCGGTGAGAGGGGCGCTCCTTGGATTCTTTGTCAACCTTTGCAGCATCATCTTTTTATTTTTTGGAGTGTGTTTTTAATTGCTTTTTTGTTTCGCGTTTTTATTTTTTCTGTTTCAAACTGAAAAGAAAACAAAAGTTGTGATGAAATTTTTTAAATGGTAAAATCGGTGGAAAATTGGTGGAGGGAAATGGAGCAAATTGGTGGAAAATAGGGTGAAAGTTGGATAGACGGGAGAGAGGACTTGAGCATAGACGTGAGAGTGGAAAATACGAAATTCGAAAGGATGAGAGATAGGACACGAGAGAGGGCAAGAGAGTGACACAACAGAAAAGAAGAAAAAGAAGAAAGAACAACAAAGGTGTGTGTGTTTTTTGCTGGGCTTTTCAGGGATGGCTTCACGTGACTTTGTCGCCTTAGAGGTTGTCATAACAGGTCAGCTTTATCAATAATCATCTTTTGTCTCTCTTAGATCAAAGTAAGCTTTCGTTTGCTTTGGGATCGATCCGCTGACAAATATCTCTTTCTATTCTTTTTCTCTGTGTTTGGTTTGGTATGAAGTGGTGACAAACATATCGACGTGGCCGGGCGTTGTGCTCTGTTGGAGACGAGAATGGTACTACGAGGCTGTCCTTGGCGCAGCTGCATTTCTTACTTCAGTGTAACTGTGTATTTTATTTTTTTTTACTCTCTTCTTCTAAGTACTCATTCTCTCTTTATTTATTTTTTTTGGAAACAGATTTTATCATGTTGCAGACATCCATCATCGGCTTTACCCGCGTTATAAAGACTGGTATGTTTTTTCTTATGTATTTTTCCTTTTCTTTTTTCGTTTCCTTGCTCTTACTCTTTCATCGTTTCCCTTTCTCTTTCATCGTTTCTCTTTCTTCGTTTCTCTTTCACTTTTTCTCTCTCTTCTTTCTCTTTCTCTCTTTCTCATTTAGTCTCTGCAAAAAAGGTTAGGCATGACATCAGGCAATTGGCACCGCCTCGACAACATCTTTTGTATATTGTGTTTGAACAGCTTGGCATTCTTTCTATCGGGTTGGGAAGACCGTAAAAGCAAGGAGTTGTTTCGGTTTGTTATGCTCATGCTTTCAATACGAGATAATACCTACCTAACAAGAACGAAACAAAAACAGGTGGGTTTTACTTTGCTGGACGCTATGGTGTCAAGAAAGAGGACCATGGGACGTGACTTTTACCCTCCTTCCCATAGCCACCTCCATAGTGTGCGTGATGCTCCGCCTCCTGCAGGAAAGGTTTCGCTCCATTCCCTCCTTTCACAAAGATAGGTTGCTTGCTGGTTGTTTGTTGATGTCGATCGCCTTTGTGTTCTTCGTTTTGGGGTTGGATGAGAGGAACGACTTTTTGAGGATCTACCACGGGCTGTGGCACATGTTGGGCGGATTGGCCATGTGGGCCTTCCTTTCAAGCAAGAAGGACGTTCCATGTGTGCAGCATCATCACCACCAACCTCAGCAAATGGAGGGGTATTATCCTCTGTATGTGAGCACGAAGGAACACCAACAGTAAAAACATCTACTTTTACCGGCCCACCAGGCGGCGCCTTCTCGCAGGTGGACGACGGTTAAGATACATTGCATTAATTAATTGTCCCACTCACAGCCAGGTTCCTCCGTTTATTTTGCTGCTTATCGCAACCCAGATCCGATAAATAACGCTTGTTTTGCATAAGAAGAGAACAAAGCCTCTCGCCCAAGTCCGTTTGACCACCGCGAAACAAACCGAAAGACGGGGCAGTCATGTGGGCGAGGTGGTGCTGTTATTTGGCGTGGTGGCTCGTGGTGCTGTTATTTGGCGTGGTGGCTCGTGGTGCTGCCAGCCTATTCCTCCCAAAGCTTCCTTCCTGTAAACCTTTCACACGCCTTTCCCGACGGGTTTCCTACCGGTGGGAGTGGTCCAGGGTTGTCCTGGGCGGACGTGGACCAAGACGGCCGCCTCGATTTGTTGCTCTTTGGTGGCGGTGCGTGGTTGTACCACAACAACGGAAACTGGAGTTTCTCGGATATAACCGCCACAGCGTTTGCTGGCAGCCCCCTCCCGAGCTTCTACAATGGACATGGCCAGTGGGCTGACTTCAACCACGATGGCTTTCCTGACCTCCTCGTCTGGGGCTTTTTTTGCCATGCTGAACCCCTTTGTCGCATTGTTGAGAAACAACCAAGGGAATAACTTCACCGAGGTGACTAATGAAGCACTTCCTGCTTTGACTCCATGCCACAACAACGGATGCATGATGGAATGGGGAGACTTTGATGGAGACAACCGAGTGGATCTCTTCGTCGCTGTTGCTGGTGGAACCAAGACAGTGTGCCTCAACAATGGAAACGAGCTCTCCACATTCACCGAGGTCGATGTATCTGCCACGTTTGGTGTCGCCCCTATTGAAGGAGCAGTGCGAGCAGGAGATTTCGATGGGGATGGGAAGGATGACTTGGTGTGGGTGAGGCCCGCTATCTCTGGGGTGTATCGCAGCAACGGGATGGATGGCACCTCAGAGTTGTTTCCGGGCGGAGTGTTGCCACAAGTTCGGGCTTGTGCGGTGCGTTTTGTGGATTATGATGGTGATGCCTTTCTCGACTTGGCCATCTCTGGTGGGCACGCCTCAGGGTCCAATTCCTCTGGAGCATTGTTGAGAAACACTGGGTCTGTCTTTGAAGGTTTGTTGTTTTTTTCACATTTGCTTTATACTCTGTATTTGGCTAACTTCTGCACCTCCCTTTGCGTTTGGTGGAGAGCAGATGTGACGGATAAGGAGCTTGGCAGTCCTCCTCCGCTTCCTCTTAACCCACCTGGTGCCCGTATGGTGTGGGTGGACGTGGATGGCAATAGGTCCCCCGACTTTTCCTCCTTCGTTTATGCCGGGGTACAGCTGCTCGCGAACATCGGAGTAGTTCCAGAAGATGAGAGCTCCTCCTCAATTTCCTCCTCCTTCTCCTCCTCCTCGTCCTCTTCCTCATCCGAGAGCAATGATTACTCTTGTGCAGTGCGCTTTGCCTCTATCCTGCATTGCTTACTTTTTCCAAGTTATTTAAAATAAAGCTTTACTTAGCTGGCGGTAAGTGGCGAGGAGCTGAACCCTGGTGGAATGTTGTTGGGTTCAGTGGGTTGCTGCCCACGGTGAGGATGCACAGCCGGTTGGAAATGCGGAGGGAGGCGTTTCGTCCTTGGAATGAGAATACAAAGAAAGATAGAACGAGACGGAAGCAGAAAGAGAAGAAGCGGAGAGGCAAAAAGAGAGTCGACAAAAATTCACAAGCTTCCGGAGATGGAAGCGTTACCACCGCCATGGACGAGGACGATCCATTTGGACCTTTCTGATTGCCGTCAGCTGTTGGATGAGCAAGTGGACACCATTTTGCGGTCTCTCTCCACTCAGCTATGCTCTCTCGACCTTTCCCGTACGTATTTTTCTTCCTCTTCTCTCTCTCTCTCTCTCTCAGCTCTTACTCTCTATTCTCCTGTCTTTGTTCCTCTTCTCTCTCCTCCTCTCTTCTCTAGTCTCTGTCTCTTCTCTGCTTCGCTTGTGCTTCTGTTTCGCCGCTCGCTTGTATCTCGTGTTCTCTTATTCATTGGCGTTCTTTATTCACCTTTGCTTTCTCTCCTCTCTCTTTGCTCTCATAAAAAGACTGCACCTACATAACGGATAACGGTGTGCGTTCGCTTGCGCATTGTTCAAAGCTTACATCGTTGTCTTTGGCGTCCGTTCCCATCGACTCTGCCACCATCCACCGTTCGTAGTTTACCTTCGTTCTTGCCTTCTTGCCTTCTTGTTGCACACATTTTGATTCGCTCTCTGTGTTTGTGTCTTTTGTCTTTGTGGTATCGCTATTGCAGTGGTGGCGGAGCATTGTACTCTGTTGCAGCACTTGGACATTTGCGCTGTGGAGTTCACACAATGTATTATTGATGGTAGATTCTCCACCTCTCTCTCTCTCTCTCTCTCACGCACTTCTCTTCTCTATCTCTTTCGTTCAATAACTAACTTCTCTCTCCCTCTCTCTCTCTTTCTCATGCACTTCTCTTCTCTCAAGATCTGGCTGAGCTTCACGAATTAGAAGTATTACTTATGAACAGGACCGAAATGCCAAAAAGTCATCCTGAAGGACTGGCTCATGTGTTTGCTGTACATCTGCTCGCTCTCTGTCATCTGTCTTGTTTTCTTCCGTCTCTCAACCGGTCGTGCTTATTCGTTCTTCATTCTCTAGAATTGCAACAAGTTGAGGATTGTGGACTTGTCAAATGAGTTATTGTCTGACTACCACCTGGAAGCTTTAGCTTCCCATTGTCCCTCCCTCGAACGAATCACTATCGACAACCTTGGCCATTCTTTTGTCACTTGTGAAGGTTTCTGTTTCTCTCTCTCTCTCTCTCCTCCCTCCTTGCTTTTGTTGAACTTCGGATGTCTTAACACAAAAGGTTTGGAGAGGTGTGCAACTCAACTTTCGAGATTAGAAGCGATGACTCTCGTTCCAGACGAAAGTAATGATTATAGGAATGTAATCTTTGCCTTAAGGCATTGTCCTTGTCTTCGAGAATACAAATGGGACGCTAGCCGTTGTTATGGACCTTCGCTGTAAGTCATTACTCTGGTGCAATTCCTCTTCACATTTAACTTGGTTTTGTTTTGATGCCTGTTGTTGGTGTTCAATAGAGCTGAAGACTTTTTCGATCCGTTGGAGCCTAGTTTATGCAACCTCACAAAGCTCTCTATTTATTATGTGGATCTACAACCTCACGTGCTGCCCATGATTGCTCGTCGTTGCACGAACCTGGTCAACTTCACCATGGTTTACTGTTCCTTCACTCCTGAAAGCATGAACGACATCCCCACTCAAAGGGAGAGCTTTGTATCTATTCTCCGCAACAACGTTGATCTGCAAGTATTAAAGATTAAGCATGGTCGTTAGTATAACTCTTCGTTATTCTTTATATTGGCTTTCTTGTTCCTTCTGCTATACTTTGCGTCCAACCTTACTAAACGCTTCTTTCTCTATCTCTTTGTCTCCCACCTTAGGTATACACATTTGCCTAAACGAACAAGTCATAAAGCAAATTGGACCATCTTGCCCCAACCTTCGCACTTTGCACCTCTCTTTGGCGGATGACACCTCCGTTATCATTCATTCAAAGAGCTTGGAGAAGCTATATATCACAGATGCTCAAAAGGTTGCCTTCGACATCGATTGTCCACAGTTGCGTTTGTTCTCGTGCGCTGCTGTTGGAATGGACCCTGCTCAGGTCTGGCTTTCCTTATTTATCCTGTTCCTTTTTTTCTTGCTGTTCTTCTTACTATTATGTGTGAACCGTCACAGTTGGACTTGTGGAAGACTCTGCTTTTCCATGGATCCACTTTACAAATGCTTTGCATCAATACTGTGCGTTATTGCTTCTGCTAATTTATCTTTTCCTGTCTCCCTCACTCTCTCGACACTTTTTAACGTCATATCATGTTTAAGTTGTTGCCAGAAATGTTAGCAGAGCTATCTAAGGGGTGGCTATTCCCTCTGCTGCGATCACTCACCGTCCATAGAGTGACCCAACAGCCTCTCTCGATAAGGAATTACTTCTCCGATGAAGAGGTACAAAAGCAAGCTGAAATTTTCTTTGTTAGTTTTAAAATAGCTATTTGCCTAACATTACACTTGTTCCACTATAGTGTGTGTCTAAATATTTAGACGCGTTTTTGCAAAAGAGACCCCACTTCTGTTTACCTTCACACGACTTACTGGATATCAAGAACGTGGTCCCGTATCCTCATCTGTGTCAGTGCCTTGAATCCATTAAAATAACAATTGAGGTTGACCAAGGCTTCGCGCCAATAGCATTGAACCCTTTCAGGAATTTGATTTCGTTAAGCATCATGACCAGTGATAATGGTACTGCTTCTGGTCTTTCATATTTACTCTCTGCCCGTGTACCTTCAATTCCATGTTTTCTCTCTCTCTCTCTCTCTCTCTCTCTCTCTCTCTCTCTCTCCTCTCTCCCTCCCTTTCCTTCGTGCGCAATCCATGTAGCTCAAACTTCATGAGAATAGTTACAACGACATGGTTAGAGGCGTTAGGAACAGCCACACCGAAGCTTGTTGATTTCGTCGCCTACAATAATCATGCGATGACCAGCTTTCGCCTTCATCATCACTCCCTACGTTCTATCCGCTTGATCCGTTGGCATAAGGTATGTCTCCTTCTCGTCCTTCTAGCTCTTTTTTCTTCTCTTGTTTCTTCTCCTCATCAGTTGATTAACATTCAATTCAGCTGGCAGAGTTTGAGCTTGATTGCCCCAACTTATGCCAGATCGAAATGGACAACTGCTCGCTGAATTCAGAACGTGCGTTAGCCACTCTATCAGATAGCTCAACGAACAACGTGCCTTCATTGGTGGATCTTAGGTGCCAACACGAAAGTCGCCACACTATTGAACCCCACAACAGAATGCTAACGCCAGAAGAAGCCATCGTCATTCAGGTCCCTAAGCTGATTTTTTTTGATATTTTATGCTCATATGTTGCTTGTTGAAATAATAGAGCTGTCCAGTTTCGGTACAACGCCTAAGCTTGAAGCGAACGTGGCACGTGGTAGAGTTGGACTTGTCTTGTCCTAACCTTCGCACATTCAAACTGCATGACATGGAATTTCTGAAAGTGCTTCGTTTGGATTGTCCCAAGTTACAAAGTCTTACCGTGGATATCGCTCCGAGGTTGGTTTTCTTGCTTTTATTTTTTGCAAGACTTGTCGTGCTTTTTATATTAAAGCGCAGGCAACACAGGTTAAACAACGTGACCTTGAATCTTCCAAATCTTGTTCAAATGGTTTTCTTGCCTGCTGTACTGCCAGAAGCAGAAGATATGAGAGATAAACAAAAACAGAACCTCGCCTATCAACAACTCCTCCGGGAGTTCATGCTATCATCTACGACCAACAATGACGAACTGCCAAAAGAAGAAAACGAAGAAGGAGAGGATGAAGTCTTTCACCTCGAAATACTTTCTTCTCTTCCTCACTTACGCTATCTCTCCATTCAAACACTTCCTACTATCGGCGCAGAGCAATCTGGCAGGGATGGTGAAGAAGAGAGCGAGGAACAACAAGGCGCTATCTTCACCGGTTATCTGCCTCATTATCAAGCCTTGTGGCACATGCTAGAGCAAGCAAATGGGCTGTTGAATCTAAGAGTGGAGGCGGAGTTGTTGGCTTTGGGTCACCCTCGTTGGATGCAGTCTTTGGAAGGAGAGAACGCGATTCCGGCAGAGATGACAAGTGAAGAGGCGGCAGATGTGGTTTTTACACATTTGAGGAATACTTGCCCAACACTTTCGAATGTAGAGTTGATGAAGCCTTACTTCGAGTCCAAGGTACTGTACATTGTTATGCTTTGTTTTCGTTTTTTTTGGTTTATACACTAAAATTTTAGGTTTGTTTTGTTACTCAGTATAAACTCCTTCGTGCGCTCATTCTTTACGAATGGTCAAGAAGAAGAAGTTGAGCAGAACGGCCGTGAATAGGTATATTGTTGCTAGATGTTGTCCTCACATTCTTCTCCTCATAAACACAAACAAAAATGAGATGAATAGGTGAAAGCATTGTTTAAAACCATTGTCTTTGCGGGCATGCATGCACAAAAGATAAGAGGGTTTTACTGTTTACTTCACGTCTTCATGCTGTTGATGTTCTGTTCCCGTGATACTCTTCCTCTATGCTCCGTGCTCTTGTGTCTTGCCCTGGTGTTTGGTTTTTTGTCGACGATGATCTTTAGTGATCTGGTGTATTTTTGTCGACACATTCCATCAAGTAATGCGAGGAATGCAAAAAAAAAGAAAGAGAGAAAGAAAAAAATGAAAGCGCCAAAGTGGCCCTCACCACCACCACCACCTGCGGCGGAGGAGGAGGAGGGAGTTGCTGGGACCGTCGCCGTCGCCGGGGCTGCTGCTGAGGATGGTGCCGGCCCTTCCACGCCCAAAAAGGACGCCAACACCTTCTTGAAGGAACCAAGCCCTATCACCGGCGACACGCCCCGCATCTTCAAAAAAGTGCTCAACCGCAGAGGAGGCACCGACGCCATCTCCTCTTCCTCTTCCTCCAATCTGTCGAACCTCTTGTACGAAGAAGACGACGACGAAGAAACAGGACAGCAACAAGACCTCCCCTCGCTCAACGTTCCACTCACTTACGACTCGTTATACAAGCTGGTGAGAGAGGTGGAAGAGCTCACGGCGGCGCAGGAGAACATCATCGCCTGCCTCCGCGCCGCCGAGGCGGAGCAAGAGCAGGAGGACGCCGAGTCCAAGGCCCTGCGGCCCGTCCTCAGGGCGTTGAACGAGCAGCTGGTGGCCGTGCGAGCCAAGCGGCAGGAGCTGAGCCGCAGGAAGGCCGAGTACCAGGCCAAGCGGATGGCCAAGGAGGAGGAGAGGCGGTTCTATGAGGAGCAGAAGAGGGAGCTGGAGAAGCGGGTCGAACGTGCGAGGCTGCATGCCCTTTCGCCTTTTCCTTCTTCAAAAAACGTGCGTTTCTTGTCGTTTCTTTCTTGTCCCTTCTTTCTGTTATCGTTTCTTTCTTGTCGTTTCTTTCTTTCTTTGCTTCTTTCTTTCTTGTCGTTTCTTCTTTCTTTCTTGTCGTTTCTTTCCTTCCTTCCTTCTTGTCGTTTCTTTCTTGCTTTCTTGTTGTTCCTTTCTTTTTCTGTGCTCTTTTCCGATGCTTTGCTTATCAACAACTTAACAAATAGTACTTGTTGGCTTCGCTGTTCACGCTATTCGGCTGTACTCTGTTTCTGGTGTTGTTGATACTGTGGTTGGAATGGGACGACCGACCCTACTATCGATACCTTTTTTTTCAGGGTTACATATTCCCGTAAACAACAACAAAGCGAAGGAGAGAACATCACCACAAAAACAACAACCAAGCGAGGGAGAAGAATTCTCTTTTATACTTTTGGTGCTTCAAGGACAACAAGAGCTTTTCTGGTTCAATACTTCACCAAACAAACAGAGGACTACCAATGTACAAATACATTTGTTTCAGACTATCTATGTTTTTGAGTGGTTTGATGAGGAAGAAAGTGAGTTGAGCGCTGCTTCGATGAGGGGAACGTAGGTGGAGTTCAGGTGAGTGCCGTCCAGCTCGTAACGTTTGTTGAAGCCAGTGGAGGAGTCGTCCAGCAACTGGTCGAAAAAGTCCAACCAGTGCAAACCGGTGGTGGCCTCCACTTTTTTGCGTAACACTTTGTTGTACGTCTTAACAATGTGCCTTGTTGTTTGGTTTCAGATGTCAGTTAAAAGAAAGAGAGAGAAGAGAGAGAGAGAGAAGAGAGAGAGAGAAGAATAGAGAGGGAGGAGAGAAAGAGAAAGAGAAGAAGCGAAGAGAGAAAAGATAGCAAGAACATAAAACTAAAAGAAATAAAAAACCTGGTTTCGTTGAGAACAGGAACAACCGGATGAATGTAAATGTTCCACTGATATCGCTTTCGCAAGTCCTTGAGAACGTTGATGAAGACCTGTATGGTCACATCGGCTCCCTCCTCGATGCTTTGATAGCGACACTTGTCTACTGAGACCACTAAACCTTCTCTGCAGTCGATCTCTCCAAACAAGAAGAGAACGTCCGATTTTGGAGGAACTATCAAAGAAGAATGAATGAGAATTGGACAGAAAGAAAATAGAAACGATAAGAAAGAAAGGAGTTGAAAATGATAGAGAAAGTGAAAAAGGCGTACTGGTAGAAACGACGTTGAAGAAATTGTATTTGGGAAAGAATACACTATCGGGTCTCAAATGCCACATCTTCATTCCAGTAACTAACATCGGCTGTAACAATCGAGGTTGTCCCTGTTATTTGCGTGTTTTCATGTTAACTTCCAATGAAAACGACAGAAGAAGTACACACATTAAAATTGATGGTATGCCAAGCGGGAGCGAGACAATGACTATCACCAGCAACATAGAATGGCTTGTAATCAGGAAGAGAAAGTGTTGATCTGTAAGCTAACAGCTGAGACACGCATCCATAGTAAGCATGTTCATTGCGAATGGTGGTCTTGTGGAACTCTCTGTCTCCTCTAATACTGTCTGTTTATGTTTGTGCAAGATGAGAAACGTAAATGAGAATGAATAAAGAATCGATTTGTAGAGCAAAGAAGTATCAATGAGAGCGATAAGAGGAGGCAGCATCTCAACAGCTCCAACGACATATATCATCTTGCAAAGGGTACAATACATCGCCACTAAATCAAGTTCATCTGGGGTATATTCTCTCAAAGTCGAAGATGTCGAAGAAGACGAAGATGATGTACTTGCTTCACTCTCTTTCTCTTTGCCTTTCTCCTCTTTCTTTTGTTGCTCCGCCTTTCCTTCCTTCTCTTTCTCCTGCTTGCCCTTCTTTTTCTGTTGGTCGAAATAGTCAGTGATGCTATCCACCCCTTCCAATACGTTCAACACTTGTTCGCAGGAAAGTTGATGGCTGTCATCAGAAACCAAAGTCAGGTCTTTGTTTCTTCGAAGAAAATCTTTGATGAGGAGATAGGCGTCATCATAACGGTTGCACACTTCCAACACGTGTACCAAGTTCAGAGCGAATGTTGGAGAAGAAGGCTCAAGATCATGTGCTGCCTTGTAGAGTTCCACGCTCTCTTCGACAGCTGTTTTGTTCGGTTGAGTCACAAAAGAAGCAAGGAAAAAAAGGAGGAAGAAGAATCTGCTCACGTACCGCCATGTTCTTTGATAATGGAGGCCAAAAACGCAAAAGCAGTGGCTGATTTGACTTGGCCAACTTCCAATAGCAGCATTTCAGCACCTTCCTTCTTGGCCAATTTTCCTAGCTCTGCTCTCACCGTTTTATCATCTTTTGTAGCATGAAAACGAAAAAAAAAACTTCAGAAAAAAAGAACATCATGTACAGAACGGAGAAGAAAAAAAATTACTGGGTAAATGAACAAGAACGCGAAGAAAGACATGAAGAGCATCAACGGGTTTGCCTGCTGCCACCAATACCTTGCCGTATTCCGTCAATGCTGCATCGTTATCTTCATTCTCTTTCAACATTTCCTTTTTGTTCGGTTAAAAATGAACAATACATTGAAGCAAAGAAGCAGGGTACCATCAATATTTGTGCAGCAGATTGCTGTTGTCCGTTCGCAAAAAGACATTTGCTGATCCACACTTTGAGTCCATCTTGTTGCTGTTTGTTGGCATCAGCAACGGAAGCAGATGAAGATGCAGCAGAAGAGGAGGCAGCAGAAAGAGCGAGGGTCAACGCATTGGAAAAAGATTGGAGAGCAAGTTTGTAGTCGTCTCGAGCGAAATATGCTTCTCCCAACCTAATAAATGTTGGCATTAAGTGGTAGGACGACAATGGGAAAGCAGATGAAGAAGAAGAAGAAGGCTTACTTTTGATGAAACTCAACACTGGTGGGATGAGCAGCAACACCTTGTTTCAAATAAGTAATTGCTTTGTCTACCTTTCCAGCACTCAACCAAATGTTTCCTGTTTTTTTGTTGCGTTATTTGACAAAGAAATAACCAAAGAGAGGAAACAATAAAGAGAAATAACCAACCTAGTTGATATAGGCAGATCGATTGCTTGGGAAGTAGGCCTAAAACCTTTTCATATATTGCGACAGCGTACTGAGACAGAGAGAGAGAGAGAGAGAGAGAGAGAGAGAGTGAGTGAATATGATATCCATTAAATATCAACATGAATGAACAGGAGCAATAAACACCTTGAAGTTCGACTGATGACGAGCTTTCTCTGCTTCAGCTAAATAGGCCATGATATACTGTACCACCTTTTTAGTTTAAATGAGTTAAAAATATAACTGGATAGAGAGGGAAGCGGAGAGAGAGAGAGAGAGAGAGAGAGAGAGAGAGATGAACCTGCGGATTGTTGGCAGTGGCTTCATCGAGAGGCTTTGTCTCAGAATCGTCTGAAATAGAAGAAGTGTTCTTGCTGGCATTTGCTTGAACACCTTGCTGCTTGTCTGCTTGTCGTTTCTGAGATTCCGTCATTTTCTTTTCATATTCTAGAATTTGTAAACCTAAACGTAAGTAAATGAAACTACTCAGAAGAAAGTTGAAAAGAAGTTAGTCTGACTCTTTTTGGTGGTTTCGTCAAGCTCAGGAAAAGAAGCAGCTTGTTGAAATAGTTGAGAAGCACTTTCATAGTCTTCCAACATGGCATAAGCACAACTATTCATATTATAAGAAGTAGATAGAAGAGCAAAGAAAGTTTAATAACACCGAAAAGAAGGTATTCGTGTTTGTAGTTTACATACGCTTTTCGAAAGTAAGCTTCGGGTAAGGAAGAGTTCAGCTTCAAAGCTTGCTCCGCATCTTCTATCGCCTCTGCATTCGCCATCCGTAGTTAGAGAAAGGAAGTAAACGAAAAGCGACTTTAAAGCATACCATGAAACATGTTTGCTTTGAGGAACGCTTTGCTCCGATCGCAATGGTAGTTGGCGTTTCCGCTGTCAAAATGGATGGCTTCAGTGTACTATCAACCATTATTGGTAGTATCATTACCAGCTTCTAGTCAGTCATGAAGAGAGAAGCAGAGAAACGAAGAAGCGAAAGAACACAGAAAGGAGTCGATAAGAGGAGGCAGAGAAGCAATAGGCTTACTAGCAAGAGGAGAGAGAGAGAAGCAGAGAAGCGGAGGAGAGGCACCTTTTGAAGAGCACTCGGGTAGTTTTGAGCTTTCATGAACTGACGAGCTGCTTCTCTGGAGGCTGCAGCAGCTTCAGCGGTGGACACCTCCGGTTGCATTTGTTGCAGGTTCGTCGGCCGCATCGTCAGCGAAGGAAGCGTCGCTGTGGGCGAAGCAGAAGACGAAGACGAAGACGAAGAAACGTTCGCGGTTCGCTCGACGATAAACACATCTGCCTTGTCGCTGAGTAACGTCGCTACTCTGGCTTGATCGCGAAGTGGACGACTTCTTTTATTTTTGCAAAGAGTACGTGAGGATGAGAGAGAGAGAGAGAGAGAGAGAGAGAGAGACAGAGACAGAGACAGAGACAGAGACAGAGACAGAGACAGAGACAGAGACAGAGACAGAGACAGAGACAGAGACAGAGACAGAGACAGAGACAGAGACAGAGACAGAGACAGAGACAGAGACAGAGACAGAGACAGAGACAGAGACAGAGACAGAGACAGAGACAGAGAGACAGAGAACAGAGAACAAAGAGGAGAAAGAAACAAAGAGGAGAGCGGGATGCACGCACCGTTTTTCTTCGGTGACAACGTCGACGTTGTCAGGAAGCAGGGTCTTGGCGTGACCATGTTTCTTGTTGTACGCTTGCACGAACCGCTAAAAATACATGTTGTTCAACAAAGTTAATCAACAAATATTTGCGACACCAAATCAATTATTTTTTTAAAAAAAAAGGAAACCTGTTTGAGCAGAAGGACGGTCGTAGGGTCCTCCTCGTCGGACAACTGGAGCACAAGGGTGTGGTCCAGCGAGCCCTCCTCCGTCCCTTGTGGTTCGTAGTGCACGTACACCTTCATTTCATCTCTTTTTTTTTTTGTTTCTATCTTTTTTTCGTGTCGTCCCGGATTTATTTGGAAATCTCATGTCCATTCCATATTAAAAAGCGAGTATCTCTTATCCTCGCCCGTGTCCTCCAAAAACATTTGAAGAAAGAAAGAAAGAAAGAAACGACAAGAAAGAAACGACAAGAAAGAAAGAAAGAAAGAAAGAATGAAAGAAAGAAACGACAAGAAAGAAAGAAAAACAAGAACGATGATAGGAAAAAATAAATAAAGACAACAATAAATAAGTTTTTTTGTATCAACAGGGAAGAGCAAGAAGAAACGAATCACTGGCAGTCAATGGGAGAGACGGCACGCCGACCACATCCACCCGCTATCAACGGGCACATCACGTTATCCAACAGGTGGCAGTCCAGGAAGGCAAAGTTGGTGTTGCGGCAGCGAACGTCCTGCGTGACGCCGCCCGCTCGGTCGATCCTCGAAATGAGGTCGGAGAGAGGGCGCACAGTCACGGAGAACTTGTTGATGTCCACCAGCTCGATCCCAAACTTGCGACGACTGTACACCGTTCCTGGTTTGTCGTGATGGTGAGACGAGAGGAGAGGAAGAGAGAGAGAGAGAGAGAGAGAGAGAGAAGCAAGAGGGAGATTACCGGGAGCGTTGTAGGTGATGGCAGGGCGCCTTTGAGTGGCGCCAACCACTTTGGCGACGGAGCCGCCGAGGCTGTGCCCTGAGAGCAGCACGTTGCGCTGGTGCTTGATGGAACGTACGTAATGGTTAACCTCTTCAAAGTAGGTAAAGTCCTCCCCTTGGGGTGGCAGTATTATCTTTTCCACGTATGCCATGACCTGTTTATACAACAGAAAAGGAGAGATGAGGAGAGAGAGAGAGAGAGAGAAGAGAGAGAGAGAGAGAGAAGAGAGAGAGAGAGAGAGAGAGAGGAGGGGGAAAAGAGTGCAGGAGAGAGATGTTGACCTGAACAAGAAGAGCAATGGTGGAGTCAGGCCAAACGTAAACAAACGGAAAGACCAAGGAAATGGTTTGCAGCTGAATGGCCTCTGCCCAAAGGCTCATATCCTCAAACGTATCCACCAACGTTGTTGTGCCTCTTACACTCTGAAATAAAGCAGCAAAATGATTTAACGAAAACAAAAAGAATTGAATGAGAAGAGAAGAGAGAAGAGAGAAGAGAGAAAGAAGAAGAACAAGAAATGAAGAAGAAGAAGAAGAAGAAGAAGAAGAAGAAGAAGAAAAGAAGAAGAAGAAGAAGAAGAAGAAGAAGAACAAGAAGAAGAAGAACAAGAAGAAGAAGAACAAGAAGAAGAAGAACAAGAAGAAGAAGAAGAACAAGAACAAGAAGAAGAACAAGAACAAGAAGAAGAAGAAGAAGAAGAAAGTTACCACAACAGAGAGATTGCGAGAAGCAGAGTAAGCATCGAAGAAGGTGACAGGATTGGTGGGCGGAGAGGAGTAAGCCACTTCCCAATCCTCATCCCCGAACCACCGCTCAAAGTTCTGCTGAAACTCGCTACTGCTCGGTTCATAATAAGCCAACCACGAAAACAATCCAAAGTCAATGATGTCCAATCCAAACCAATTCGCGTTACACAGTTGATACTCGATGATCGTATGCGTTGAGGAAGCGATAGGAGAAGAAGGAGGATGAAGAAAAACGGGAGAAGATTGAGTGGTAGTTGCATGCTGCGTTACGACTCCCATAAGAAAAGCAAATCCAAAGACAAAGACAATGAGAAGGAAGAGAAAGACGAAGAGAGGCCAAAGCATGCCCCTTCTCGGGCTCCACAGCTTTCGTATGACCACCGCCAAAACCGGATAAGTCAACATGAAGAAGAAGAAGGCGTGAAGACCGGCCTCCACCGAAACCAAAACGAAGAAGACAATCACTGCAAAGAGACTCATCGGCAAGACGAGCCATAATGTCAGCCAAAAGATTCTCATCGCTATGCGCCAAACTATCAACAAATAATACTTGGCATTCTTGTTCTGTTCCTTCTTCTCTTCGTCTTCTTTCGTCGATGTGTTTTGTTGAACGGTTGGGTCAGAACAGTTGAGAGAATGACGCAGAGAAGAAGTGAAAGAAGAAGACAAAGAGGATAAAGCTGAAGATGGAGAAGAAGTGCAGCTGCGAAGAGGAGAAAGCGGTTTCTTTCCTTTGACGTGATACTCCCAAATGGCCATATGGTACGCCAAAGGAGTGAGGAGAGCGAGCACCAGCAAAAGAGCGCGATACGCAACAACATAGCTCATCGAGTTGGCCACAAAACCTTCTGGTGGATCTCCTGTTCTTGCCTGTACTTGTTCTCGTTCGTCTCTCTCTTCTTTCTTGTCGAAAAATGGAGCAGAAGATGGTGTTTCTTGTTGTTGTTGTATCTGTTGCTGTCGGATAGTAATAAGTCCTCTTTGAAGTTCTCTTCGAAGGCGTTGACGTTTTAATAGTTCTTCTCGTTCTTCATCCCCCAAGTGAGAGTAATCCTCGTCTTCTTCTTCTCCTTCATTGCCTTCTTCCTCTAGTGCTTCGTTTTGAGAGAAAGGGCTTCTTCCTTCTTCCACTGTTTTTGCTATTTCACTTTCTTTCTCTTCTATCATTCCTTCTCCGCTGCTTCCGTTAGATGTTGATAATGAAACTAATTGAGAGTATTTGCAGCTTTCCCATTTGGTGCGAATCCAGAGATAGTACTCGCTTTCTTCCAACAAAAAACGATAGTAACCGACCAACAACCAAAATGCAGCGAGCAAAAGAACCATCGCGAAGGATATACACAGAAACCATGATGGAAACACGGATAGACCTCCTTTTGAAAGAAAATAAAAAGATGAAGGGTTAGAATAGCAAGAAAAAAAATAAAGAAAGAAAGAAACGTCAAGAAGAAGAAAAAGAAAAAGAAAGAAAAAGAAAAAGGAACAGAAAAAGAAAAGAAAAAGAAATAGAAAAAGAAAAGAAGATACCAGAATCAGCAACGCATATGGCGATGGCAGCGAGGAAGGATGGAATAATGACAAAGCAACGAAGGAAAAAGTGACGCCGTTTATGACTGGTGCGCGTCGATCTAAGAACCGCCTCAAAGCCATACCACCGTTTTAGTACCTACAAATTTAAAACATCAGTTCTTTTGTCAGGCAAAAATAAACATGAGAGGGAGAGAGAGAGGGAGAGCAACAGAGAGATATAATACCCGTTGAGGGAGACCAGTGTAAAGAATGCGATTGCCAAACTCTTGGTATTGGGCTTTTAAGGTCCATGAGTCCTTTGCAAAGTGATAGACCTCGTAGAGAAGGATAGGCAATACCATCACAGCGTATACTCCCACCGTCACCAACGATGCTGTGAAGAGCATCAAGATTGAGTAAGTGAAAGAAGAGAAGACGAGCGAAGTAGAGATATTGTTTCATAAAGGAGTACCAGAAATGAGGTTGCGTTCCACGGAAGATCGGTTCTCAGAGGAAAGGCGGTGATGAGATGAGTTCTCGACAACGACAGCAAAGATGAGCTGCAACACAAAGTTGATGGTAAACGCTATACACGTCACAAAGACTATAAGGAACATGTAAAGACAGAATAGATAACTCAACAACGAGATAAAATTGCCTATCGAGAGCAATAACCTGCAAAGATAACAAGAAAGAATGAGAAAGGGACAAATAAGAGAATAGAGAAAGAGAAAAGAGAAAAGAGGAAAGTGAGAAGAGAAAAGAGAAAAGGAAAGAAAAAAAAGAAGAGCAAATAAACAATAAGCAAGAAAGATACCGTATCCACTTCCGCGGTTGGTCGCTCTCATCACTTCCGCTAAAGGTATAGGTCGTAGAAGCATTTCTACGGGGATACGAACTATCATTCTCCTCCTCTTCATCCTCTTCTTCGTCTCCTTCCTCAAACTGATAACGCCTACGTCGGCGACGACGACGGTGATGATGACGAGAAGGAGGACCACGATAATACCTCGAGGAGGAAGAAGAGGAAGACGAAGCAGAGGAAGATTCATCCACAAGCCCATTTGTGGGAGTGGAGGGCAAAGAAGCATAGGAAGAAGAGGTGGTATAGTCACGAGAGGAAGTGACCGTGGAGGAAGCGGAAGAAGAGGCAGAAGAAGAAGCGGAAGAGGAGGAAGAGGAAGCCAGGAGCAGAGACCGCCTTTTGGAGGGCGGCAGCGTGGGAAAAGAGAGAGAGGCAGCAGAGGAGGGAGAGGCAGAGAGGGAGCTGCCGCCGCTGCGCAGCACCTGAACGGAGCGGCTTCGATTCATGTGGCTAGTTCGCTGGCTTTTTGTGGCTCCTCCTCCTCTACCAAGATTTTTTCCGACTGAAGAAGTGGATGAAGAAAGAACAGCAACAGGAGGAGCGCTCCAACGAACCTCACGAGGAGAAGAAGAAGACGAAGTTTCTTGGCCGATGGTATGGGCGCGCCCTCTTTGTGGTGGCGGTGGAAGCTTTGGTTCCTCCTCTTGTTGTTGGTGTGGCTGCGGTTCATCCTCTTCTTGGCTGAGGGCGAGAGAAGGCAAGGAGCGAGAATGGGGTTGAGCGCTGTGATCGCTGCGGTGGTGGTAGTGGTCGTCGTCGTCCCTCTGGCCGCTACGCAGCGGACCGCTCGAGCGGGTGAGGAGGCGGTAACTCTCCTCCCCTCTGGAGCCACGTTGGGGCGAGTCCTCCTCTTCCTCCTCCATCGCTTCTTCTGCTTCTACTTCTGCGTCGTCTGGTGGTGGTGGTGCCAGTCGTGGCGGTGGTGGTTGTGATGGCTCTTCTGCCCTTCCGCTACGTTGTTCTTTCATCCTGTTATGTTGCTTTTCTCTTTCCAAACAAAAAAAATAGAAAAGAATGAATGAAACGTGAAATATTTTTATTTATTGGAGAGCAATCGATCAGCAGCCTGCTGGTTCGAATCTGGGTCTTGACACTTTTTGTTGGAAAGAAATGGCAAGGGAAACAAAGGGCAGCAAAATGGTCCCTGCGCTTCCCTGCAACTATTAGCGGGAATAATTATGTCGACAAGGACTATTCCCAAACCAGACCATTGCGCGTTGGGGCGACGGCGGGTTAAGAAGTTTTTGTCGACATTATGATCGTGAAAGAGGTGTTTTGATTTTCCATTCGACAGAGATTGATCGGTTACACAAAAGAAGAAAGAAGCGCTCACCATGGAGAAAGGAGAGGCAGAGAGGCTGAAGGGCAAGGTGGCCGTCATCACGGGGGGAGCCTCTGGGATCGGCAAAGCCACTGCCCTGTTGTTCACCAAGGAAGGGGCCAGCGTGGTCATTGCGGACGTGGACATGGCCGCTGGCAAAGCCCTCTCCCGACAAATCAACGACACGTTCAGCGCCAAGCGCGCTTTCTTCGTGTACTGCGACGTGCGGGAGGCCTCGCACCTCACGGAGGCCATCCAAGCCGCCGTTCGGGAGTTTGACGGCTTCGACATCATGTGCAACAACGCTGGCATCAGCCTGCCCGGCCAGATTTTCCCTGGTGGGATCAGCCGCGAGGCCTGGCGTCGCCTCATCGACATCAACTTCACGGCCGTGGTGGAGGGCACGCAGCAGGCGTGGCTGGAGATGAAGAAGGACCGCCCAGGGGCAGTGCACCAGAACAAAGGCGGTGTCATCATCAACACCGCCTCCATGAGCGGCCTCGTGCCAATGCCGCACGACCCCGTCTACGCTGCCACCAAGGCCGGCGTTGTCAACTTTACGCGCTCTCTTGCCGAGCTGGCCATCGCTGACAACATCGCCATACACGCCATCTGGTACTCTCTCTCTCTCTCTCTCTCTCTCTCTCTCTCTCTCTTCAACCAGTGTTGAAGGTTGCTTACTGTTGGTTTGCGAATGACCAAAAAGCCCATCCTTCACGCTTACGCCATTGGTGGAGCGACACGGGGAGCAGATGATGGAGGCCATGTCAGCGCTGGTGGGGGGCATGCTGCCCGTGGAGGAGGTGGCGGTGGGCATGCTGGAGCTGGCCCTGCTGCCTCGCCAACGCTCTGGCGCTATCATGAGGGTGACCGTTCGTGGTGGGAGGGACTATTGGCCCAAAACAGCCCCCCGCCCCCAACCTAACCTTGCAGACAACCACAGCAACAGCAAAGCACGATTATGAGGAGGTAATGGAGGAGAGAAGAGAGAGAGAAGAGAGGAGAGGAGAGAGAGAGAGAGAGAGAGAGAGAGAGAAGAGGCGAGGCATCCGGTTTTATTCTTTCTCTCTTTGACCTGCAGAGAGAAGTGGAGACAATTTATTGCCAAAAATATGCCGATTATTGTGGGAAAATCCAGCGATAATCGCATTATACCGTCGACACAATTTAATTTCCTTTTTTTGTTTTTGTCCTTTGATCTTATGATCTTTTCACCTTACTTGCAGACTGCGTCGACAAAAAAGAGCAGGTATCGGATCGTCATCCAGATCGGAGAAAATCACCAATCGAAAATCAAAACGTTTCATTCGCAGATCAAAACGAAGTGAAACGATGATCACGTTTTGTTGAAATAACTGAATGAAAAAACTCTAACCAGAGTTTGTTTGTTTAGCCAAACTGAACCCCGGCACTTTCCCCTTAGCTGCGCAAAACACAAACATCTCTCTCTCTTCAACCTGCAAACCGAGTGTAGGTTTTACCGGGGCCGACCAAGCGATCACTAGTAACACTGATGTTCGTTTTTGTTAAACATGCGCCTCCTCTCTTCTCGATACCTCTCTCTCTCTCTTTTTTTTCTTGCTCTTTTGTTCTTTTTTCTTTGTGCTTTTTGTTCTATTTCTTGCTGTTTCTTCTTCTTCTTCTTCTTCTTCTTCTTCTTTCAGCTTTCCAACTAAAGTAGAAAGAAAGGTCAGCGAAACATAACATTAAATGTTGCTGAAAAGAAAAAGAAGACCCGCTTTTTTTTTTCTTTCTCTTTCTCCTTCTCCTCTTCCTCTTCTTCTTTTTTCTTTTGGTACGTTTTATCATAACAACGACGACATAAAAACCACAAACAGGGGAAGAAAGGGCGCTAAAAACAAGCTCGATACGTTCTGGGAGCAGGAGCTCCATCGCCTGCACAGCGAGCCAGTCATCTTTGGAAGACGCAAGGCGAGCGGTGAGGCTGGATCCTCCCCTCCTTCCGCCTCCTCTTCCTCTGCTGAAGCGGCAGGTCATAGCGCTGAGGAGAGTGATGAAAGAATGAGGAGAAGAGAGCAACGTAAACGAGAGCAACAGCAACAACTGGCTAAGCTCAGAGCCCAACAGCTGCAGCAGCAACGAACGGCTTCTGCTTCTTCTTCCTCTTCTTCTGTTGCCGCTGTGAACCCGTGGTTCAGGCATGCTCGTCAAGCAGCAACCACAACTGACTCTGAGAGAGAAGATACCACAGCAACGTCCGCTCAAGCATCGTCTTCCTTTCCTCCTTTATCTGCTGCGTCTTCTTCCTTCCCTCCTTTATCTGCGACTGCTTCTTCTGCTCCAACCAACAGCACCACATTCTCTCCTGCTTCCTCTTCCACTCAAACAAATGTAAATAACAACCACAGCAACCACAGCACTATGAACAGCAATCATTCTCACCATCAACGACTTCACTTTCCTAGGCAAAGCTGGGAGATGGAAGAGAACGAGGTGGATGGCATTCCAATGGACCAACACGAGAAACAAAAGGAATACGACGATGCGGTGAGATACGCCAATCGCCATGACCTCCACCAAAAGTTGCAATGGGACCAAATGCGAGAACGACTTCGTCTTCATCGTCAAACTTTATCTCCTCCTTCTTCTGCCTCTGCGTCCTCTTCGCAACATTTACATAACCATCCTCCACAACATGTTCACCATTCTCGTCACCATGCTCGTGACCATACGCAGAGAACAAGAGGAATAAGAGCCAGCAGAGAAGCAGAAGAGGATCATAGAGAAGAAGTATTGAACAACGTCGCTTCTTCATCTACTTCAACCCACGCGAACAATGCAATGGTGATGACTACAGATGATGGAACGAGAAGGAGGAGGAAGAAGAAGAGGAGCCAAAGAGGGGCTACTGTTGCTGGGTCTTCTTCCGCATCATCGCCATTATATTCTTCTTCCTCCTCCTCTTCTTTCCTTCAACGCCACTTGGATGAAGGTGGAGTGAAAGAACAATCTGAACAAGAACCGAGCTCTCAACATGAAAGTGGAGGTGAAGGAAGAGCTTACTTTAATAACAATCGCCATCATCATCACGGCAACAACAACAATAACATTGATAATTGGCGCTGGGAAGCTGACGAAGAAGAAGAAGAACAAGATCTCGAACTCTTTGAACAAGATTTGTACGATGATGTCGATGACGAATACGACCTATTTTCCATTCTTTCGGAAGCAAAAGAGCAACGTTCATCAGCAACGATCCACAACAACTATAGAGATGACGACGCTGCTCCTCCTTCCTCCTCTTCTTCTGCGTTATATAGCTATAACGATGACGACGCTGCTCCTCCTTCCTCTTCTTCCATCTTATCAAAGCTCAGAGGACAAATGGCTTGGTTCCTCTCTCTAGACGAACAAGTCATGTTGGACCTCGTCAACGCGGAGGAGGTCAAAAAGATGCGAGAGAGCTCTTTTCGGGTGGTGCAGCGGTTGATGCGAATGGAGGAGGCTCTCCGCGAGAGAGAAAGAAGAAGATGGGAGGAGGAAATGGCGGAATTGAAGCTGAACGTGAGAGCGTTGAAGGTGGCCAACGAGGATGCTAACTTGTGTAAAGTGTGTTATGAACGGTCTATCAACGTTGCCATTGTTCCCTGCGGTCATCGTCTCTTGTGCGTATCTTTCTTTTTGCTCCCTCTTTTTCTTTGTGTGTTGACTTTTTAAAAAAAAGGTGCCAAGAGTGCAGCAAAGAAGTGAAGGGACGCAGTCCTCAACAGTGTCCATTTTGCAGACGCGCCGTCACCTCCTTTGTTGTCACCTACGATGTATAAACGTACATCTTTCCTTTCGCATTTGTACAAGAAAACACAAACAAACCTTGCTATCTACATAAACAAAATGAACAAAGTATTTGTTCTCTCTCTCTCTCTCTCTCTCTCTCTCTCTCTCTCTTCGTTTAGCGAAGATGATGTAACGCGCCACTTCCCAATTTGCGAAGTTCAGCAGAGTAGCGATGATTGTTCATCGCTTCTTGAATGACTTCCTTTCCTCCTTTCTCTTTTATCATCTTCTTTGTTTCTTCTGTTGTGTTTCAAATTGTTGGTGTCTTAGAAAGAGAGAATAGAAGGAAAATAAAGTGAGAAAGAAAGTACCATTCTTGTATGCGATATTCCAGAGAGCACCGCAAGCCTTTTCTTGCAGGATGCAATGGTTTAGGTGCCGCTTCATCGCAATTAAAATGAGGTCTATACCTCCTTTCTCTGCTATTATCTTCTGATTTTTTGCTATTTTTGTTTTAAATTAGAGAGAAAGAAAGAGAAAGCGAGAAGGTGAAGAACCAACCATAGTGACCAAGATTCTTGAGAGTAGCGCAAGCATCTCTTTGCAGGGCCACGCTAGTAGCGTGCAATCGCATCGCGTTCAAAATGAGATCAATACCTCCGTTCTCTGTTATAATCCGCTTGTTCTTTGCTGCATTGTCGTTACGTTAGTACCAACGAAGCGAGGAAGCGAAAGCAAAGCGAAAGCAGAAAGATTTTAAAAAATAAGGAGAATGTTATCTGACCTGTTTGTGAAAGATTCCACAAGGCAGCACAACCACGATATTGAACGCCTAAAGTTCTGGCGTGTCTCCGCATTGCCGATAAAATCAGCACTATTCCATCTTGTTCCACTATTTCTTCTTTATCTGATTTTTTTTTTTACCAATGTGAGAAAGAAGAAGAGGAAAGAAGAACAAGAGAAAAACGAACAATTCATGGCAAGATTGCTGAGGGCCGCACAAGCATTATGCTGAACGCTGGGGACAGCACTGTGATTTCTCATAGCATCTAATATGATAGCTATTCCACCCTCTTGAGCTATCAGCATCTCTCCTCCATCTGTTATTTTTGTTGTTTGTTGTTAAATATGCAGAATAATAAAAGACGGAGAAGAAAGGAACGTACCGTCGAAAGAAAGATTACAAAGAGCACGACAAGCTCTTCCTTGCACAAGAGCAACGTGGGGATGAGCTTTCATTGCAGTAAGCACAAACTGAATTCCTCCGTTTTTAGCAATGCACAATTCGTTGTTTGCTGTTCATTTCATAACATTGCAAAGAACAAAAGTTAAGAAGAGGAAGCACAGAATGCAACAAACGAGACGTACAATCAAGAGCAAGTATCATAAGACAAGTGATAAACACGGAAAGTGCTTGGGCGTCCTTGTTGCGACGAGCCAACTCTATCACCGTCTTTATGAGCTCCTCTCCACTAAAGACAGGACTAAACGGAGCAAAGTCTCGTTGATTGGGATAAGTCTGGCAGAAGAGCGAGAGGCAGGAGAGATAAGCGTCAGAGTGATGATTGTGGAAGGTGCGAGTCAGTCGCTGAAGCTGTTGCTCCGGTGGTAATGCTCTAAAGACTGCTTTCTCTTCGGCGTTTGGCCGACAGCATCTTTGATCTAGTTGTGTGAATTTTATCGTTTGTTTGAGTTTAGTATTGTTGGAGAAAAAAAAACATAAGGAGAAGCACATACTTTGTTCTAGAGCAAAGAGGCGCCACACTTTGCAAACCCTGCCAACGATAACAAATCGGTCTTCTCTCTCCAAGAAGGATATGACATGATTCCACAACTCTGACGGCAACGTCGGTCCCAACTCCTCCTCGTTTTCTTCGCCGTCTTCTCTGCTTTCTTTTCCTCCTCCTTCCAACCCCACATCTTCTCCCCACTTTTTCTCCTTCTTGTTCTTGCTTTCTTGTGGTAGTTGTTGTTTTTGTTTCTTATTCTTGTTTTTCTGCTTTTCTTGTCTTCTGGTCATGGTTATAGTCGTTGTCGTTGTTACAATGGGGGTGGCTGTGGTTCGTTTTTGTTGATCCGTTAATGAAGAAGGGGAAGCAGAACCATACGTGGCATAGTAGTCGCCTTCATGGTCTGGCTCGTCAGTGTCGTACGACTGCTCCATCGTCATCATCATTCCTTTGCTTTCCGGTCGTGGGATTGGTTGTTGCAACGTTGACGAAGCAGAAGAAGGAGAAGCAAAAGAAGAAGAAGACGACGACAAAGGCATGTTCCTCTCCTCCTTCTCTTTTACTCTCTCCACTCCCTCTGACAAAGAAGCAGAAGTAGTAGTAGGTTGAATACCTCCTAATAAAATTTGTCTTTTCAGAGACAACAAAGAAGAAGTGGAGGAGGCCTTGTTGTTGTTACGAAGCGGAAGCAAGTGGCTTTTTGTGGAAGCAGGAGATGGAGATGGAGGAGAAGGAGGAGCGGCAACGGAGGACTTCTTTCCCGTTGCTCCAAAAAATAAAGCGCCAAACATTCCAAGAGGTTAAACGGAGTTTTTTTAAAATCTGTTTTTCATCCAGTTAACAAACAAACTAAAGAAGAGAAGAGAAGAAAGAGAGAGAATGGTTTGAGGGAGCAGAGAGAGAGAGAGAAGAGAGGAAAAGAAATGAAAGTAAAAAAAAAAACAAAACCTTTTGTTACCTTTTGCAAAAAGAGTTGGTATAGCAGAGCCCTCCCCTCAAGGTCGTTTGGTTCTTGAACCAGAAGCTAGCTTATTATGGTGTGCCTGTGGTGCAGCAAGGAGGGAGGGAGGGAGGGGAAGCTCTTTTTTTGTTCTTTTTTTTTCGAGTAGCAGACTGGGCGTTTCTCTCCGCCAAGTTTCTCCCTCTGCTGCTCCTTGCCCGCGCTACTCCGTTTTTGTGGTTTGGCCGTTAACTTTCCCCCAAATTTCACCTCTGTGGGAGCTCCTCATGTAGATCTTAGATCATCAGGAGTTTTTTCAAAGTACCAATCAAAATCATCAAAGATATAGGAAGGATAAATTAGTGTCTACAAAAAATCACCCATTGGATGCCACGTTGCCAATAAATGAAACTTGCCGTCTTGGGAACTTTAACATTAGTCTTACACAGTAACGGCGACCGCCGTGGAACCAAGAGCAGCGGAGAGAATGAATATCATGCAAGACCTTTTTGCCAAGCTGGAAGGAGAGATCAAGCAGCTGGAAGAGCGGAAGCAGCAACTAGAGAAGGAGATCAAGACGGAGCTGCAAAGCGCCAAAGCTGAGGCTGAACGCATCCGAGAGGAAGCTGATTCCCGACTTGCCAAGCGAGAGAAGGACCTGGAAGAGAGGGAACAAAGACAGACTTTGCTGGAGGAGCAGCTCTTGCAAGTGGTGGAACGGAAGAGCGACAAGATCAAGCTCAACGTGGGTGGGAAGTACTTTGTGACCTCGGCTTCTTCGCTCAAAAGAGAACCATGTTCCCTGTTGGCCTGTTTTGGCAATGGAAGTTGGGCAGTGGACAAAGAGGATGGTGCTTACTTCATCGACAGGAACCCAAAGGTGTTTGCTGTCATCTTGGACTACCTTCGCAGTGGCAAAGTCTCACGAGAAGTCATCGCGAAGGTGGGACGACAGACGCTCGTGGAAGAAGCAGAATACTTTCTTTTGGAGCATCTTGTGTCCCTCCTCGTTCGTGACCCCAAAACCCGAAGCAACGAATCTCTTCCTACCCCTGATTTGACTCGTGGAGAGCTGTTGAAGCTGCTCGCTCACAACAGCTCAAAACACCTTCGCGGTGTTCATCTTTGCGGCATGGACCTTAGTCGGATGGACTTCAGCGAGTGGGACCTTGCCGGAGCAGACTTGAGGGGGGCCGATCTTTCGGATGCTCACCTGTCAAAGGCCAACCTCGAACGAGCCAGGCTATCTTCTGCCGATCTCACTGGAGCAATGCTAGCAGGTGCCCGTTTTATTGCTGCCGATCTTCGAAATGCAAACATGAAGGCAGCCAACTGCGAGAGTGTGACCTTTGCAAAGGCCGATCTCAAAGAGGCCGACCTCAGCAACGCAACTCTCAAGAGTGCCAGCCTACAAGGCGCTGACCTCCGCGATGCAAAGCTCTGCAGCTCCAACCTGGAAAGTGCGGACCTTCGCTCAGCGGTCCTTGTTGGCGCCGACCTCAGCAACGCGAACCTCAGATGGGCCAGGCTAGAAGGTGCGGACCTGAGCAACGCGAAGCTGTGCGACGTGAAAAGTGCGCACCTCAGCTCTGCGGTCCTTGATGGGGCGGATCTCACCGGAGCTGCTCTGTGCGATAATTATGGCAACAGCCTCAACTGAAGAGAGAAAGATAAACAGGAATGTAAAAGCAACTATTTTTTTACAAAAACTTAGTAACAAGCAAGGTTCCTCACCCATTTGGTGCAGTCCTTCCAACAACCAAATGATGAGGCGAACACAAACCCCTACAGATCTTCCACAAAGACACGGTCAACGACAACGACCACCACCTCTCCGTTGGCGTTAGCGTTGGTAATGGTGACAGTGCTAGTAAACGAGAGTTGTTGTTGAGAGATAGACATTTATGTTAGAAATAGATAAGGATCAAAGAAGACGACAAACCAATAGTTCTGCCTGTTCATTTCGTTCCTGTCAAGCAATGTAACCCCTCTGTTGGTTTGTTGGGTGGTCACATTTCGTTGAAATCATGTGCAAAGGATTTGAGAGAGATCCAAACAAAGACATGGTGGTCTGGAAGAAAGGCTGAGGTTGTCCGAAAGGATTTTGATCCATCGCAACTCTCCTCGAGAGTGGCGAGATAGGTTTGACCAAGTCACAACTCAAGCTTCCAAAAGTTTTCTCCCTATCGCAACCAAACCCTTCAATACTGGTGGTGGTCAGTGCTGCAGTAATCACAGAGAATCTTTTAACTTTCAAAGACATTCAAGAACTTCAAATTAAGAACCAAAAGCTGCTCCGTGTGGTTCGTCGGTTGAGCTCCGAACAAGAAACGCAGGCCAAAGCCATGGCGGACGCAAAGTTACAGGAAGCCCTTCGCGAGCTAGAGAGCCTTCGTTTGGCGCGCTCTCGCACTACCGAGAAAGTTCAACAACTCATTCGACAGAGAGACATGTACAAAGCCCTCTTGGCGCAGCATATCGGCAGCGATGGCATCATCAGTGAACAAACGGCACTGACAGAACTTGCGGGAAGGAAAGCAACAAACGGTAGCAATAGCAGCAGCGACCAACCACAACCGCAACAACCGTCGCTACTCTTAAAGGAGCTGCAACGAGAGTTTGATGAGTACAGAAAGGAGAAACAAAAGGACGAGGAAATGAGTCAACAAACGATCGACAAACTGCGTGAGGAAAGCTCCTCCCTTCGCATACAGCTCGCCGAAGCGGAGAGCCGCAGCGAGTCCCTGCAAGAACGCCTCGACCTCCTCCAAAAGAACGTGACCGCCCACTCCAAAGAGTACGAGGGCTATCGCGCGCGCAACGCCGAACTCATGGCCTCTCTCAGCCGTCATCAAGAGCAAATGGAGCAGCTACGTCAGGAGCTGGCCACTGCAAGACATGAAGCAAGACAACAAGAGAATCAAGTCATTCGGTTGCGAGCAGAGAAGGAGGCTTTGGCCAAAGCGGATGCTCGTAACACGGAGGAGATGAGCTCCCTAAGAAGGGAGAAGCGCCAGTCAGAGCTCTTGGTGGAGAACTTGCAGCATTTGCTGAGCTCGAGAGATGTGACGGAGAGCACGTTGAGACAGAACCATTCCATGGAGCTCAGGAGCTTGAAGGATGAGTGCACGGCGTTGCGAGAGAGGTTGGAGAGAGAGAAGGAAGAGCATCGAGCAGCCATAAGAGAGGCAGAGCTCAAAGCGAATGATGCAGTCTTGAACTTGGCGAACAAGGAGAAGGAAGTTCACGAGTTGAGGGAGAAAGTATTAAACTACCAGCATAGCAATCAGGCGTTGCAGAACGAGATCAACCAGCTTACTCAGCGTCTTGCGACCAGCGAAAAGAGGGTCAGTAGTTTCCTCCTTTTCTTCTTGTTTTGTTATTGTTTTTGGGGTTATTTAAAACCTTTCCCATTTAGTTGGAGATGCTGATGGGTAAGTTTTTTTTGTTGTTTGAAAACCCGCCGATTCAATCAAAACCGATCTGTGCCAAATCGGACCAATGGGCGAGATACAAGTACGAACGGGTGCTGTCAGGCTTGGTTAGTGCGGTGTTGCTTGGTTAGTGCATCCAAGCAACACCGGGCGCCAACACCGCCCCCAAGCCAAAGTTTTGGGGAGAGCTCACGTACCAATATAAGCTGCAGGGAAATGAATGTCATGAGGGACCTTTTTACCCAGCTGGAAGGGGAATCAAACAGCTGGAAGAGCGGAAGCAGCAGCTCGAAAAAGAGATCAAGACGGAGCTGCAAAGCGCCAAAGCTGAGGCTGAACGCATCCGAGAGGAAGCTGATTCCCGACTTGCCAAGCGAGAGAAGGACCTGGAAGAGAGGGAGCAAAGACAGACTTTACTGGAGGAGCAGCTCTTTCAAGTGGTGGAACGGAAGAGCGACAAGGTCAAGCTCAACGTGGGTGGGAAGTATTTTGTGACCTCTGCTTCCTGGCTCAAAAGAGAACCGTGTTCCTTTTTGGCGTGTTTTGGAAATGGCAGATGGACTGGACGGTGGACAAAGAGGATGGTGCTTACTTCATCGACAGGAACCCAAAGGCATTTGCTGTCATCTTGGAGTACCTTCGCAGTGGCGAAGTCTCACGAGAAGCCTTCACGAAGGTGGGACGACAGACGCTCTTGGAAGAAGCAGAATACTTTCTGTTGGAGCATCTTGTGTCCCTCGTTCGTGACCCCAAAACACAAAGCAATGAAACTCTTCCTATTCCTGATTTAACCCGTGGAGAGCTGTTGAAGCTGCTCGCTCACAACAGCACAAAACGCCTTCGTGGAATTCATCTTTGCGGTATGGACCTTAGTGGGATGGACTTTAGCGAGTGGAACCTAACTGGAGCAGACTTGAGGGGGGCTGATCTTTCGGATGCTTGCCTTGCAAAGGCCATCCTCGACCGTACAAGGCTGTCGTGTGCCAATCTCACCGGAGCAATACTAGAAGGCGCCACTTTTATTGCTGCCGCTCTTCGAAACGCGAACTTGCAGGCAACCAGTTGCGAGGGTGCGAACTTCACAAAAACTGAACTCAAAGAAGCAAACCTCAGCAACGCAAATCTCAAGAGTGCCAAGCTACACGGCGCTGACCTCAGCAATGCAAAGCTCTGCAATGCCAACCTGGAAAGTGCGGACCTCAGCTCAGCGGTCCTTGATGGGGCAGACCTCACTGGCGCTAACCTTCAATCCGCTAACCTTTCTCGAGCCAAGCTCAAGGAGGCCAACCTCAGCAAAGCAAATCTCTTTTGCGCCTGCGTACAAGGGGCTGACCTCCGCGACGCAAAGCTCTGCAGCTCCAACTTGAAATGTGTAAACCTTCGCTCCGCCGTCCTTGATGGCGCTGACCTTACAGGCAGCCGCAAATAATGAAGAATGAAAGACCAGCCCGTCGTGTACCACCCACCAGCATACAGTGAAATAAGAATCGTTTTTTTTGTTTCTAAGAAGAAACTTAGAAAAGAAAAAGAAGAAAGGCCTTGTTAAAAAAAAACGTTACAATAACGCCAGAAGGACGATGCAACCACCGGAACAGCTGCCTCCTCTTTTGGCAGCAGCTGTGGCGGGAGATGTTCAAGAGATCACCCGTTTGGTGCAGTCCTTCCAACAACCAAACCATGAGGCGACAACAACAAACCCATCCCGCTCTTTCAAAAAGACACTATCAACGACAACCACCGCCTCTCCGCAGTTGCTTCGGTTCCTCAACACCACGGACTCCATCCAAGAAACGGCCCTCTACAAAGCGGTCACTCACGACCACCCTTCCGTTGGTTTGCTTCTTCCTCCTTCTCCTTTTCCTTCTCTTCTCTGTCTCACCTCTTCTCTCCTCTTTGCTAGTGAGCCTATTGCTGAAGCTCGGCGCGGATGCAAGCATGGCCAACGACTTGGGCTACACCCCTCTCCACGAAGCCGCCCAGTACGGGCACAGCGAGTGCGCCGCCCTCCTCCTCTCCGCCAAAGGCGCGGCCGGCGTGCTGCAGCGCCGCAACCACAACGGCATGACCCCCATGCAGCTCGCCGCGAGGTACCACCACAAGAAGACCGTTCGCGTGCTGAGCAAAGGGGCGTCCCACCGGTGACACACCCAACCCCACCCCAACCCATTTTGTTTTTTTTTGTTATTTGTTCATAGTTTCTTTTTTATTTTACTTTCACTTTTTTCTATTTTCTTTTTACTTTTTTCTATTCTTTTTCTTTTTCTCTTTTTTCTTTTTTCTTTTTTCTTCTTTTTTCTTTTCTTTTTCTATTTTCTATTTTCTTTTTTTCTTTTTTCTTTTTTTCTTTTTTTCTTTTTTTCTTTTTTCTTTTTTTCTTTTTTTCTCTTTTTCTTTTTTCTTTTTTTCTCTTTTTCTTTTTTCTTTTTTTCTTTTTTTCTCTTTTTCTTTTTGTGGAAGAAAGAAAGTTTTTTTTTTGTTGTTTTTTTTAAAAAAGTGGGAAGCAAACAACACAGAACAGAACAGAGAAACTGAAACACAAAGCAAGCAGCAACTCAGCGAGAAAAAAAAAAGTACACCCCTCCCCCAAAGCCAAGCCAAGCCAACAACCGACCTATCTCCCTCCCGTGGAACCGCCAGAGGAAGGGGAGTCCCATCCAAACACCATGTCGTCCATGTCCATCTCGCCGTGGCTTCCGCTGGCGCTGGCGCTGGCGCTGGCGGCTCCGCCCTGGTCCCAGCTCATCATGGCGGCGGCGGCGATGGCGCTCTCCGCCGAGGGGGACCGCTCGCGGCTAAACTTCCTGGTGCGTCGTCGGTTGCTGCTGGTGGTGCGGTGCTGGGGGTCCTCGTCGAGGAACTCGGCGGGGGCCTGCCAGGAGAACCCGCGGAACTGCTCCTGGAAGGTCTTGCTGATCTGGGTGCCGCCTTCTTTGTAGGAATTGACGGCCTCTGTGGTGAACTCCTCGCTGAAGAACTTAGTGTCGGTTAAACTTTTCTGTAATGTTTTTTTTTTGAACAGAGGAAACATGATGAGTGTAGGTCGCAAGAAAAGAGAAGGAGGAAGAGAGAATCGAGGAAGCAGAGAAGTGAACAGAGACAAACAAAAAGAGAAACAGAAGGGGGAAGAGAAGAAAACAAACGAGGTGAGGCTTGAATGGAGGCTCCACTCTACGGTTGTAGAGATCCTCCCAGTTAACGTTCTTGAAGAACGGATGGTTCATTATGTCATCGGTGCCATGCGCTCCCGTTCCCAACCGTTTCTCTGGTTCACGCTCCAGCAACTTGGCAAGGAACGCAATGTTAATAGAGAAGAAAGCAATAACGAACAAATAAACAAATAACTTACCCCACGAAGAAGAGATCGCGCATCTTTGGAGAAAAGCTCTGGAGGTTCGAAGGTGAGCTTCTCGAAGAGAATCCTTCGGTTCATTCTCTTTGGATTTTCATCAAAGAATGGAGGCTAGTTTTATTTTCCAAAAATAATTATTAAGTCGTTAGTCTAACGAATAAAGGGAGAGAGAGGAGTGAGGATAAAATAAATTACCCATCCTGAAAGCATTTCATAAATAAAAGTACCCAACGCCCACCAATCGACAGCTTTGCCGTAGGGCTTGCCTTTGAGGATTTCTGGGGCCAAATACTCTGGTGAGCCGCAGAATGTCCTCGTTTTTTCATTGTGCGAAATATTCTCTTTGCACAAACCAAAGTCCGTTAAGCACAAGAATCCTTGAAATTAAAATATTAGCAACTCAGAATGAGAAAAGAAAAAAACGGAAAAAACAAAAAAAAAACAAAGAGAATAACGAAAACGAAAGAAATGACAAATAAAAGGAGAAGAACTAAAGAACCGGCAAGAAAGAAAACTAACCATCCATGTCAAGCATAAGATTCTCTGGCTTAAGGTCCCGGTAAATGATATCCATTTCATGGAGATGGCCCAAAGCGAGAATTATTTGCGCAGCATAGAAGCGCGTCCTCTCCTCGCTAAAGTAATCTACGCTGGAGAGGTGAGTGAAGAGCTCTCCACCGCATAAATAGTCCAACACCAAATAGAGCTTGTCGTGCGTTTGGAACGAATATTTTAGACCTACAATAAACGGATGCCGAATACGTCGCAACACATTTCTGTTTGAGACAGAGAAGAGTTAAAGAACAGAAATAAAACCAACACATGAAATCAAATACCTTTCAGCGATGGTATGTTCAACGGCGTCATGTTCAATCACCGCGTCTTTGCGCAGCACTTTCATGGCATAAATGTTGTTGGAGTCTTTCTTCCTCACCTGCAACACTTTTCCAAAATTGCCTCGTCCCACCACTTTCATCAACTGAAAGTCTTCTGGAGTAACTTTGTCTTTGGATTCCTTGTAGGTAGAACGAATGCAAATAGTGGCCTTTGATGATCCTCTTTGTTGTGGAGTGGCGAGCTGCAAGTCCCTGTCTACTCCAGGTTCGTGCTTGACTAGGATCTTGAGTGGGATGGTCACTTCACCCAGGAAGCCGGAGACTTCTTGAGTGAAGTACTGCGCCCAAACAGAGATCTTGAATATGGTGTGCAAGTCCGTTATGTCACTATTTTTTTTTTGACAAGTTAAATTGAGAGTTAAACAAAAAGACGAGAAGAAAGGGAGAGAAGACAAGAACAGAAGAACGATAACAAGACAGAAAATATCGAGAATGTGATAGAACATACAAGAACATTTCTTCGTTCCATTCAGCGTTGCACGCCATGGTGTTGCTCTGAGCGAGGAGAGTCCTGGTTTGCTGCTTCCCCAATGATAGTACACAATATACACCTTTGCACTCTGTTGATGTTTAAAAAAATGAATTAAAAATGTTGTAACATTCACTCATAACGGAAAAAGATGAGTTGATAAAAACCTTGAGATAAGTTGAGATTGCTGGCACCCCGTATAGTTACAGACAATTGTGCATTTACTTTGTTCATGTTTTCCACAGAATTTCTCTCGATCACTTAGTATTCCCAAACTAATATTAGTCACGTCCATTCCTAGAGAAACATAAAAGAACCCACAGGACCAAACATTAAAGACTAGACAAAGAAACAAAGCTTACTGGCTTCACTAGCACTGAATCGTCGAGGAGGTCTCCTATCATCAGGTAGCAAATAGTTGTTAGCGGTGCTGTCCGATTCCATATTGTGTGAGTCCCCATCGCTTTCGCTGTCGCTGGAGAGGGTGGCTTTGATGCCACGAACTTTTGGAGTGCGTGCCTCTTCCTTCAGTCTTTTTTCAAAGAAAGGCAAAGCCTCCTCTTCAGGAGTAGTTACGACGTAGTCCAAACAAGCATCACAGCATCGAATGACCTTCGAAGAGGATACTTGAATATTTCCTTTCGAACACCTGATTTTTTTTTCTTGTAAGAATAAAGGTATGGGGAGAGAGAGAGAGAGAGAGAGAGAGAGGAGAAAGAAGGGGGAGGGAGCGAGAGAGAGAGAGAGAGAGAGAGAGAGAGAGAGAGCGCGCGCGCGCGAGCGAGAGAACAATATTACTTTCTGCAAACAATTTTGCCGCACAAACGGCAATGGTGCCGTCTTTTAATCGCAGAAAACAGCTTGGCGCACAGAAAACATGCGGTGACTTCACTATCTTGTACCCATAACTTTATTTTACAAAATTCGAGTTAGAAAAAACAAACCAAAACCCCAATGCATGAACTTAAGTGACACACAAAACAAATAAACGCAAACACAAACTCACAAACCTCTTTACGTTGAGAGAGCAACAACAAACAATCCTTGAGCTCCTGCTTTCTCAGCTGAATTACTTTCTCGGTTTGTGATGTGGCGCGACCCTTTTTCACGGGTGTTGTGCCTCTCGAATCAGCGGTACTGCCTATGTTATTGACACCGTCATCTCCTTCCAGCCCAGCATCACTTGCTCTCTTCCACAGCCTTTTTTTAATCACAGAACGACAGGGTTAAGGAAGAAATAAAAATGAGCAAGAAAGAGAAAGAAGAAAACAGACAACATAGGCAGAGAGCTACCTTCCAAAGAGTCCAGCGGGGGCCTTATCTCCAGTTGCGACGTCTTCTCTTGGCACATCCATTGCCACAAAGTCGTTCGCGTTTAAACCAACGTTACTGTTGCTATTGCTGATGCTATAACTACGGTCCCAACCAATGGTGCCACTGGTAGAGAGCGGAGGCGAAAAGTCGGAGGAGATGTGATCAAAGACAGCGGCGTAGGCGTCAAAGGAGGAGGAAGCGGAGGAGGACAGGGGCTCGAACGAGGAGCAAAGCGCGTCAGGAGAGGAGCTGTAGCGATGCTGAGGATAGCAGGAATACGGTGCGGAGGGACGCCTTCCGGGGATAACAGAGGAGACGGTAGGGGAAGGTGGTGGGAGTTGTTGAGGTTGTGGAGGTTGTGGTTGGGGTCCACTGCTGGCAGGGGTGGAAGCAGAAGAGGAAGAGGAATAAAAATAGTTCCAGAGGCCAGAGAGAAGGCTGGCTCCTGTTCCGCCGCTGTCTCCGCGTTTATGCAGCTTGAAACGACGAGGCGTGGTTTTGGATTGGTTTTTTTTTAAAGGTTACAGGAGCAAACGATTTGTTGCAGAAAGAACGACGTTGCTCCTGTTGTTGTTGCGTATGTCGAATCAAAGAGAGAGGGAATAAAAAATCAGAAAATAAAGAAAATGAAATAAGAGGAACGATGAGAAAAAAAAAATAAAACGAACCCGAACGATTGTTTTAAATCAGATGTTCCGTTTTTGTTGTTTTAAATGATGACCTGTTGTTGTTGTTCTCCTGAAGAAGAAAAACAATCCAATCAACTCCAGTAACAAAAAAAAAATGATCGCTCTCCACCAAAACAAACAAACGAAAAAAAACGAAAACAAAATCTGTTTCGCAGCAGAGAGAAAATAAAATAAAAAATAGCCTTCAAACGTTTGAAAAAAAATAATAATCAAAAAAAGAGGCCCTAGGGATTATTTTTCTGCTACGTCTACTTACTACTACCTCCAAAGTCCGTTGTGCTGGCCGCGAACAAGCAGTCACTCGACCCCGACTTTCGACAAAATTCTTTTTCTTTGGCTTCTCGCGTGGCTTTCCCCCTTCTTCTCTCCTTCTCTTCTCTCCTCCTCACCGCACTACTGCCGCTGCTGCTACCTCTTTTTTTTCGTCGTGCGAACGCCAAGCGAAGAATAATTGTTCGTGTTTGTCGAGAAAAACGCCTAAAAAATCTTCGAATGAGATGCCTTTGCCAGGGCCGAACGGGATTATCGATAGAGGGGAATTCGTGTCGACGCGCAGATGAGCGCAGATGAATCGTTCGAATGCGATAGCTGTGTACAATTATTGTCGATAGAGGGGGAAAAAAAAGGGGGGACACTTCTAGTCCACCGATTCGAGCGTGCTTTCGTCTTCTGCTTCTGCTTCTTCTTCCTCTTCTTCCTCTGCTGCTTCGTTCTCTTCCTTTCTTTCTTCTTCCTTTTCCTTCTCTTCTTCCTGGGGAAGATACAAAGGAATGGAGCCCTCCTCTCCTTTGGGCAGTGCCTTCAGGATGTACGCCACGATGGCGTCCGTCAGCCCCAGAGTGAAGTCCAGGTGACCGGTCTTTGGAAAGGCCTTGAGGAAAGCCAAATGCGGCTTGTGCGTGGCATATGTGGTGTAGTGCTTCAAAATATTTACAGGGTCGATGAGAGTGTCGTCCAGTCCCATCAGGAAGTGAATGGGGATGTTCACTCTGTGCGCGTATGCATAAGAAGGGAAATAGATCAGAGACAAACAAGAGAAGAAGCAAAGTAAATGCAGAGAAAGAAGCAACACAAACAGAAAGAAGAGTTGAAAGGCAGAAGAAAGCAAGAAAGAAACTTACTTGTCATAGTTGTCCATAAAGTTAGGCGGGGAAGGAGTGCCATAAACTTGAAAATTCTTTTCGATGCCAAAGTCGTAGGCCTGAAAGCGGGACACGCGAGAAAGTTGCAAAAAGTGTTGAAACACGCCTCTCGATGTGCCCGCAAAGATGTTGTAGGTTACGTTGTGAACCTTTGTGAATGGGTGATCCTGATTCGCAAGAAAGCGGTTAGAAAAGATTTGTAAAGGGAGAGATACTAAGAATCAGAACAAGAAGATAAGACAAGAAGAAGAAAGTTATCAAAAGAATAACAAGGAAAGAATGGATACCGTCGGATCACCGCCGAGAATCTTGGATGTGATTAACGCAAGGAGCTCCCGTGTGGCCGGTGTATTTCGTACATCTTGAATGGCTTTGGCAGTTAACAACCGGATCACGTCTGTTGATATTGTTAGGTGAAAAGGAACAAACATAAAGTGACGGTTTGTCAGAAAATGAAACATGAGAGAGTGAGAGTGAGGGAGAGAGGAGACCTGAAGGAAATCGAAAAGTGTGAAGCCATGGCATCCAAAATATCATCCGTTCGATGATAGGTCCTAATACCCGTGCCAGCAAAGGCACCTTTTGGACGAGCATCAGCGAGAAGAAAAGAACGAGCAAGGAGATAATGAGAAAGTGTAGGGGAAGCAGAAAGAATAAAAGTACTCTTTCGTGGTAGCCAGCAGGCGACAGTAAGATAGCTTCCGAGACGCCATGGTCCAGCTCCTTCATGGACCACCCAATAATATACATAAGTGTGGTGGCTGCTCCCATCTATTTATTTTTTCATTTGTAAGAAAAACAATAAACAAAAAGCACTACAACACTCAACACAAACAAAACGTACACTGTGAGCAATGACGCTAATGCTTATTTGCAAGGCTTGTTGAGCTTCCTCCGTCTCATCGGTTTCAGTGTTTATCTCTTCCTCTGCTGTTCTATTCTTTACAACTGAAAAACCAACAAGACTAGCGTCAATAGTGATTTCTGAGATTTTAAAAAATAAATAAAGGAAAATGCGAAACAGAAGTACAAAGAGAACAGAAAGTACAAACTTCTTCTTTCGTGAAGCTCCTGACTCTTCACTTCTTTGATCTTTCTTATGAAGGCTGGAATGTCCTGAAAGGCATGTTCATTGATGGTAAAGTCCCAATACGCTGCTGGCGTAATGTTCGGGTTGACGTGCTCATAATTGTAAGACCCTCTGAAATTGCCCAGCCAAACGTCCAGACCTTGGTCGTGGGCCAAAAAGGCTAAACTTCCGATGGGTCCCCCAGAGATCCAGGCGAAGCTGTGGTCGAAGACGCCGTGCTGAAAGTAGACCGCGTTAAGAGAGTTTTTGTTTGGAATGCGTTCGATGGTTAAAATATAGCCATCCTCTATATATTTGTTTATGAGAAATCAATAAAAAAAAATAAAGGGAGTGAAGCAAAAGGTATAACCTGTTGTTGTTGTGTAAACTTCATAAGGATATCCTGCTTGCTGTACAATCTCTTTTTTGTTTCTCACATCTGAACGAGAGAGATAGAGAGAGAGTTAGAGAATTGAGAATTGAGAACGTAACAAAGCGAACAGGAAAAAAAAACTTACCAAGTCTCGAAGGAGATATTAAGCTGCGTGGGTTCATTTGTCGCAACTGGTTGACACGTCCCACTAACCCTTTCATGCTTTCCATCGACAAACGTTGCGAAGACGTTGCTTTAAACGATGAAAATGAGAAAGCGTAAATGGCAAAAGAAAACAGAGAACAGAAAACAGCTAAAAGGAAGAAGATAAAAATATAGAAAGGCAAAAGAGGCAATACCTTTTGCAGAAGCTGTTCTGCTCAAATGGAAGGCGGAGTGGACCCAAGAGCGAATTTTGTCCACTCCTGCATCGATCCGCACCATGGCGGTCAGCCGGAGGTCCTCGAAGAATCCTGTTTGGTGTTCATGCCGATGAATAGTATCCAGTTCCATCGGATAGCTGGTGGCTGCTGGAGAGGAAGGATCTATTGTTGCATAAACATAAGCCAAAGATTCTTAGCATAAGCACAAAACAAGAATAGAGTACCTGAAAGAAAGCGTCTTCGTGGTCTTCTTTTCGGTGTACCACTGGTGAGTGGATTCACCTCCTCCTTCTCCTCTTCCTCCTCATCGATCACATCCTCATCCGACAAGTATGTTGCTTCGTCTTTTGTATGCCTGCTTGGCAGCAGCGCTGAGAAGAGAGTGCCACCTTCTTCCGTCAGACCCAATGTCCCTCTTTTCAGAGAGAGAGAGAGAGAGAGAGAGAGAGAGAGAGATGAGTCAGAGATGAGACAAAGTGAGAGCTAAACGAAGAGAGGGGGAGAGAGAGAGAGAGAGAGAGCGAGAAGCAATGGAGAGAGAGACAAATACTATAACAAGAAAGCAACACAAGAAAGAAGGGACAAGAAACGAAAAGAAAGAAACTAGAAAGAAAGCAACTACAAAGAAAGAAAGAACAAAAAAGAAACGACAATAAAGAGAAGTAAAGAAGAAAAAACTCCAAAAAATATGAACAAAAGTCTGATCTTTAAAAAAGTACGCACGAAGGTGAAATGAAGGGACGTATGCGTCTTCTGTGTTGCAAGTAGTTGTCAAAGGAAGGCTTGTGGAAAAATCCCAACACCACCCCAGACAGATTATTCAACACCGTGGAACCGATTTGCCATACTAATCACATTGCATTTTATTGGAAACACATTTTTTTTTTCGTAAGAAAAAAGCAAATGGGAGAGAAAAGGAAGAGAAAAGAACAACAAACCTTCTTGAATCAAAGCTTTGAGTGTTTCTTTCAATGAGACCAGGGCACGATCGATGGCAGCCTCAACGAGGGCCAGCACGGTGGTCACCAAAAAGATGAGTGGATAAAAGACAGCGTGGATGATCCGGAGGACCACTGCAAATCTTGTTGCCATCGACTTTTCTCTCCTCTTCTCCCTCTCTTTCACCACTACGCGAGTGGAACGTTCTTGTTTTTGTTTTTGTTTTTTTTTTGTTGACTTTTGGTTGCTGCTGCTGTGGTTGTTCTTTCTTCCTCCGCACTGTTTTTTTTTTCTTATTTTTCGTTTTCTTTTTCATGTCGACAAATGCTTCAAAAATTCAATCTCGTGTCGTCGTCGAAATGGTTCGGTCCATTTTTGTCGACATATCTGCAAAAAATTGAGATGTCACGTCGTCCTTAAGCCTTTGAACCTCGTGTCGTCACACGCAATTCTTCACGAAAGAATTGACAAACAATATTGAAAGACCGCCAACGCCCACCGCCTTTGTGCAACAAGAAGCGATCATGGGGAACAAGGAATCAAGCACTAGCCCAAGACGGTCTACCAGTCTAAACAGGAGGACATCGGGTAGCAGCAGGAGCAGCAGCAACAACAACAACAACAACGACTATCTCGCTTCTGCCTTCCTTTCTCCTTATGCCTCGTCCTCCTCCTCCTATCCTCTTGCGTATGACCCACCCGCTTCCGCCAAACCGCTGTTCCCATGGCAGTACCAGCCTCAGCTACGTCTTACCAGAGAAGAGATGAAACGAAGACGAAAAGAAAAAGAAGAGGAAGAAAGGAAGAAGAAGAGGAAAGAAAAGGAGAAGGAGAACGAGGAAGAGGAAGAGGAAGAGGGTGAGAAAGAAGCCAAAGAGAAGGCGAGAAAAGAGAAAAGAAAGTTTAGACCGCCTAAAGATGGCACCTGTTATTTCGATCTGCTTCCACGAGAGGTACGTTGTCCTGCTCTCTTTGTCTTGCTTCTTTACTGGAGAAACCACTAATGCACATGTGCAACAGCTTCAACTGTACATCCTTCAATTCGTGGGAGAGGAAGCCTTAGCACTGGACTGCCCCCTCGTCAACAAACACTTTCATGACATCTCCAACGACTCCCACCTTTGGCGTCACCTCTACATGATGGACTTTGGACGTCCTCCACCTCCAACTTCTCTCTACGCCTCCTTCGACAACCCCGCCTTCTACCAACAACCCCAAACGGACAAGGAGGAGTATTACTTCAAGGCCTGGAAGTGGTTCCACAGTTTCGGTGCCGTGGTGCATCAAAGGAGGAGGAAGGTGCGGTTCCCTCAGCTCGTGGTGGACAGGCTGGGCGTTAGCCCCCACATCGCGGACAGAGGCTCGTTGCTGCACTCCATCGCCAAGTTTGATAAGTCCCGCCTGCGTCCCGTTGCTACCAACGACCGCAGCGCGCCCTTCCTGCGTTTCCACCAAAAGGGTTGAGCAGAGCTGTGCGATACAGCACAGTGGGCTTGTATATAATCTCATGACGTCACGAATATATTTGCTAAATGCCCAATCGTGGAAATGGCGTCACGTTTTCTTTTTTAGGTTAAACCCCGCGTCACATGTACTATGTATGGAAATTAGTAACGACACCACTTTTGAAATGACGCCATCGAACCCGGAAAACTCTTTCCTGCTCTCCACTTAGTTTGTCTTTCCGTTTGTCTTTTGCGTCTCTCTCTCTGTCTCTCTCTCTCAAACGACACGAACATAAACACACGGGCATGCAGTACAACAAGGCATTGGTGAGGGGGTTGGCGAACAGCTTCGCGGCGGGAGCCCTGCGGGCGGAGGAGCCCTCCGAACCGCCCAGCACGGAAAAGATGGCCGAGGAGCTTGCTGCCTACAACAAGCAGCTGGAGGAGTGCGGCGTGGAGCTCATCCGAGTGGAGCCCGACCACGACCACCCCGACTGCATATTCGTGGAGGACACCGCCGTCGTGGCCGGCAACCGGGTTCTGATCTGTCGCCCCGGCCACCCTTCCCGCCAAGGAGAGATCGACCCCATCAAAGCGGCCTTTGAGAGCCTATCGGGCAGCAACCTCGAGCTGCATGACATGAGGAGCATGTCGGAGACGGCCACGTTGGATGGAGGGGATGTGATGTTCACCGGCAAGGAGTTCTTTGTGGGGCTCAGCAAACGGACCAACGAGGAAGGCGTTGAAATTTTGGCCAAGGTTTAGCTTTGCTTGCTTTCTTGTCATTTCTCTCTCTCTCTCTCTCTCTCTCTCTCCGTCATTTTTCTTTCTCGTCCTTTCCTTTCTGTTTCTCTCGTTCTCGTTCTCGTTCTCGTTCTCGTTCTCGTTCTCTCTCTCTCTCTCCTCTCGCTCGCGCGCTCCTTCTTCTGCGCTTGTGGCGGCTCTTGTAACAATCGTTTCTCTCTCTCTCTCTCTACTTCGCAACAGGTGTTTGACAACTATCCAGTTCACAGCGTTAAAGTGGTGGAAGGACTTCACTTGAAGAGCGTGGTCACGCCAGCCTCGGAGGAGTTGCTCGTTGTGGCAGACAATAGGGCCGGAAGAGAGGCTCTTCAAGCCATTCAAAGCCAAGCCACCGCCAAGTACGACAGTGTTTTGGTGCCGGAAGCTCTCGCCGCCAACGTCGTACGTCTCTTCACTTTATTTTCTCTTCTACTGTTTTTCCCTCGTTCTGCTCTCTCTGTCTCTCTGTTATGTTCTCCGTTCTTTCGTCTCCTCTCTTGTATCGTCCGTTCTCTCATATCTGGAGTTGCTCTCTCTCTCTCTCCCTCTCTCACTCTCTCTCTCTCTCTCTCCCTCTTCTTTCCTTATTGAACCTATCATAACTTTTATGAAGTTGCGAGTGAACGACCATTTGTTGGTGTCCAAGGGATTCCCAGAGAGCTTGGCCCTCATCAAGGAAAAGATACCCAGCGACTTGCACGTCCATGAGCTGTGGAACCGAGAAGGCGCAAAAGCGGATGGCGCCCTCACCTGTAGGTCCATTCTTTTCACCGTTTGAACAAGCCATTACATAAACATAAGAGACAATCAAATACAAAAAATAAACAAATGAAACAAGCCAAACCAACAAAACAACACAGTAGCCTCAAGAGTGAAGCTGCTGAGAGAGAGAGGAGTGCAGGCCAGTTGGAGTTGCTGCAGTGGGCTCGAGCACGAGGATGACGTGCTCCTCCGCTCTCCAACTTTTCATGTCGTCCTGAAAGGGTGAAGGTTACAATAAGAATGACATGAATTCTAAAAATGTAAGGAACGTAAAGTATGATAGCCATGCAAAAAATGCAAAAAATGCCCGCCAAGACCTTCACTTGCTTTCAACACAAAAAAAAGAGCGCTGACGAAGATTTGTCTCTCTGTTGCACCTCGCACCGCCAAGTTTTGCATCTCTCAGCATGTTGAGCGAGAAAAGACGCTTGCAGTCCGTCTGGGACACCATGGGTACTTCTTCCCTTCTTTTATTTTTTTTAAAAAACAAAACACACTGTAGTCAATCCAAATTTTTGAGTGTTGTTCGCCATAAGCGATTTATTATTGGAACCTTTTTTTAAAAAAATCCCTTTTCTTGTTCTTCTTCTTCTTTATGTTCTTCTTCATGTGCTTCTTCTTCTTCTTCAGAGGCGGGCAACTACAAAGGTGCAGTGAAGCAGATGAACACGTACCTGAAGAAGCACCCAAACTCCAAGCTGGGCAAAGCCTGGAAAGCCATCGCCCTGGAACGGAACGGTGACAGGGAGGAGGCCTATCAGCTCATTCAGGAGGTGCAACAGGAGTACCCTCTTGAGGACCTCCTTCTGCACTACATCAAAGTGGCACTCAAAAAGATGGGCCAAGGTAACGCTCACTTGTCGCTTTTTAAATTTAGGAAGTGAGCTGCAAACTGATCTCTCTCTCTCTCTCTCTCTCTCTCTGTCACACACACACACTCGCTCACTCTTGCTTTTCTCTTTGTTCACTGTCGCTCTTGTTCTCTCTCTCTCTCTCTCTCTCTCTCTCCTCTCTCTATGTTACCACTCTTCTCTGACACTCACACGCACACTCACCTCTCTCTCTCTCTCTCTCTCTCTCTTCTGTCTCAATGTTCATGCTTTGCTTTTCTCTTCTCATCCACGATGGATAAAAAGTACACGATATAACATTGTTGCAAGAAAAACTGTTTGAAAAAGAGCCAAATAACCAACACCTCGGTGAAGAAGTATTTTTCGCCTACGTGCGTGAACATGATCTTAAAAACCAGCAATTGGTATTTCTCTTCATCTTCTTCTTTTCTCTGCTTCTCTGCTTATCCTTTCAAACAATGCGCAGGTGGCTCTCCGGCTCTTTAAACACTTTAAAAAAGAAAAGCATTACTACTGGTCCATTGCTAGCAACTACATTCAAGCAGAGCTTGCTCTCCGCAAGCTGCAGGACAATCCTCCAACTGACGAGAAAGAAAAGGAAACCATTCTCAACGACAACAAGAGGTTGCTTAGCCTCTGTGAGATGATGATTCGCAAAAAGTTTTCCGAGTCTCCTCCCAAAAAGCTGCCAGGTTCTCTTTTCTTTTCTTGCCTATTGTCTTTCTTGTTCTCTTTGTTGACATATTTTTTTTAAACGTTTTTCCAACAGTGTTTTTGTTTTTGGTGAATGTTTTGTTGGCTCAAAACAAGCACGAAGCTGCGCTAAAGGAAATTTGCAACGAGGCAGTTGCACCTCTTTTTTTGCCACATGACCACCTACAGTGGCAGTTGAAGTTGCTCACTCGCTTGGAACGTTGGGAAGAGTGCAGCCAACTTTACAAGCAACTGTTGACTGTAAAAGAGTACTGTTTTGCTTTGTTCATCCTTCCTTTCACTTCTTCCTTTTTTTGTCAATTTCATGTTTCTTTCTCCTCCTTTCTCTTTTCATTGCTTTCCCTTCGTTGGTTTAATCTCTCGTTGCTGATGCTTCTGTATGCTATGAACAGACCGGATGATTGGGGTTATTATACAGGTTACATGAATGCAATGTTTGAGCTGAGGAAAGGACAAGAGGGCAGCATTACTGATGATGCTCTTCCTTTCTTCCACGAGTTTCAAGAAAAGTATTCTCATTGGTAAGTCATTTTCTTCGCTATTTCTGCTTTATGTCCCATTCTTTTATTAATATTCTGGGTTCTTGTTCTAAACTTGGATGCACTGCAGTCGTGGCCCATTTTTGGCAGAAATAGAGCTGGAGCATCGACTTATCGCAGCTGGAATCATTCCATCACGTGACAACCTTAAAGCGTTGCTCGTGAACTACTTCCGGCGATTTGGGCACAAATACTGCTGCTATCAAGATATGAGAAGCTATCTCGCTTATCTCTCTCCCGAGGAGCGATCCTCGTTCTGCGAAACTCTTCATCAGGCCATTCCTGTTCTTTCAGAGGAAGAAGACCTGGTTAGTCTCCTTTCGTTCTTGCTTTGTTTTCTAATTTTCATTTATATTCTTATATTTTCGTTTTGTTTTTGTTGTCTATCAAACCAAAGGCAAAGAAAGAGAATCGTTATCACAGTTTGAGTTCCTACGAGCAAGTATGCCGAAGGTTAGACCAGCATCGATCCATCATCACCTCAGCATCTAGAGAGGAAGGCGAAGCGCTTGCCAACCGTCTCTGGAGCTTGTACATGGAGTCCACTCAAATTGGCTCAAAGAAAGAGGAGACTGAGAACGGGCATGGCGATGACTTGGCCTTGCTTTCTGCATACGTTTTGGTTGATATTTATAGACACCGAAGTAAGCTTGCTATGTTATTTCATGTCTTGCCGTTTTTATCGTTTCTTTATTTATTTCAGTCTGTCTTTTTTTTTCTGTGTTTGCCTTTCTTTTACATAACCCTTCTCTCTCAAAGATGAACAAAAGTATCTACTGGCAGCAATTGTATTGCTGGAGTACTTGTTGACACAAAGCAAGCATAACTTCCAAGCTAAGTTGTTGCTTATCAACCTTTATTCTCGTATCGGTAATTTCTCTTTCTCTTTCCTCTCCTTTTCATAAAACCATTTGGTTGTAATCTAATATTCTAAAAAAGGAACCATGCATAGAGCAAAGGATCTGTTTCACTCGATGCATATAAAGCACATACAGTTGGACTCTCTCACTCATCTCATCCTCCATCCTTTGATCAATGGAGGCTTCTCCGAAGAAGCCTTGGAAATATGTCGCAAAATTCGCAGGTTCCATGCAGCTAGAACGGAGGAGGTAAGCTTTTTTCTAAATCTCTTTTAATGTCCATGTCTTCTCTTTCCTTTTTCTGATTGAAACTTCGTATAAAAGATACCAGACTTGTTAGCAGGACCATATCGTTCCCAAAATTACCAAAAAATAACTGAGTTTCTCTCCTTCGAATCCCGACTTGAACGCTCCCAACAGTTGGCCATCACCGTCACCGAAGAAGTGTTGTTGCACGTGCAATCCAATCCTTCGTTAGACAAAGCGGTCCAATACTTCTCCTCCGATTGGTATCTTCGTTTCCCTCCTAAGTTTCATCGTTCGAACGGTGCTGAGCCGACAGCCTCTTCTGCATACTACTTTTATGCCAGAAGGATGCTTGACTTATCTCCAAATCAAGACCGCAACATTCTGTTGATGGTACAATCTATCGAAGAAGAAGGAGAACACGAAAAACAGGATACGAAGAAGAAAGAAGAAGAACAAGAAGAGAAGAAGAACTTTTACGTGTTGGATGGAAGAAGCGGAGCTACAAGCGCGGATGTGGATAGCCGAAACTTTACAAAACAAGTTCATTGGTTGAAAGCGCGTTCAGTGGTGGCGAAGCTGCTTTCTGTTCATTTTACAGAGTTGATTCCTTCTTCTCCAGCCGAATCGCAATCAGGTGCTTCATCGCAGAAAGCTACTTCGTCAGCTTCTTCTGGCTCAAAACAGAAACGAGGAGCTGCTGCTTCTACTAAATCACAACAGAAAGGAGAAGCCAGCAATAACAGCAAAGAGGAACAACAAGAAAAGGAATCAGTGGTACGAGTAAACCTTTGTCTTTCCTATTTTTTCAATCATTCATTGAACTTCTTCGTTTCTTGTAGAGTGCGGAGCAATTGATGGCGGAATTAAAGGCTTCACTTTTGGTTGTATTGTCTGACGAGACTCTTGATGCAACCAAGGTTCTCTTCCCTTCCTTTCTTCTGTTTTCTCCAATTATTCTGCTCTCTCTCTCTCTCTCTCTCATTCCTTTCTTTCATGTGAATGCGGAATATAGATAAAGGACGCTATGGCAGAAACGTCAAAAGCATGCACGGAGGCATCAACTGTGTCGCCAGATATAACGCTATTCGATCACTGGGGATGGACCTACATCTTTTATCTTTTCACTGCCTCTCAATCCATCCACAACCTCGCTAAATCGTTCCAACAAGAAGGTTCTTGTTCATTCTCTCTTTCTCTTTCTCTCTCTCTCTGTTTATTTTTGTGACGCTGAATGTTTTATACCAAGGCGGAGGAGATAGTAAAGCCGCTGAAGAAGCACAAACCAAATTGACAACAGTAATCTCTCTTTTGACTGGTATTCATCTTGCTTTTCTGTTACCTTATCTTCTCTATGCTTTCCATCCTGGTTAAGAACAAGTTCTAAAGAGAAGTATCGTAATTTTAAGGATTGAGCAACAACGTCCAGGGGGCCATCACGAAAGGCCCCAACCGTTCTGGTGGCAGCGAAGAAGAGAACTCTTTCGACTCGCAGACAGCACTTCCTCTGCTCCACTTCTACCTATTCCAAGTGCTTACTTGGAGCATCCAACTGTTGCAAACGTGGCTGGTTGCTCTTCCTTCCAAGAAGAGAAAGGGAAACGTTGGAAAACTGGTAACTTTCTTTTCCTTCAAAAGAAACCCAAAAAACTAAATAGTTAACCACAAAAATACATATAATAGCTGCAACCATTACGAGCAACGTTGAAAGAGTTTAATGGAACGATAGTCGGCTCGTTGGCCCTCATTCGAGTGGTGTTGGACCACGTCGCTGAAAGAGGCAGTGGCGGCGTTAGCGGTGACATCGCACGAAGACTGCCTTCCGCCATCACCACTGCTGGCATCGAGTTTCTTGCCAACACTTCCAACAATCCTGTTCGTATTCTTCTCCCTTTTCTCTCTCTTTCGAGTTCACTTTTAACAAACATTATAAACGGCAAACAAAAAATTTTAAACAGAGCATCCAGAAAGTAACAGAAGAAGTTGTCCGTCACATCTCTGAAAGTTACTTGACCGCCTCCAAACGCCTCCAAAGCGCCACCAAAGATCTCAACCATCTCCTCCAATCGTCCGTTCTTCCTCAACTCTAATCACAAATAACACTTTCTTTCTCTTTCTATTTTTTTTTTTAGAATCTTTCCACGATGGCACTCAACACTTCCAACAAACTGATTACTCCAATCGGTTTGTTCTCGCTGTCAACCACGTAGACGCGATGAATTCTGCTCTCCACAATTTTGGCGACCACCTCTTGGAAATTGTGGTTGACAGTGACAGAGATCGGAGCTTTGGTCGTGTTGAGCTTGCCCAGGAACTCTTTCACCGAGACGAACAGGTTTGATATCATGTGCGCGTTGTAGCTCACCGCTTTGTGGTGTAAAGCGAAGGATTAGGAGGAGGAACGGAAGAGTGAAGAGAGAGAGAGAGAAGCAAACCTTTAAGATCAGAAGCGCTAAGATTGCCAATGAGCGAACCGGCAGGCTGCTCCGCTCCCTCCTCCCCGGAGGAGACCACCGCGATGGCGCTCACGTTCCTCTCATGAATGAGCTTGAACGCCTCGATGGCCTTGTTCCTCTCCGTCACCGTGATGACCTGCCTCAGCCCCAAAGAGAGCTCCGCCACTGTGGCGGTCGCCAGGTCTCCCATAACGTTCATGTGTTGATGGAGCAGCTGAGCAATGTGCGACTGGGAGACGACCGTCTCGAGGTCGCCCTCCTCGTCGATGATCGGCAGGCGGTGCAGCCTGTACTTGACCATGGCCTCGATGGCCTTGAGCAAGGGGGCGCGCTTCTCAACGGGATAGTAAGGATTACGACGGGAGATCCCTGTTTCAATAAAAATAATGAGATAACGAATGAAATGAAAGAGATATAACAGGAAGAAGAAGAAAAGAACAAACCAACAATAGAGCCGCAGGTCTGTTTGGAGAAGCGCTCGGAGGACTCCACGTCCAAAGGCAGCTCCCCTCCCATCAGCTCGCTCTCATCCAAGACGTTGATGGTGTGAGTGACCAAATCCAAAATGTCCAACCAGCCAATGTATTTCTTGGCCGCGATGTCATACACAGGAGCAGACAAGATCTTGTGCTTAATCAACAGCTGTGTGTGTTAAAACGTGAGTGAAAAAAAAACAAACACGAAATGCAAAATCAAATAAAAGAAAAAAAAACCTTAAAAGCCTCAGGAATGGGAGTGGTAGTGTTGACGGAGAAGATCTCGCCGCGTCCTTCAGGAAATAGCCCACCCACCCGAGTCTCGACCATCCATTTCTTTGCCTCGTTCATTGTGCCTTGCATTTGCTGTTTGGTACGTGTGTGAGAACCACTGAGCAAGGCCTTCCTTATATCTTTCTTTGTTGGCCGAGTTTTTATTTTTTTCTGTTTGTCAGGTCGACAAAAAATGTAGGAAATTCGTTTGTTGGGGGAAGATTTTCTATGGAAAATAAAATGAAATTTCTTTTCATTACGAACCCTCATTCTGATCTAGGGCTGATCTAGGGTTACAAAAAAACCGATAATAAAAAGTTTTGTCGGCTGGCGTCGAAAAGGGTGGTGGCGTTAGGCCAAAGCCAAAAGGAACAACGCCTCCTGTTTTGTTTACGTTAGTGCTGCTGCTGCTGTTGTTCTGGCATTGGTCGTTCTCTTGTATATGAAGAAGAAGAAGAAGAAGAAGAAGAAGAAGAAGAAGAAGAAGAAGAAGAAGAACAAGAACAAGAAGAAGAACAAGAAGAAGAACAAGAAGAAGAAGAAGAAGAAGAAGAAGAAGAAGAAGAAGAAGAAGAAGGAGAAGAAGAACAAGAAGAAGAAGAAGAAATAAGAAGAAGAAGAACAAGAAGAAGAAGAAGAAATAAGAAGAAGAAGAAGAAGAAATAAGAAGAAGAAGAAGAAGAAGAAATAAGAAGAAGAAGAAGGAGAAGAAGAAAAAGCAGCAGAAGCAGAAGACGAAGAAGTAGGAAGAAAAAGGTGAATGAAGAACAACATTACCATTCCAACCACGTTTCCATTGTTGTAGAACTCATCAGCAGCGTCAGCAAGAGCATTCTTGAACTCTGCGGCCTTCTCCTCTGGTAGATTTCGCATCAGCTTGATGATCATGGGAGAGCAGTGCATCTGTTTCTCTGCCCAACCTCTGCCATCCGTTACATCCACTGGTACAAACTTAAGTTGGAAAGAGGTTCGTTAACAAGCGACACAACAAAAAACCAAAAGAAGAACACAAGCTGAAAGGAGAGAATCAAACCTGATACCAAGTGAAAGCCTTGGAGAAGCCAGCCTCCAAAGCCATGCGTCTCAGGGCAGCAGGGTCATCCCCAAGGTGAAAGTTGGAACGCATCTCTGGCTTTGCTCCTCCCACTTGTGTGAGGTCGATGCCGAGCCGCTTGGCCACCTCAGGAACGATGGTGAAGTGGGGGCTGTGCTCCTTGCGACCCCAAACAGAGAAGGCGGCCATGCCTTTGCCTGGTTGCAGCACCCTTTTGCATTCAGCTAACATGCTCTTGGGGTCGGTGACTAAATGGCTGTTTGTTGTTTGTGAGAGAGAGAAGCGAGAGCAAAGAGAGAGAGAGAGAGAGAGAGAGAGAGAGAGAAGCAGAGAAGCAGAGAAGCAGAGAAGCAGAGAACGAGTGAACTCCAACGGGAAGTGAAGAGTGAAGAAGGCAACGTACAGAACAAAGCTGGCCATGTAACGATCAAAGGAAGCATCGTCAAACGGCAGCTTTTCAGCGTTAGCCTCCACAAACTCCACTTCCGCCTTGCCTTCCAACCTCTTCTTTGCTTGTTTGAACCCATCGCATAGCGGTGAGCAAGTCCGCTGCAAAACACAAAACAAAAACAGTGGGAGAGAGGTTTTTATAGCCCACCTATGGCGATGAACTCGGTGGAAAGATCGGTAGCCACCACTCGAACGTTCTCCGGCTTTGCTCTGCAAATGATCTCCGTGCCTCCACCTTTGGTTGATTATTTTTCATCAAAAAAATAAATAAATAAATCGAAAATCAAGTAGCAGCCCCTCCTTGATCTCATCAAACTCATCTCTCCATTCTGCTTGTTCTTCTTGTACTTCTTCTTGTTGTTCTTCTTCTTCCTCTTCTCTTTCTTCTTCTTTCTTGTCTTCACTCGCTCTGATCTTGAGGGAGTGGTTACCAGCGCCAGAGCCAATCTCCAAGATGGCCTGCTGGGCAGAGCCCAATTGGAGGTGAGCGGCCAGGGTGTGGGCCACCTGGTCCGTCCAACGCGCCTCCTGCGCGAACGTCGGCGCAAACTCGTTCCATATGCTGCGCAGCATGCCCTCCGTGGGCGCCGTCGGCTGTGGTGGTGGTCGGACCTCCTCCTCCTCTTGCTCTTTGCGGCTCTCTTGTTGCATCTTTTCTTTCAATTAACAATTTTAAACAAAACTTGTTGTTGTTCGCTGGTGTGGCAAGGCTCATGGATTGGAAGAAAGATGGGGAGTGACTGACTCCACCTCAACCGCTACCATGGATTGCATCATGAAAACAAACTGTTTGCAGCCCCCAGTGGGACGGGGAGGGAAAGCAACAAATACAGGTCCGTTCCTCCAGTGGTAGTAGGTAGTCGGTTCTTGTTTTTTCTTTTTGATGGATTGTCAAAAATAAGATTTATGCCCAGGGTAGCTAACAAAAAAAAAAAGGAAGATAAAAGGGCCACAGTGCAATTGGTTGGTACCCTCCCTACCCTATACTTCCCTCCCCTCCCCCGCAGAGCCCAACAAGGGCAGGGTGATGCCGCACCTCTTGCCTTACGCTTCTTTCTTCGCTGTGCCATTTCTTGTACTGATGTCACCTTTTTCTATGTAAGGATTTTTTTGACGTCATTGAAGACTGCATCCGCTGATTGGCCCATTTTCTTTGGGTGCTTTCCTTTTATAGTGTCCAGAACAACGCGAAACGACACGCTGAGAGGAAGAGAGGGAACCACTGGTCAGCTTTTGGACTAAAGGCGGCCCTTGTCATTTTCCACCCAAGAGGTGGGAAAGAAAAAATTTTAACGAAGGCCAACGACACAGAGAAGGGAACCTCCCGAGGTGAAGAAAGATTTGAAGAAGAAAGGCAAGATGAAGCTTCTCATCTTCGTTTTTGGCCTTTGCCTGCTGGCTTGCGCTGTTTTGACTGTTGCAGATGAACCAGAGAATGTCTCTATGAGGTCTCTCAGCGATCTGCAGTACTATATGAACAAGCTCAAAGGAAAGGAACAGTGGGTAGAACTCTTCAGGGGAAAATTGCAGGAACGAGGTCTTGACCCATTCACTCAGTATTCCTCCAGAGAGATTCTCGATTGGGATTATACCGAAGGTACACTTCATACCCTTTGTTTGTTATCCCTAGCGAAGAGCGAACAAAAAAGAGAAAGCAAGACGGAAAGCATTTTTTTTCGCATTTTTTTTTTAAAAAATAGCACATGATAACGGGGCATGATGCAAAAACAAAAGAACATGACCAACAAGATGGTGAAACTGCCAACTTAAAAATAATCACACACACGACTCAAAAGGTTTCTTCTGGGCGGGAGGTGAAGTGAACGAGGAAGACGAGGAGGAGCTGCAAACCCGAGACGGAGCGGAGAGATCTTGCGAAACCCAGGACGAGATGGCTCTGAAAGACTTGATTGACATCTATCGTTACAGCAATGTTAGCAACCTTCTTCTCCCCTTGCAGAGCAACTGCTATTTCGTAGAACTTGCGAGGGTTTCCTGCGAGATGGATCGTTATGTCCCGATGGAGCTGTTCTTCCCGATAAAGTATCTTCTTGTGGTCAGGCGTCGTGGCTGTCCTGTGCCGTACGATGAAGTCTTCGGAGAGTACGTTTTCTGTCGTTCCATCTTGTCTTTTTTTTTTTGGAATCTTTTTCCGCTCACTATCACGATGCCCTATCCAGAGGCTTTGGGGACTCCATTCTGGATGAGTGGTTGGATGGTTTGGGAGCAACGGTCCTTCAGAACCCAGACTACATCAGAAACCACGTTGGCAGCGCGCAGCTCTTCCCCACCTCCCTGGGTCGATGCTGGAACGTCATGTTCGAGGGCCGTTGCATTTCCTAATCACCCCCCCCCCGGCCCCCCCCGACATTCTGAAGAACACAGGGTATAACCTCTCCCAAAGGAAAATAAATAAAATTAATGCCGGAGATCGTGTCGTCATGGTATATTTCGGGTCGACACGATTTTGAGGTGTCCGTTCGACAAAAAATCAAACGCAGAGATGAAAACGACGAAAAGGAAAAAGAAGCGAAGAGAGAGCGACGAGTCCCTCGCCAGCTTAGGGAAAAAGCGAGAATCGAGAGAGGCGTGGGTTTCCCCCTCTCTCCCCCCAGACTCTTCGCTTCATTCGTAAACAAAAGCAAGAACTTTTCCATCCACGTTTTTCCCCCACTTTCATTTTGCGAACCAACCACTAGCGGGGGCTTGCTTCATATTTGCTGCATTTTTTCTTTAAAAAAGAAGTATTAAATATATAAATTTTTTATTTCATTGTCTCTCTCTCCCCTCCGTTCATCTTGTGTGACAAAACAAGGGACAACCACAAATTTTAGGAGATGGTTGCGCTCGTACTTTCGTTAGTCGTCGTACTGTTGGTGGTCGCCTTCTACAAAGTTTGTCTTTCACTTTGCGTTTTTTTCTTCTTTCATTTTTGATCTCCACTCACCTTTCTCACTGCTCTCTCTCACTCCTTTCCCACCTGCTTCTCTTATTCTCACTCACTCCCTCTCTCTCTCCCTCTCTCTCTCTCCCTCTCTCTCTCTCTCTCTCTCTCACTCCCTCTCTGTCCTTTTTTTCTTCTCTTGAAGTTTTGGTTGGCAACGTATTTGGCCTACAGGCACATCCCAGGCCCACCCGCGGTGCCTTTGCTTGGCAACTTGGCGGAGCTTGCCGCTAAGCCCTACCACTACGTCCATGATGACTACATCAAACGCTACGGCCCTGGTACGGGTCCTTCTCGTCTTTTCTTCGTTCTGTTCTGTTCTGTTCTGTTCTCTTCATTGTTCTTTTCTCTTCATCGTTCTTTTCTCTTCTCTTCATCGTTCTCTTCACGTTCTCTTCACGTTCTCTTCTCTTCATCGTTCTCTTCATCGTTCTCTTCTCTTCGTCGTTCTCTTCTCTTCTCTTCATCGTTCTCTTCTCTTCTCTTCTCTTCATCGTTCTCTTCTCTTCTCTTCTCTTCTCTTCTCTTCTCTTCTCTTCTCTTCATCGTTCTCTTCTCTTCTCTTCTCTTCTCTTCTCTTCATCGTTCTCTTCTCTTCTCTTCTCTTCTCTTCTCTTCTCTTCTCTTCTCTTCTCTTCTCTTTCTCTTCTCTTCTCTTCTCTTCTCTTCTCTTCTCTTCTCTTCTCTTCTCTTCTCTTCTCTTCTCTTCTCTTCTCTTCTCTTCTCTTCTCTTCATCGTTCTCTCTCTTCTCTTCTCTTCATCGTTCTCTTCTCTTCTCTTCTCTTCATCGTTCTCTTCTCTTCTCTTCTCTTCTCTTCTCTTCTCTTCTCTTCTCTTCTCTTCTCTTCTCTTCTCTTCTCTTCTCTTCATCGTTCTCTTCTTTCTTCTCTTCTCTTCTCTTCTCTTCTCTTCTCTTCTCTTCTCTTCTCTTCTCTTCTCTTCTCTTCTCTTCTCTTCTCTCTCTCTCTCTCTCTCTCTCTCTCTTTTGCTCTCTCTCGCCTCCTCCTCCTCTTCTCTCCCTTCTATGCTGTTTATTCCTCATTCTCCATTCCTTATGCTGGCCGATTGCAACACCTTCAAACACACAAACGTACAAACACCCAAGTGGTTCGTTTCTTTGTGGGACAGGAGCCATGGGTGCTAGTGGCTGATCCAGCAGTGATTCACGAGTACTCTGTCTCGGGCTTCAAGAACTTTGTGGACCGTCCCCCTCCCTCTCAGCCCTTGAAGAAGGATATGTCCAACCTTGGCTTGTTAAGAGCTAAAGGAGAATACTGGTATCTATTCTTTGTTCTACATCTTTGCCGTCATCTTTGTTCGCTCATTCCACAATCTCTCGTTTTCTCATTCTCTGTTCCTCCTGCTTATTCATAACCAGGAGAAAGATAAGGAGAATAATAGCACCTACCTTTAACGTGATGCATCTGAAAGAAATGCTACCTCATGTCAGAGCTGCAACAGCTGTAATGATGGACCATCTCGCCGCTCACTCCAACAACAAACAAGAGATGGACATTCACAACTACATGTCCAGGCTCACCATGGATATTATAGGTTCCTTTCTCTTTGTTCTCATTTTATTGCCTTTTCTTTTTGTTAATAACCATTCCTTTCTTTTTCAAAAGGACGAGTTGCTTTCGGAACTGAGTTAGATGCGTTGAAAGACTCGGAGCATCCCATCTCGATCGCTGCCAAAACTGTATTTCAAGGAACCACTAAACCAGCTCCACTTTTATCCATCATATTTCGTGGTCGCTTCGCACAGCTTCAACGAGAATTCTTTCCGCACGAATCGTTCAGAGAGAGTCGCAAAGCGTTCAACTTTTTGGAGAAAGAGCTGGCAAAAGTGTTGGAAGAGAGAAAAGCTCAACGCAAAGAAGCGAACAAGAATGTTGTTGGCGGCAAACCGATCAAAGACTTTTTGGACTTGATGTTGGATGCGGAAGACAAGACTACCGGAGAAACTCTTCTTGATATCGAAGTATTTATTCTCTTTCTTTTTTCCTCTGGTATGTGTTGTTCTCTTTTCCACTAACACTTATTGGAATGTATTTAGATTGTAATGCAGTCTATAACCTTTTTATTGGCTGGTCACGAAACAACCTCCAACGCAATTGCTTATACCATCTTCTTGTTGGCCCAACATCCTGAGGTGGATGCACTGCTCTTTGAGGAGCTGAAAGAGATCGACCTCGAAAACCTCGATTTTCAGGGCGTCAAAAACCTGAAACGTATGTCCATGGTCGTTAAGGTACTATTTTTTTTCTTCGCTTCTTTTTGTTCCTGTTTGTCTCTATCTTCATGCTTGATCTTTGTTTTTCTTTCTGCTTTCTGCTTTCATTTTTCGCTTGCATTATTCTCCATTCTTTCACCTCCTTTCTGCTTCCTATTTTCTTCTTCATCCTTCACACTAAACACCAAAACAATCAAGGAATCTTTGAGGCTATATCCGCCGGCAGTTGTTCTACCACGAGTAGCTCAGGAGGATTGCAACCTCGCTGGCTATTTCATTCCTAAAGGAGTTAGTTTCTTTCTTTCTTTCTTTCTTTCTTGTCGTTTCTTTCTTTCTTTCTTGTCGTTTCTTGTCGTTTCTTTCTTTCTTTCTTTCTTTCTTTCATTCTTTCTTTCTTTCTTGTCGTTTCTTTCTTGTCGTTTCTTTCTTGTCGTTTCCTGTTGCTTTCTTTCTTCTTTGCATGACACCTGACTTCATTGTCAAAAGACGATAGTAGCAGCGCCTGTTTATCATATTCACCACAACGAGAAATACTGGCCACAGCCGGAAAAGTTCCTACCGTTCGAGCGATGGAACGAAGAAGCTGAAGAACCACAACAGCAGCAACTAGCAAGTGGTGCCATGAAAGAAAAGAAAGCAGCCCTGACTTGGTTACCTTTTGGCCTAGGTCCTCGTGGCTGGTACGCTATCTCCTTCTTTCTTCTTTCTTACTCCTTTCTTTCATCTTCTTCGCTTCGTTCTTGCTCTAACAAACAATCAAAGCATTGGAGAAAGATTCGCTCTGATGGAAGCTAAAGTCATTTTAGCGTTGATACTGCGTAGTTACAAGTTTACATTGTCTCCTGGCATTAAACTGCCTCTCGAAGTGGTTGCTGGCATCACCGTCTATCCAAAGAATGGCATCCCCGTTCTGGTTCATCGTCGCGACGAATAACAATGGAAAAATGTTTGTAAACAGGTGATCTTTTATAGCTCAACTTATTCAAACAACGAAAGGTTGAGACGATCTTCCACCAAACGAATCCAGAACTTAACGCCTGGATGAGGTGAAAAAGTAAGAGAGAGAGAGAGAGAGAGAGAGAGAGAGAGAGAAGGACAAAATGAAAGTTAACGTACCAATAGGAAGAAGGTTGTCATTGAACTCAAAGGAAGAGCTGTGACATATGTTGTTGCTTCTGCCTTGCTCCCCCCCACCAAGGAAGAAGAAGCAGCCAGGCACCTTTTGAAGGAAGAAGGCAAAGTCCTCGGCGCCCAACATCGGAAGCTCTTTGGAGGAGACGTTCTCCTCCCCTAAAAGTTTTTTGCCGACACGGATAACGTGCTCGCTCTCTTTGGGGGTGTTGATAAGAACGGGATAGCGGGAGTGGATCTTCACTTGAGCTTCGCAATCTAAGGCTTCACATGTGTTCTTCACTATTGGTAATAATGCGTGATATTAGTCTAAAGAAAATGAAGAAGATAAAGGAGAAGAGCAGGAGAGAAGAGAACGAGGACGTGCCAATGCTGTTGATGCGTTTCTCAAGGAGAGCAAAGGTCTTATCGGAGAGGTCACGAATGGTTCCTGACATCTCCACTGTATCAGGTATTACGTTGTGTGTCTTGTGTTGCAATTTAGTTAGCAGAACAGAAAGAGAGAGAGAGGGAGAGAGTGAACCTCTCCTCCATGAATGGTAGTGATGGAGATAACAACACGATCCTCATAATGGACATTCCTTGAGACGATGGTTTGCAGAGCTGTTACTACGTGTGCAGCTGCCACAATAGGGTCCTTTGTGGTCTGTAATACCGTAACAATGCACCAACAAGAATGAGCAAGTAATCAGGAAAAAAGAGAAAATGCAAAGCAAAGAGAAAGACCCACTTGAGGTTGAGAGCCATGACCACCTTTTCCTCTAATAGTGATGTATAGATCCGACACGTGTGCCATAAGAGGACCCTCTTTGGTTCGCATCTCTCCCAAGGCCATAGTGGGCCAGTTGTGAATGCCATAGACCTCCTCCACTCCCTCCAGACAACCTTCCTCGATCATGACGGGAGCACCACCAGGCCCCTCCTCGGCGGGTTGGAAGAGCAGACGAATGGTAACGTCACTGGGAATCTTGTCTCGAGATTGGAGCAAGAGAGTGGCAGCGCCGAGCAGCATCGAGATGTGACCATCGTGGCCGCACCTTCGTTATAAGCACAAGAGAAAGCATATTAGTCCGCTGTGTGTTCAGTATAAATGAGGTTGGGCATGAAAAACGTACATGTGAGCTGCTCCCTCGCTTCAGCGTTAGTACAAGTTGTTGAGTGAAGACAAGAAAGAACACAAAGGAGAAGAAGAACAAGAAGAAGAACAAGAAGAATAAGAACAAGAAGAAGAAGAACAAGAAGAAGAACAAGAAGAAGAACAAGAAGGAGAAGGAGAAGAACAAGAACAACGAAAGAAGAAAGAGAAAGAGTTAGTCAACCGAATGAGAACCAAAGAGAGCTTGCTCGAAAAGGAGAGCTAGCTACTCACTTGACAGAACGGTAAGGGAGGTCAAAGTTCTCCTCGGTCATGGGCAGAGCATCCAGGTCTGAGCGAAGGGCAATCATTTTGACTTGTTGTTCGTCACCCTTTGGTGGGGCTGTGCCTTTGATGTCCACCACCAAACCAGTTCCTGCACATTTCTTTATTATTTTTTTAAAAGGTCGAACGTGAGAAAGAAGATGATGAAGTTTGCTGATGAAAAAGAGAAGCAAAGAAGGAAGCATAGTAGCTCTTTACCTTCCAAGTGCCAGGTTCGTCGGGCAAGCCAACGCTTTGCAGGTAGGACAGGACCACGCCACTGGTTCGCACTTCCTTGAAGGCAGTCTCAGGGTGCTGATGGATGTCCCTTCGAACCTCCACAAGGGTGTCCTTCAAGCTCTCCACCACTCGCTCCAAACTCATCTTTTTTTGCTTAGGCGACAAACCAATAAAATAAAATATTCTGCCAAATTTTCAACCAATAATTGAATAAATATTCAGTATTTTCGAATAATGTTCAAATATTTTGCATTTTATCAACAGTTAAGCTAGGCGAGCAGCTTTGGTTCACAAGGGCTGCTGGGTTTGTTAAGCTTTGAATCGACAGTGCAGCAATGCTGCTGGAACACAGCTGCCTTGCTGCACCTTTGCTGCAGCCCTGAACCATGGAATGTGCCAAAAAAAAAAAAAAGAGTAGCAGAGCCTCTTGGAGAAGGTAGCAAGAAGCAGGAAGCAAGAAGCAGGAAAGAAAACACTACTTGAAGAGCTTTGGGAGGGAAAAAGAAAAGAGGACAAGTAGAACTTGCTTAACAAAACGTCGTTATGTCTGGCTTCCAAACGGGCTCGGGAAGACCGCTGGCCGCAGCCTCCGCTCGGAGCTTGGGCCTGGTGGCGGAGCTGCTCGCCGCGGCAGAGGACGGCGAGGAGGGCGTGCAGCGGGCAGCCAGGCTTGCCGCCGAAGGACCTTCCGCTCGTTGGGCGTTAGTCACTGAGGTGAGTGAGAAACGGGTGAAGAAATACAAAACATGAATGCTGATGATCTGTTATAATATCCAGAGAGTGGGTCCTTCATTGTTCATCACTGCTTGGGCTCCACCCGCTTTTGCCACCGAAGCCTCCACGGTGGTGGTGGACATGAGACGCGAAGAGTGAGTGACCAGGCAAGCCGTCCTTTTTTTTCATGACCCAGCGGAACAAATAGACCTTTGGAAGTTTTTGCCTTCTTCTTTTATTATTTATGCTTAGAGGTTACTTGTTTATCAAGAAAACGCATGAGGTTGGCTGAGCCCTTTTTTTTAGAAGGCTGGCATGCCCTCCTGCTCTTCCAAAGGGATCTCTTCCTCCTCAGCGGGCGGCTGGTCTTCTTCTTCCTGAGGAGGTACAGGTTCTCCTCCTTGCTGTTCTCCTCCCATCATCAGGTTCACCTCCTCTAACCACATGTCCAAAGCAGAGTCCTCGTATTCATAGATGGACTTAATGCGATCCTCCTCGTCCAAGTTATACACGTACACAACCGTGGTGGTCTGCTCCGTCATAGGTTCTTCTTGTTGTTCTTCTCCTCCTTCCCCTTGCTCTTCTTGTCGTTTTGCAGGCTGCTGACTTTCTTCACCTTCTCCCTCTCCTTCTTGTTGTTCTTCTTGTTGCATGACGGAGTAGGTTACGTTACGTTGCTCAAAGGCATGTCGGCCGTCCTCACTGCAGGCGAAGGCGATGCGTTCAGATTTGTCCAACATGACTCCTGTCTCGTTACGACCACGCAGGGCCACCAGAGCTTCCTCCAACGACTTGTACATTCCAGCAGAGGACCACTGCGTTTTTCCAAGGTAAGTAAATATGACGTTTAGCTTGTGAGAGCGAGAGAGAGAGAGCGGGAGAGAGAGTACTAACGGGAGTGTTATCGGTGTAAGTGAAGTCCTCTTGGACTAGGACGTTATCCTCAACGGCAGTGAGGTCGATCTCATCGACGGGCCTCACGTAGCCCTCTCCCTCCATGGTATAGATAGCATTGCGGTAGTCATCCACGATCAACGTAATCCGTTCGCAGTGCATCGGGCAGTCCCTATTTTTTATTTTATTGTTTGTTTCGAGACATCAGTAACGGAGAGAATCAGAAGGGGGTGGAGAAAGAGACGTACATCCTATCGCTTCCATCGTTGAGGTCCGGGTCAGCGATGGTGTCAAAGGTCCCTTGGGCCAAAGTGGATGCCACAAGAAGGCTGCTCAACAGCAACATCTTCGCGATCATGGTTTGTGCCTTCATTACTTATGTTGTCGTTAATGTTTGTTCGCTATAGTACTTGCGTGGTTCGTTATAGTTGTATGTTTTTGGTTGTTCAGTTGTAAAGTTGTTTGTTGAATGTGTTGTAGATTAAAACAAACGAAAACGCTTATTATATATATAGGAAGAACAACCGGATAAATGTGGCAGGTGCGGGTGGAGTTTATTGCAAACTCGTGAAGAAACGGAGGAAAGCAAAACATCCCAAAACGAATATTCATTTGACACCCTCCACCAAAACGAAAGGGCTATAGTGGTATCCTCATGACGGTATTGTCCTCCCTTCTTGTTTTTTCAATACCTCCTCTTGTATTTTTTTATGATTGATAAAAGTGAAAAGACGTGAAAAAATGGAAGAAAACAGAGAAAAAGGTGACAGAAAAGAACGCAAGTAATTAGGCTTATTTTTTCTTATGGAGGCCATCCAATCGAAGACCTCCATGGGCTCTCAGCTGTTTTTACCATCCAAGTATGACGTGCTTCTATTGGGCTGATATGACACGAACGCCTTGTCTTGCCGGGCGAACGACGAACAGGGTCCTGTTCGCGCGTTGAGAGCGAAGGCTCGTTGTCCCACCGTTGGTCACCACCGTGTTCCCACTCGCTCGCGGCCAGCAGGAGAAGTTTTCTTGCAATCAAAAATAAGAAATCGGATTGGTCGGTCGTGGTAGATTGCGTGTAGATCAACACCTTAATTTAGTGCACTCGGTAACAACTTTTCGGCCATTAGGAGATGCACGCGTTTTGGACGAAACTCTATCGACCGTAATCGTTGCCATTTCTCTTTGTTTTAAGGAAGCGAAAAAATGGTACCAAAAAATTCTGTAACAAAACAGCAAAGATGATGAAACAACAGGAAGAAGAGGAGTGGTTGGACTTGCTCTTGTCCACCTCGGACGACGATGGCAAGCCTTCCAAAGAGACTGAGCCTCGGCCGATGACCTCCGCAGTTCCACGCGCAACATTTCAAAAGAAAGATGCCTCTGCTCGTCTCGTCGCCACTCGTCACAACATCTCTCGGGAAGAGTTCTTGTCCGACTTTCACAACCAACGCCCTTTGGTCGTTCTCGGGCTCGCGGAGCGTTGGCCAGCCATGCAGCTTTGGACTCCCACCTACCTTGCCCAAAAAGTCGGCTCGGCTTCTACCCTGGCTTCATCGCCGAAGGACGTCCCGCCGCTGAAGGAAGACGGACCCGTTACTCCTGCTGAAGGTTTTCTCCTCTCCTCGTATTTCTTCATTCTTTCTTGTCGTTTCTTTCTTTCTTTCTTGTCGTTTCTTGTCGTTTCTTGTCGTTTCTTGTCGTTTCTTTCTTTCTTTCTTGTCGTTTCTTTCTTTCTTTCTTTCTTTCTTTCTTTCTTTCTTTCTTTCTTTCTTTCTTGTCGTTTCTTTCTTTCTTTCTTTCTTTCTTTCTTTCTTTCTTTCTTTCTTTCTTTCTTTCTTTCTTTCTTTCTTTCTTTCTTTCTTTCTTTCTTTCTTTCTTTCTTTCTTTCTTTCTTTCTTTCTTTCTTTCTTTCTTTCTTTCTTTCTTTCTTTCTTTCTTTCTTTCTTTCTTTCTTTCTTTCTCTTTCTTGCTTTCTTGCTTTCTTGCTTTCTTTTTCGCCTTTTATCATTAATAAAAAAACAGTTGTGCAAGGAAAAGAAGAGGAGAAACTGAGAGTCTTTAGAGCAAAAGACAACCTCACTTTTCTGGACGACGAACAAGTGGTGGAGATCGTGCAAATGACGTTTACCGAAGTGCTGCAACACGTATTTGGAGAAAAGAAAGAAGCGGACGAGGAATGCTTCAAAGGAGAAACAAACGATGATGAACAGTTGAACTCCTTCAAAGAGAGAAACACGACGACAAAAGGTAGAAGGCTCTACCTACGTGCTCCTCTCTTTCAACAGATACGGCAAGACATCGAGTGGCCTTTTCACTTGTTACCCGGTCGTCAGCGGCCAACCGAACAGCAAGAAACAGCAACAGAAAAGCAAGAAGCAGAAAAAGACAAAGTTGTCTTTAGTGAAACTCTTTCCGGGCTTTGGGTGGGTCACAGCGGCAACATCACTCCGCTGCACTATGACCTCTTTCATGGCTTCCTGGTCCAAGTCAGAGGAAGAAAACATGTTTGCATGTTCTCTCCGGATGATACCTGTCTCCTTCAACCAAGCAACACAGCAACTTCCGCAGCGACGACCAAGAAGAAAGCACATGTTGGTCAGCTTAACCTATGTCGGTATGATAGAGGAGATGAGGAAGAACGAAGGTTGTTTCCATCCGTGCCTGAAGCACAACGGTATCTTTTCTTTTCCTCCTGTTCTTCTCTATTATTCCTTCTTTGCTATTTGGTTTTTTCTCTTTCGTCATTCTTTCAGTTATTTTTTTCTGATTTCAGTTTTGGTTGCCTATAACACCTTCGCCATCTATTGCAAAAAAAAAAAAAAAAAAAAAAACACAGGTATGAGTGCATGTTGTCAGAAGGAGAGATGCTGTACATACCTCCCTGCTGGTGGCACCACGTGGAAAGCATGGATGACTGCATTTCGGTCACTCTTCGTTGGGAGATTGGTCCCTTGGAACGCATTCACCCCATTGCTTTAAAGTGAACAAAATAAAAAAAAAGTAAAAAAATCTCACAAGGTGGGAAAGTATTGCGGAATGAACGAAAGTGTACAGCAACAGTCCGCTTTTTTACAACAAAACGCAAACAACGAACGGAAAGCAAGAGAGAAAAAGAATAACAACAGCCGTAAAAGTAAGAATAAACGTGCAAAAATCTTTCACAGCAAAAAAAATTGTTGCATCCAGTGGGATTCGAACCCACGCGAGGATAACCTCAGTAGAACTTGAGTCTACCGCCTTAGACCGCTCGGCCATAGATGCTTGGACACTCATGACGGCTTTTTCTTGCCGTGCGGAGCTCATTTTTGAAGATCATCGAAAGAAGACGGACATGTAGTTTGCAACTTCATTTTTGTGGCCTAGTAGCGTGCATTACCAATTGAGGGACCCATAGGGCCACAGACATCAGAATGGATGAGAGCTAGTCTTTCGGTTTCACGCGTTGAGGACTTCTTAGGCGCCTTGCCTCGCTGGGCGTAGGCTGCAGTTAGGCCGGAGAGTTGGTGGGATGCCGCGAAGTACAGGAGAGAGGCCTTTGGGGGCTTGCAAAGTAAGCGTAGGCGTGACCGTCTTTGATGACGTGATAAGCACGGACCAGGTAGGTTCCGTTGAGCTTGGGTAAGACAGCAACACATCTTTGCTTGCTGCCGTGGATGGTGCACAAGCTCATGTAGAAGTCGACCTTGAAGCCAGCGTCTGTGAGAGCTGACACGGAGAGTAGATTTGTAGTAAGGTCTGAGCGTCGTGAAGGTTTTACCGCCGTCAAGGGCAAGAGAGATGTTGCCTCGAGCAACAGCGGGGACAGAGTGATTGTTTCCCAAATGACTTTTCGAGTATAGCGGAAATCAAGATGGGTGAACCATTCGTTGTGCGGACTCATGAGCTTGCATGCCCCAGGATCGAGAACCCAGTAAACCGTTTTTATTGACGACATAGAAGAGGAGGGAGAGGAGTGAAATTTTCTTCGTCTCGCGCCATGAGAGCCACGTAGGCTTCTTCATCGGAGTCCACTGGTTACTTGCTTTTGCCTCTGTCGTTTCGCTTCTCCTGTTTGCCGGATGGAGAGCCGAACTTCTTCCAGCATCTTCTGCTTGGGTGGTTCTGCTGTTGGCAGTGCTCGCAGGGAGGGAACTTGACAGGGCTTCGTCCACTGTTTTCGCAGCGTTAGCCCCACGAAAATGATCAGGGTGCTCGTTGGGAAGACAGAAGACGGCGAGTGGAACCGCCGACAGAGAGAATGGGAGTATCAGGTTTGTTAGCATAGAGGGTCAGCTTGTTCAAAAGGCCTTTTAGAGTTGGAGTGTCCGTAGTGACAGAAGCTTGATTAACTTTATGGTTCATGAGTTGCTTCAAGAGCCCCACTGCCTCGATTTGGTCACCGCAAAGGAGGGCAAGGTATCGTCGACGCCCCTGCCGATGCCAGCGTAGATGCAACAAGCAGCAACAAGAAATGGGCAAGCGCTGCGAGGTCATCACCAGGCAGTGGGGCTCTTGAAGCAACTCATGAACCATAAGATGGGATGAGTTGCTGGAGGACGTGGGGGAGGGCCACGCGCCAGTGAGTATTTGGTGTGGGGAGCGTCGTCATTTTGTGTGTGTGAGTTACAGGCCCATGACCTAAGGTTAGAAGTGTGCAGTGGAAGGGAAACAATGAGTGAAAAGATAGATGTATAATGTCTGTCTGTCTGTCAGACTCCAAACGATAAAGAAGCTCTTTATACCCCTCTACCGCAGGAGAGAGGGATAATAATACAAGCCTTTTTCTGAGGCAATTTATTGTCGACTTTGTCGACAGTGCCAGAGCAGCCAATGGGCCGCTTGGGGGCCGCTCGAGGGCTGCTCGGGGGCTGCTGGGGAGCTGCTGGGCTACTGCCGTGGGCCTGCCGCTGAGGTGCCGCTGGGTTGGCTGCCTGTGTGGCCCACTTCTTTATCCACTACTCGTTTTATTTCTTCCTTTTTTTTTTGTTAAAAAATACTATTGTATGACAGGAAAATGTAGCATTCTGTGATAAGGCCGGTGAGGGAACAACCCAACGGATACCAACTCGTTGTGTGTAGGGAAAAGACCTTTAATAGAATGAAAGAAAGAAATATATACAAGGAGAGATAGGGATAGGTATTATGGGAGAGTGGTATAACAATTCTTTTGCTGGTGTTTGTGTAGTTTTTTTTGAAGCCGTTGCTGCTCGCGGGCCGCTGAGGGGGCTGCTCGGAGCTGCTCTGGGCGGCTGCCGTGCCTGGCCGCTGTGGCTGGGCACCTGTGCCCGCTGGCTGCCGCTGTGCCTGGTGGGCTGGCTGCCCGCGTGGCTCTTGGGCCGCGTGCAGCGGCCCACTTCTTTATTGAAGCGTGTTCCTTACTCCTGATGCAACACCTTATGCAAACCGTCTCCTTTTGGCCCATTCACACCATCTGCTACCGTAACTGAGGACACTGTTGTCACGAATAAGTTGCTTTTTCGCATACTGCAAAGCCAGAAGGCAGAGGAATTGGAAGCAAGGAGACTACGTGAACAAATGCCTTGACGCCATGAACCTGAAATGTGGCAGGAGTATCGTGAGAAAGCAGAAGAACCAACCAGCAAGAACGAAGAGGACCAGCAAATCAGCCATAGCCAGCGCTTGCTACACAATTGCATTTTCCAACTGGCGAGCAACTGAAAGCTTACGAGACGGATGCGTTGAAAGTTGCAGCATTCTTTTGTGAGAGCCGTGGCAGCATTGTTTTCTTTTCTTTTATTTGTTTTTCCTTTTCTATTATAAGAAATAATTCACTTCGGTAGAGGGGCCATAGTGCTAGCACGACTTTCATTCGTGTAAATCGGGGAATTAGAAATGACCAACGCGCAATGGTTTGGTTTGGCTGTAGTCCCTGTCGACACAAACTTTCCGCGCTCAAGGTTGCAGGGAAGCGCAGGGACTATTTTGCTGTCCTTTTTTCCCTTGCCATTTCTTTTCAGCCAAAAACCGAATACGGGGAATTGGCCAATGGATTTTTGTCGACATGGCCACGAGAGATAGAAATCATCTATCTCTCGTGGCCATGTCTCATCAGAAAAGACTTTTTATGGTAAGATAAAGCCTCTGTTTTGATTTTTGATTGGTGGTTTGAAACTTTCAGCAACAGATCAAAGCATTGCGCCGCTTTTGTTTTATTGGGGGTTTATCTGCCCCAAACTTTGATGGTGGTATCAGAGGAAGCGCTGAGCAAGCGACCATGCGGACCCACCGCAAAAGCGTACACGCTGCCGGTGTGGTCGGACAGAGTGTGGATGCACCGCCGCGAGGTTAGGTCCCACACCTTTTTGTTGTTGTTCATGTTTAGAAATGTTGAAGGAAAGTTTGTTGCAAACAGAAAAAAGAAAAACAAAACAAAACGAAGAAAACCTTTATAGTTCCATTCTCGTCGCCACTAAAGAGAAAGTTGGCGGCTGTGCCCAACCCGAACACCTCGTTGTAGACATGCATTGTGTCTACACATTCCAAAGAGTGAATGTCCCACACCTGTGAAAATAAGAACAAAGAAATGAGAAGAGAAACAAAGGCGGGGAGAAAGGAGAGAACAGAGAAGCAGAGAAATTGTGCCTTGATCGTGCAATCATAAGAGCCGCTGAATAAATAATCGCCCGACACACAGAGCGCTCTAACCTGGTCGCCATGCCCTGTCAAAGTTTTAACGCATTGCAAGGAGTCCGCCGACCAAACTTTGATGGTGTGGTCGCTGCTGCCGCTAAACACTAAGTTGTTACATGAGGCCAATGCAAAGACCCAGTTCTGATGTCCCGTCAACGTTTTGATGCACCGTAATCCTTCTCTTTTCCTACTTTTTCCATTAAATCCGTTGGTTTGTGCTTCAGCCCCTTCGTTTTCGTCTTCGTATCCATCTTCAACTGCTGAAAGCAAAAGTTCTTCTCGCAAATCAAAGTCAATGTCATCGTCTAAATCGTGGTCATTTTCATTGCTATCACCGCCATTTACAGCATCTCGCTCTGACGAAGAGGAGAGTGGAAGAGCTCGAATTCGGTCCTTTCCTCTTCTTTTTCTTGCTCGCCCTTTTCCTTTCTTTGCAACAGAAGAAGAAAACCGCCCCAAACTCCAAACACGAACCGTAGAGTCACTGCTACCACTAAACAAGCGACCGTTTGCTACTGTCAACGCCAACACATCGTCCGCGTGTTGCTTTACTGTTTGAACACAGCGCCATTCTTCCAAGTCCCATACATGGATGATGCCAGAGCCGCATCCACTGTAGAGATACCTTCCGTCGATTTTCAGCTCTCGAACGTCGGTGTCGCAGGTCAAAGTGGTAACGACCAGTTGTGGTAAAACTTGTTGGTGTTCTTCGTAAAATATCTCTTGTTCCTGTTCTTTTGATGCTAAAGTTGTTGGAGACATCATATCCCAAACTCTGATGTTGTGATCCCAAGAAGCAGAGAAGAGGTTACCGTTGTCAAGGTCCATCACAAGTGATTCCACCGTGTCGTCATGCGCAGATAACGTTCGTAAACAACGCAATTCACGTGAAGAAGAACGAGAAGCAGATGAAAGAGCAAATGTTTCTTTTAAAGCTTTCCGTTCGGCTTTTTGTTGGCGTTCTCGGAATTGGTGTTGTCGTTCGTCTCCATCTTCGCTGGAATTGGTTAATGTCCCATCATCTTCTTTGGCATTGTGTGCTTCTTCGCTTACAAAAGCTGATAATGCGCGTTGTAGTTGTTGCTGTTGTTGAGTGGAAGTGTCATGATGTACATCCTGTAAATAGAGATGGAAACAAAATTCAAGTGTTTATTCTTGTAAGTGGAAATATGAGGTAGAACAAAAGAAAGTGAAAGAAACAGGAATGTAACCTGAAGTAAGATTTTGCAAAGACTCGCCATACTGTTCATTTGGTTTTTTAACAATGTAATCTCTGAAGTTTGTCTCTGATTGTTATCACAGGAAAGAAAATCATAAGCTTGTTTAAGAAAGAAGAAAGAAGAGACACAACACAGCAACATCTCCTCAATAACAGGAAAAACAGCAAACCCTTGTAATCTGTCTCAGGGCAAGCAGCTCCTCCTCCGTCCTGTTGATATACACTTTGAGCAGGTCAAAGGGGCATTGCCTCAGGTGTTGCGGCAGCTCCGCTCTTCTCCCTCTCCAAGGACAACCCCTCCCTCTGTGCGTGCACCGAACGGGAGCATAGCTGCAGGCCCGTTCGTGCGTCCGTCGGTAGCCCCGTTTGATGACTTCAGGGCAGCCGTTCGGGTCGATAGTCCATTCTCCATCTCCAGCAGTTCCTCCACGTTCCTTTTCTTTCTCCTTCTCTTTCTCCTTTTGGTTGTTGCTATTTGTTCGACTTCTCCTTGAGGTAGTCGTTGTTTTGTTGTCATTGTTTGGAAACGAATGAGAAGAAGACGAAGAAGAATGAGAAGAAGAGGTTCGACAAAGGCCATAGCGACAATGGATGAGGAGGTTGTCGAGTATCTCTTTGACGATGCGGTTGGGATTGACGACGGTAGAGAAGATGGTGGAAGAGGAGGAAGCAGAAAGGGAGAGAAAAGGAGCACGGCAAGTTGGACAAGTGGGCTTTGCAGTAAAGCTCCGGTCGAAGCAGTGTTGACAAAAGGTATGACCTTTGTCAAAGCAACGAAAGAATGAGAACGAAGAAGAAGAAGAAGAAGAAGAAGAAGAAGAAGAAGAAGAAGAAGAAGAAGAAGAAGAGAGAAGAAGAAGAGAGAAGAAGAACAAGAAGAAGAAGAAGAAGAAGAAGAAGAAGAAGAAGAACAAGAACAAGAAGAAGAACATGAAGAAGAAGACGAAGAAGAAGAAGAAGAAGAACAAGAAGAAGAACAAGAAGAACAAGAAGACGAAGAAGAAGAAGAAGAAGAACAAGAAGAACAAGAAGAACATCAAGAAGAACAAGAACAAGAAGAAGAACAAGAACAAAAACAACAAAAGACAACATAAGACAACAAGAAGAAAAGAACAAGAAGCACAAGGGGAAGAGAACAACAACGTGAGAGAAAAATACAAACCACATTCTTTGGTGATTACAGGATTGCGTAGCAGGTCGAAGCAGATGGCGCACTTGAGCTCTTCCGGCGGAGGAACTACAAATACTTCTAACTCTTCGTCTTCCGCTTCTTCTTCTTCGTCACCCTCGTCCTCCTCTGCTTGCACTGGTGTAGCGTCATGCCGTGCTGCTTCTCCCTCTTCTTCTCCTCTCATAATTTATTATCGTTTTGTTTTACAAAAGAAAAAATTTCCCCTAAAAATTCTCAGTTTGTTTTGTATATTTCTTGTGTCGTCACGATGAAATTCGGGGAAAATCAAATTAACCAATGGGATTTCAGAAATTTTGATTTTGTGGATCGATTTTTTAAAATATTGGAAAATATTGAAAATTATCGACTAGGATTCCACATTGAGAACTACAGCGCCACGCAGCTCTCCTCAACTGTTCACGCTCTTCACAGCTGCTGGGCAGTTCATGGAAACGAGAGAGAGGAAGAGGAGGAGGAGCAATGGGAAAACATATGGAAGGCATTAACGTTCTTTCAAAACTAAACAACAAAATCACCAAAAGTTGTTACAGGAGCAGCGGCCGTCGCTAAAGTGGTGAAACCTGTTGGCATCACGCACCACAATTCGTCTGCTGTACAATCTGGAAAGGAGCACAGTGGCCGCGTGGCAATCGGGGCAGACCCGCAGGTTCTTCACCAGCAAAAGGGGGCTGCCCTCAGGTGTCCGCAGGAGTCCAAAGGCGATGGCGAGCTTCTCACTGTGGCTGCACAGAAGCTGCTCCTGGTGGCTCTCGTCCTCGTGAATGACGAAGCGAGTATCCGGAGTGTAGCCTGACGCCTTCAACCGAGAGTTCATTTCTTCCAGCTTATTGTAAATGGCATCGGTCATGGGATGAGTCCGGTCATGGGCCTGGAAGCTTGTCACCTCACCGTCGATCTCAATCCACGTCCGGCCAACCTCCTTCTGCAGACCCTTATCTTTCATCATCCGGCGCAGTCTTCGGGCCTCGTCTCTCCGACCGGCCACCGTGTGGGTATTCGCGAGGGCTACGTAGACTGAGGGTTGTTCTGGCGTCGCTTCCAGCGCCCGTTTAGCTGCACGCTCGGCTCGCTCGACGTCACCAAACCATCGACTAGCCCCCAGCAGAGCCTTCCACGTCACGGTATCGGGTGGAACGGGCATTCCTTCAATAAATCCTTCCGCCTCTGCAAGCTTGCCGGAACGTGCGAGAGCATCAACAACACAGTTGAAGTGTTCCACGGTGGGCTTCACTCCAAATACAGGCTCCATTTCGCTCAGCAGTTGTGATGCATCGCCTGCCATGCTCGCATGACTGCAAGCGTTTAGAAGGCTGACGAAGGTGATATGGTTTGGCTTCACACCTGCTTCCTGCATCTCACGAAAGAGCCCCATAGCTGCTACTCCGTTGCCATGGATTCCCTCAGCGTGTATCATTCCCGTCCACGTTTGAACGGGAAGATGCGCCGGGTTCCCCTTGCTCTCGCTAAGCGACCGAAATATCTGTCGCGCATCCTCCAGGCTTCCGCACTTGCCGTACATATCTAATAGAGCAGTCTGAAGAACCACGTCCTGACTGAAGTTGGACTGTCTATCCTCACGGATCCGTTCGTGCACTCTCCTTCCCAGCGACAAGGCCGCATACTTGGCGCACCCCATAAGGAGGGTAGAATACACCCGGCCGTGGCGCACCACCACCCCCTGCTCCTGCATGACGTCGAACAGCTCAAAGGCTGCTTTTAGTTTCTCGCCGTTGATGAGGGCCTTGGCCAGCTGGGCGCAGCTCAGCTCATCCACCGTGGTTGAGAGGATCCGTTTCTGCAGAGCTTGGACCATCTTCCTCGCCGTGACGGAGCCCGCCGATGGCTCGCTCTCAGAGCACATGAGGGAAAGAGCACCGAAGCAGCTGAGGTCGGGGCGAAGGCCGTGTCTTGAAAGGTCGTCCCACAGCGGAAGCGCTCGCTCCGGTTTTTTGGCCCGCCGACAGGCATGGGCGAGCCCGCTGAGCATCACAACATCAGGAGCGTGACCCGCCGCCTGCAGTCTGTAATAGGCACTAGGATGCGGCAAGAACGATCAGCAAAGTCTTACACTCCTCTTGCTCTCCGTTCTCTCTCTCGCTCTCTCTCTCTCTCGCTCTCTTCGAGAGCAAGCTCTCGTCATGGTACTCACCTGAAGGCGTTTTCTAGGTCACTCGGCTTGGTACAGGCACGTATCAGAGCGGAGGCGCCAGCGGCATCAGGTCTCTTGTGAAAGAGGGTGGAGGCCGCTCGAAAGCGGCCCTTTTTGCAGAGCCCTATCACCTCGCGCCCGGCCCCCGCAAAGGCATTTGTGGCAAAGGAACGCACCGCCGGCGTGCACGATGTGATAAAGATGGGCAGACCGCACCCCCCGAGTCTGAATCTCGAACGCGGTCTCTGTTGCATCAGAGAGGGTTTGGATTCTCCGCCCCAGAATCTTGGCCTGTGGGCGAGGCGCATCTTCACGTTTCGACTTTCGCTGTTTCTTTTTCATTTGTTTTTTTTTTTGATGATTTCGCTCATGTCTTTACTCACATCTCGTGTCCTCTCTCTTCTCTATTGAATTTTTTCTTTTGTCGACACAATATTTTATCCACGTCGTCACGAAAATGAGCAGAGGTTTTTCAAGTCGTCACGAATTTTTTTTGCTTCGCAATGACGTCAACAAAAACCTGATGACGTAAGCGACATCGATCTCGTTATAGTCGACATAAAAGATCGTTGGGTTGTCGACGATAAAGGAAGAAGAAAGAAACGAAAAAGAAAGAATGTTGGTGGGGCTGGGCACGGATATCGTGCATGTCCCACGGGTGGAGGGCGTGCTCCAACGGTGGGGCCTTCGTTTCTTGCGCAAGGTCCTGCATCCGCACGAACTGGGGCTGTACTCGCAACGGCAAGGAGCTGACGCCCGGTTGGGCTTTGTGGCTGGAAGGTTTTTGTGTTGTTGTTGCCACACCGAACCTTTCTGCTTGTTCATGTTCTTCTTCTGATCTTTGGTTGCCTCTGTCCTCTTGTTTTGCTGTTATCCTCTAGATGGGCAGCAAAGGAGGCAGTATTTAAGGCGTTGGGTCAGGCAAGAGGAAGCATTCTCTTCCCGGAGCTCTGCATTTCTTACACCTCGCAAGGTCCCTCTCTTGCTTTCCTTCCGCTCTGCCTTCTTTTTTCAGTTTTCGCTCACAGAAGCCAAAACCAAAAAAAGGGGCAGCAACGCTAACGTTCGAAGGCAAGGCTGCGCTGCTGGCAAAACGGTTGAGCGTGGGAGGACGCACGTCAGCCTTAGCCACGAAAGGGACTACGCCATGGCCGTGGTGATTCTCGAAGGCAACTGAAACGCGCGCGGAGAAGAGGGTGATGGTTTTGGAGCACCCTCTCTTTTGTACTTGGTGAAAAAAAAAACGACAAGTAAAGAAAAAGAATGAAACGACAACCGCCAAGGTCAAACCGAAGGCTATTGCAGCCAAAGCTGAGGAATGGGAGGAGCGTCGCTTTGGTTTGCTCTTGAGAACAATTCTTCCACGACCTAAACTGTCACTTGATCTCATAACCATACCAAGGCCTCCACTCCATCAGCTGCCCAAGGGTTCCGCCCTTTCGCTCTTTGTTGAAGGGAAGGAGTTACGCACATAAATGAAAGCAATTCATCATTCATTACCGGCGTTCGCCGAAGCAGTGCGAAGATAAGGCTCTATATTGCCAAGATTCGAGGGTAAATGAACACCCTCGGCGTTGACTGTCAAGTGGCCGTGGTACGCTCGCTGGAACTTTCGTTTGTTTCTTTATTTATTAAATAGCTGGTGTTCGTTGTTCTCACTTATTCTTGTTCCAAACTTACACACCGAGTTTAGCATCACTCTTTTCCTCAGGGATTTTGACAGCCAGAGCGGTTACAACGGGAGGACCCAGATCTGGAAGAAGAGCGTTGTGGCCACAGGAGCAGAGACTCTGACCGTTGTTTATGTGTACGGCTATTCCGATGAGGGTCCGCTGGGACCAGGAGTGGCGGAGCCAATGATGAAGGTCTATGAGGACGAGGTCTGGGCTTTCTCTGCTGACAGCGCTTCAGGCGTGGTTGCTCCCGTTATCCCCTGGCTCTAAGCATGCTAATATATGTGTTATTAAATGCATGCCCCACTCCTCCCACTCCACAAATAACCTCCTGCAAAGAGAACAAAGAGCGAACGTACGAAGCGGAGTGCTACAAGGAGAAGGGACCTCCCTTTTGTGCTTCCGCGAACAAAAGTCGTTCAACTAATTGGCTTGCTCTTGCGAGAAAGAACAAGAATGGAGGCGGACTTGCCGAGTGAAGTGCTTGGCATGATATTGGGTGCGCTGCCCACGGGCAACGCCGCCGTGGCAGCGCGAACGTGCAAACGCTGGTTCGCGTGCTGTCCTGCAGCGCGTCGCCATCGCTTCACCCTCGAAGCAGCCTGCGGCTCTCCTTCTTTGCTGCGCTGGTCCCTCCGGAACGGCTGTTCTCCCTCTGAACGTCTTTGCGCCGAAGCTGCCAGGCAGGGCAACCTGGAAGTGCTCCAATGCGCGCGGGAGCATGGTTGTCCTTGGGACGAGGAGACCTGTCGCCAGGCAGCTTGGCACGGGCACCTGCACGTCTTGCAGTGGGCCCGACAGCAGGGCTGCCCTTGGAGCGATGAGACGTGCAACAGCGCAGCCACCAACGGACACCTGCAGGTCCTGCAATGGGCTCGTGCCGAGGGCTGCCCTTGGGACGAGTCCGTGTGTGCCATCGCGGCATGGGCGGGCCATTGGGAGCTGCTGCGATGGGCGGTGGAGAACGGGTGCCCTTTGAGCCCCGGGGTTTGCAGCGGGGCAGCTCACCACGGGAACCTGGACGTTCTGCGCTGGGCTCGTGAGGAGAAGGGGTGTCCCTGGGGAAGGCTAACCTGCCAGGAAGCCGCCAAGAACGGGCACGAGGCAGTGCTCCAGTGGGCGATCGCTCATGGATGCCCCTGGGACGGATAACACCACCGTTACATGCGTGAACCCCCCAAAAAGCGAGCCTGTTTTTCATTCTTATGCGATATCCTCTATCCCCTGCTTGTTTCGCCTCTCAGGCCAGACCAGCAGCTCTTCCTTCTTCTGCTGTTGTGTGGAGGAGTTGCTATAGAAACTGTGACCCCGACAAAAACCAACAATAAAAGAAAAAACAGAAAGAGTTATTCTATTATATATCCAATGCTATAGAGTGTGCTTTTTGTTTTTTATGGAGCATGTACAACGTTTCTTGGATGGCCAGGCGGACAGCGATGGCTCCCCTTCGGCAACCTTTCTTCTGCTGCTTCTCTTTCTCCGCTATTTCCTGCTTTGTACGCACGCTTCCTTCCTCCATTTATTGTCCTTATAATAGCGTTCATAATGAAATGTGTTTATGAATGAATGGTATCATGAAAGAAACAAAGACGAAGGAACAGAAGCGAGTCCTCTTGGTCTTTTTTGTTTTAGTAGAGTTAGAGACAAACAACGGAATATGTCTTACGTTCCTTTGTTGGCATTAGGGACGTTGGTGGCGGCCTATCCTCTCTACCTGCTGCACATCATCGTGCCCATCCTCTCCCGCGGCATCGTCGGCGGGCCGGCCTTCCAGTCCTGGCACCTCTTCTGGGCTCGCCCGGCCGTTCGCTACGCCCTGCCCCCCCTCTGCTTCCTTCTGCTCTCTCCGTTCTTTCTCCTTCCTGCCAGCCATGAAGAGGACAGCCTTGACAGCAGAGCTAAAGCCGTGGCAGGCGAGGCGGAGGCCACCACAGCATCGACTTCCTTCAGTCCCTTTCGCTTCTTCTTGGGCTACGTGCTCTGCTTCTACGCGTTGCGAACGTTGGAGCTGTTGATGGCCAGAAGGAAGGAGAGCGTGGGGGAGCCCGTCATTTTCTCCTCCACCCTTGCCTTCTACGCTCATTGCTTGCTGCCCACCAGGGTCAGCCCTTACCAGGAGGGGTCCACGGACTCCTCCAAGAAGACCCGGAGGAGGTACTTTATCGTGAAGGAGCTGCTTGACACGGAGAGGGCCTATGTTGGTAACTTAAGCACATTCACAAGGGTATTCTCCTCTTCTTTTCTTTGCATTTCCTATCTTTGCTTCGCTTCTGCTCTTCCTTGTTTGTATCCCTGTGTCTTCGTTCTGGTCGCCTTTTCTGCTTCTCTTCTTTTTTTCATTCTCTCTCTCTCTCTTCTTGTTCATCTACATGTTCTTCTTCTTATTATTTTTGTTCTTCTTCTTCTTCTTCTTCTTCTTCTTCTTCTTCTGCTTCTTCTGCTTCTTCTGCTTGTTCTTCTTCTTCTTCTTGTTCTTCTTCTTCTTCTGCTTCTTCCTATCTTCCTCTTTGCTCTGTTCATGCCTCGCTTATCGCGTGCTTTGATCGTTCTATATTGAAAAAAAAGAATTATATGGGGAGGTTAATGGAGTTGCCAGCAAAAGAACGAGAAAAACTGGCATCGGAGCAGACCATCAAAGAGATCTTCAGCAACCTGGAAGTCATCCTCAAGGTGAACGAGGCGCTATTGGAAAGCTTGGAGCAAAAGATGGAGGCTTGGGCTCCCAACTCCATTCTCAGCGATATCTTCTTTAAATTTGTACTCTCTCCACTTCTTTCTTCTTCTTCTCCTTCTCATCTTTATATTAACGTATAACAACTAGACGCCATTTCTTAAAGTGTATACTACGTTCAGCAATAACTATAGCCACGGCTTAGCCACTTACATTCACCAAAAGAAGACCAACGCCAAGTTTGCACAGTGGATTGAACAGACCTCGCGACTCCCTGAATGCGACTACTATGACTTTGACTTCTTCTTTTTTCTTCTTCTTCTTTTACTTCTTCTTCTTTTTATTCTCTTTCTCTTTCTTTTCTATTCTCACGTCCCGATACCGTTCTTCTCTTTCTGCTGTGCCTTTGCACATTTGAAGTAATGCCAATCCAACGAGTGCCTCGCTATCTGCTGCTTTTCAAGGTGCGTGTTTCCAGAACGAAACGAAACGAACACTGCTCGTACTTTTAAAACCTTCCTTTCTGATAGTCACTTTATATTGTGGTGTTTTTAGGACCTGGTAAAGAACACTCCAGATGAACACGAAGATAGAGAGAATCTGATCAAGGTCAACTTTCTGCTTGCTTTCTGCCTCTTTGCTTCATTCTTCCCTTTGGGTGACCATTGTTTTTGTTTTGTGGTATAGGTGTTGGGGTTGATGACCGATGTAGCCAACTTTCTGAATGACTCTCTCCATCGCGCTGACAACCTTCGCAAAGTTGTTGACATCCATAACAGCCTTCAGGACATACCCGTTTGTTCTCTCTCCTTTCTCCTCCGTTACATCGCAAGTTTGTTAACTTCTCTCTCTCTCTCTCTCTCTCCCTCTCTCTCTCGCTGCAACCTCTAATAGCATGACCAAACGTTGGTGACTCCGAGCAGAAAGTACATTCAAGAGCAAGACTGTACGTCAAAGTTGTTTTGCTTTTTCTACAGCAAACACTAACCACTAGCTCAACGAGTACAGTTAAGCAGTTGAATGGCAAAGGCAAGCTGGTTCCAAGACACGTTTTCTTGTTCAACGAACTTGTGCTCATTGCAGAGAAAACTTCCAATAAACCAAGATACAGAGTCAAGCAAATGGTTTGTCTCCTTCCTTCCTTTCTTTTTTACCGTTTAAACAAGCTGAACGGGTTTCACTTTCATGTTGTCAGTTGGACTTGATGCTGGTTGAGTCTGTTCATGAGTACGCTGAACGAAAAGGTTCATAATGCTTCTATGCTAACGTTCTTCTGCTCGTTTCTTCTTTCTGTTCTCTTTCGTTTCTTCTTCTCCTCCTCTAACGAAGCTATGAAAATGAAACACAATAGACATACCCTGTTTTGAGATAAGCATGAAGGATGGAGCCACAAAGAAACGTCTCGTCGCCTCCTCCCAACAGGAAATGGGCTCCTGGATCAAGGCCATCGAGGACCAACGCCTCAGCGCCCACAACGTAATGAGCAGACCGGCCCGCTCCTCCCTCCGCCAACCCGAATTGGAGAATCTTTCTACATATAAAAGAAAGAACACAAACGACAAACGCGCATCCTCGATGATGAACTTTCTTACCGACAGCCTCAACTCTCTTTCGTTGTTGAGAGATCCTTCTGTATCTTCATCCTCTGCTTCATCGCCTTCTTCGTTGGCTCTTCGCTTGGAAAGGATCATGAGCATCAGCGATGAGGATCACCCAAAGAGAGTCGGTTGGAGCCGTTTGCGAAGAGCAGCGACCAAGTTGATCATCGCGGCGGTGGCTTGGTTCAAGCTCAAGACGTTGACCTCGGTGTTTGCTTTTCTCTCCCACTCGTTCGTTTGGTCGGTGATGGCGTCGGTGCTCCTCGCCATCGTTCATTACTGCACCTTCAGCGGCACCTTTGACTTTGTGCTGTTCCTGTTCTCTCAGCTCGACCTTTTGAGAACGTCCGCAACTTCCTCTTCCGCTTCAACCAACAATTCCACAACAGAAACGAAGATAGAAGAAGAGAAAGCGCAAGGCAAAGAAGGTGCAGAGAAAGCCAAAGAGAAAGCAGAAGAACAAACCTCCAACAACAAAAAGGAAGCCTCGCTATTGCGTTTGGAAGAGATCATGGAGCAACCTTACCTCTCCAACTCTCTCATCGAGTTTTGGGAGGACAGATGGGACCCAGTCTCCTTGTCCATCATCAACAAGCTCGTCTCCTTCCAGCTCCTTCCCTCCCCTGCTTCTTCCACCATTCGCTCTTCTGCTTCCACTGCAACCGCTGCCACTGCAACCTCAACTCTGAGAAGAGAAGGAGGAGGTGGCGGCGGCACAAGAACGTTGAGAAGAATGGCCGCAATGGCGCAGCAACAGCAACAAGGAAGAGGAGCAACGCCTTCATCCTCTTCTGCTTCGGAAACGTTGTTGTGGCTCTCTTCCGCGATGCTGGTGATAGGCAAGGGTTTGCCTCTCAACTTGCTGATCTACGGATTGCTCTCTCAATATCCGTTCTTGCTGGCAACGAGGAGATGGATGCCCTCATTCTCTCTCTTCCTCTTCTTCTTGGTGCACGCTCTGCTCGTTCTGCTGTTCCGTTTCCTTCAGCAGCAACTGTTGATAAAGCTGGAGGAGGAGAAGGGGAAGGAAGGCGGAGGGGTGGTCATGAGGATGATACAATTGATGAAGATGGGAAGAGAGGAGGAGAACGAGGTTGCGGTGAGAAGAGCATCCTACATCTTGTTTGTGGTGGTGCTCTGTGTAACTTTGCCATTAGCGTTTGCTCCTGTTATAACTGTTTCATAAACATGCACAAGTCATGTTGGTTTAAAGCCAAAAAGCGATACCCTTGTGAATAATAAATAAACTAATTGTTATAAGCGTCAGAGACATGCCGCAAGGAAGAAGGTTCAACGATCGTGATGGACACGGCCGTTGCTGGCGTTATGTTATCTTCTTTGGCCTTGGGTTTCGTGCTCATCTCCTCCCCTTCCTCTTCCTCCGTCATCAACGAGTGTCCCTTCCGCAATCTCGATGTGGCTCTGCTCCTCTTTTCTCGCTTCGCTTGGTCGCTTTCTTCTTCTGCCTCTCCTTCTTCTCCGTCTTCTCTTGCATCTTCTTCATCTTCACCCTCCAACAATAAAGCTTTTGCTGAGGAAGGGGAAGACGAGGGCAAAGAAGAGAGAGGAGGTTCCGTCATCTTAAAGTAGTTATAGAGAAGAAAGCCAAAGAGAGCTATCACGACCCCCGTCATGTTGAAAGCGTTCCATTGAGTGCCAAAGACAAACATGGAGAGAAAGACCAGGAGAACCACTTTCAAGTTGCCGATGATTGAACTGTAAATGGAAGAAGTGTACTGGATCAAGAGATAAGCGCTGAGGGTATAACAGAAAGCACCGATGCCTCCAATCGCCACCAAGAAGAAAGTTAACGTGTGATCATGAGGAGAAGTAAGAGGAGATGACGAGGAAGGAGAAGAAATGAGGCGAGGAAATTCAAAGTAGAGGAACGGAGGGAAGAGAAAGAGCATGGTAGGGATGCAGGTGGTGAGGAGAAGCCCCCACGAGCTCACATCAACTTGTTGGAGAAGAATGGCGGATACCACCACTTGACCTGCGCCTGCTCCTGTTGACACTATTTTGCGTTGATATGAAACACAATTAAAATGTGAGAATGAAAATGAGAAGATAACAAAAGAAGAAAGAGATAAAAGAAAGAAACAACAAGGAAGATGACACAGAGAGGCACTTACAAACAGAACACAAAAGGCCGAATAAGTGTTCATGAACGTGTTGTCCATAAAATTCCTGTTAAACCCAAAAAAAAGATGAGATGCTGATGAGGAAGGGAGGTAAAGAGAGAGAGAGAGAGAGAGAGAGAGAGAGAGAGAGAGTACAGGGCTTTTGGAGACGGTAATGGCGGCTCCAACAATGATGATCATTGTAGCAGTAACCAAGCGAGGACTGGATGGTTTGTTCTCAAACACCTTTGACAACAGCATCGTTAATGCTGGTGTTGTTGCCTTTATTATTTGTCCCAATGATATGCTAATTGGTGTTGAAAAATATAACATGAGAAAGAGAGAAACGAAGAACAATAAAGTGGAAAAAATAAGAAAGGGAAAGAACAGAGAAGTGAGAAAGAGAGACGCGAGAATGCAAGATGAGAGAAGAAGAGAGAAGAGAGATGAAGAGAGAAGAGAGAATGCGAGAAGAGAGGAAGGCGAGTAGAGGAGAAGAGTGAAGAGGAGAAGAGGGAGAAAGAGAGAAGCGCAACAAAACAAACCTGATAAAGACCATGCTAATGTTGGACAGGGCGGTGGTGGCCGCATGCAAGAAGGCCAGCATGCAGAGGAGCCGCCAGTGCTGCAGCACGTTCATCACCTCTATGTTGCCCACGACGTCCCACCCGGACGACAACAACGGCGGCACGTACATCAGGAAGAGCGTGCCCAGAAACGTGACCACCGTGCCCAGCAGGATGATGAAAATTGGATACTTAAAGTCCTTTTTTTTTGTTATTTTTTTTGGGTTTTTTTTTGTTATTTTTTTTGTAATTTTTTTTTGTATTTTTTTGTTATTTTTTGTATATTTTTTTGTTATTTTTTTTGTTATTTTTTTGTTATTTTTTTTTTTGTTAGAAAAAAAAAGAAAAGAGAGAAAATATAAAAAATGGGTTACTCACTTCCACGTCGAAAAGATATTTGTTGATGAAGGACAGGCCGATGTTGAGGACTATCCATGAGAGAGCGGCCAGGCCTCCTTTCACGGCATGGCTGGTGGCTACCATTGCTTTTTTTTTTTTTGCGTATCCCTTCCTCCTCCTCTTCTCTTGGTTACTCGACAAGAAGAATATATAGCGTGGTGGTGGTGGGGGGTGGAGTGTTTCTTTCTCTTTCTGGCGATGAGGAGGATGACGACGGTTGGCTGATGTCTTTTGTTCCCATAGACCTCCTCCCGTTGTTGTTTGGGTTTTTTTTTTTATTTCTGCAAGCAGCTTCTTCCTCTTCTTCTTCTTTTGTTTGGTTTGTTTTTTTTTTTTTCAAAATTAGGAAGAAAAAGAAGAAGAAGAATGCACAACTTCTTTGAAATGTTGACGAAGAACAACGCGCCCTTCCTCACTGCCTCCCTCCCGTCTCCCGGCAGCCTTTCTTTCTTGAAGTTCTTTTCTTTCTTTTCTTTCTTTTTTGTAGGTCTCGTGTCGTCTGACAACGCTCATTCATCATGTCGTCCTTAACATTACAACCATGTCGTCACGAAACGTAATTTTTGTGTCGTCATGGTAATATTTTAATGTCGTCATGAAACCAGTTTTATGTAGACACAGAGAAGAAAGAAAAGAGAAGATGGAAGACACCGCAGGAGCGAGCGGCAAAGCGGCCGAAACCGTCGATAGCCACAACGACTACAATGGGGAGGAAGGCGCAAAGAGGGAAGAGGGCGCTGAAGAAAAAGTGACGCTGGAGGCTAAACCGTTGGAAGAGGAGGAGGGAGAAGAGGCCGACCGATACCGGAGAGAAAGAGCCGTCGGCGAGTGGATGCAAAATCTTGTCAAAGAAGAAGTGGTACTCTCTCCCTCTTTCTTTTTACGCGTCTTTTTTTTTCATGTCAGGTCTCAAAGCAGAACGTTATCTAACCTTCAAAAACAGAAACGGATCAAATCAGCGGGTTCTAATGCAATTCCTGTTCCCATCAAGAACACTGCTCTCCTGCGCAAAGGCAACAAGATCATAAACCGAGTGGTTTGTTTTGCTCTCCCTTCCTCGTCTTCTTTCTATCCTTTTTTTGTTCCTTAGTACTCATCGTCCATTGGTTTCCCTCTTTATGTTCTCTCTCTCTCTCTCTCTCTCTCTCTCTCTCTCTCTCTCTCTCTCTCTCTCTCTCCCTCCCTCCCTCCTCCCTCCTCCCTCCTCCCTCCCCCCTCCCTCCCTCCCTCCCTCCCTCCCTCCTCCCTCCCTCCTCCCTCCCTCCCTCCCTCCCTCCCCTCCCTCCCCCTCCCTCCCTCCCTCCTCCCTCCCTCCTCCCTCCCTCCCCCCTCCCCTCCCTCCCTCCCTCCCTCCCTCCTCCTCCCTCCCTCCCTCCCTCCCTCCCTCCCTCCCCTCCCCTGTGTCACTCTGCACTCTGCCTCTCTGCCTCTCTGCCTCTCTCTGCCTCTCTGCCTCTCCTCCATTCTTTATCTCACTTCTTCCTCTCTTACTGTCAACCAAACACAAAATAGGAAGTGGACACTGGTTTTGATTTTAACAAAGTGCGACAGATAATGCTTTCCGACCCGGTCCCATGTCCCCTTAAACCCTCTTTCTTCTATGTTCATGTACGTTCTTACAACGCTTGCTGTCATCCTTCTTTCTGTTCTTTCTTATCGTTTCTTTCTTACTTGCTTGCTTTCTCTTCTTTCTTGTCGTTTCCTTCTTTTCGTTTCTATCTTATTGTTTCTTTCTTGTCGTTTTTCTTTTTCTTTCTTTCTTTCTTTCTTTCTTTCTTGTCGTTTCTTTCTTTCTTTCTTTCTTGTCGTTTCTTTCTTTCTTTCTTTCCTTCTCTCTTTTCGTCTCTTTCTTGCTTGCTTGCTTTCTCTTTCTTTCTTGTCGTTTCTTTCTCTGTCTTTCATCACTCAAACAAACAAAAAAAAACCAAAAAAAAAAGGTGTTGTTATTTACGCATCAGCCAATTCCAATCATCCTGCCTTATCTCTTCAAGAAAAAACGAAAGACCAACAACCTCACCGACTGGATGTTCATCAACAACAAGGGGCAATCCTCTCACCACCAAGTCCAAGGCTGGTCCGATGTCTACTGAACGAAAGAACAAAAAGGAAGAAAAGAGTTTTATTTAAAAACTTTCCATTTATGGAATATTTAAAGGTGTTATTTAAGGTGTTTTATCTAAATTAGGTATTTCGAAGACGACGATTCAGCAAAGAAGGAAGCGCTCTTCTCTCTCTCTCTTTTTGTGGTTGACAACGAGAAAAAGTGGAGACAACCAAGTAGACGGGCTCCGACTTGCTCTACCAGCGTCTCATTCGGCGATTGCAATTTACTTGCAACATGGAACCAGAGGCGGCAGTTTTTGACAACGATGAACACGACGAGCAAAACCATGTGCAAGAAGACAATAACGCCCAAGCAGAAGATGAAGAATCATCCGAAGAACAACCAAAGAAACAACCAGAATCAGAACAGCTTCGCAGAAACCCTCTATTCGGAAGCAAAAAGCTGCAACGACTGTTGGAGAAAAGACCGAGAGCGATGGAGCTAGAAGACAAAGGCATTCTCATCAGTGACATTGAGAGAAGAGCGCGTGAAAGAAGCTCGACAGTGGAAACTCTAAGTTGGTTTCTTCAAGAGAAAAAGAGGCACCAACACCTTGAAGAAAAGAACGGTGAGGAGATTCGCGGCAATCCGTTGTTCGGCAGTCGCACTCTAGCTCAAATGATGAAAGAAAGCAGACCGCAGGAGGAAATAACGAAAGATGAGAAGCGGAAAGAAACAGAAGAAACATGGGAAGCGGAAATTAAAGTGGGAGAAATAGGACCGATAAGAACTGTTTCTCCGGCATCTTCCAAAGAGGATCTTTTACAGCTGACATCCGCCACAGCGACTGGAGAGGAGGCAGAGAACATGATGAACGAAGTGAAAGCGTTTTTTGAGCGGAGGAAGAGAGTGCTTTCGGGGTCTAGAAAGACAGCCATGAGCATCGTTTCCAACGGGCGACGCGTATTGTTGGTAATACCTTGCACCTTGCCTGACGTAAAAGCTTATCTTGCTGTCGGTACGTTCTGTTTGTTCTCTCACTCACTTTCTGTCTCTGTCTCTCTGTCTCTCTGTCTGTCTCTGCGCTATGCGCTCTCTTCCTTGCGCGCATGCTGAGTTATACTGTTGTAGGGAGAGGTATGTTAGAAGAAGGCTACGAGCTTGGTATCCTCACAATAGGGGCCTACCGAACTCTCGTCTCGGAGATGTACCCCGGTCTTTCCTATCGCTTCTTCGAGTTGCCGCATAATACTCTCGTTGTTGAAACAGGTCACTCAACAGCGAGTTCAGTATTAGAAGAGCAGTTGCAGCTGTTTGAAAACTATCTTCAAACATGGAAAGTGGCCGAGGAGCATGAACCTCATCTTATTATGTGTTGCCCCGAGGCTTTACAAGAGGTCCGTGTTGTATTCTTTGTCACATCCCCTCTTTCTCATTTTCTCCATCATACTTCAAGTCTTCTCTCACCCTTCCTTTTCTGGTTTTGTTGTTATTCTCTTCTATCTTTCCTGTGGGTACCTGCAGAGCATCGCAATTGGGCAAAAGTTACAACGACCAACTGTCCTCCTCTCCAACCTTCCTTTCTATCCTACCAAAGCGTTTCCTCCTCCTTCGGTAGCGTTCGCAACAACCAATACGTGGCTACGCACTCTCCTCCCAAACTACTGGCAACATCGCGCTGCATTCAATTCTCTTTGGACCAAACGTATTCGAGACCCGCTCAATCGTTTCCGACAGAGAGCCTTAGACATTCCACCTCAAACCTCTTTCTTGTTCGATGCCGTTCCTGTCTTGACGCTTTGTAGTGAGAAAGTGGTGCCGTTTCCTTCAGACTGGCCGCCGGCCGCTTCTTCAGCAAGTGCCTCCACATCATTTTTCTTTTCGTCTTCCGCACAACACAACGGAGAGAACGAAGTTGAGGAGAAAGAGGAAGCAAGAAACGATGGTGAAGATAAAGTTGAGATGATGGGGTTTGCTCTCCCATTGGAGAGAACCAACTTTGAAAGAGAGTGGATAAAGAAAACATGGAGAGCCAAGAAAGAACAACGGAGAAGATTGACAACTGGAGGAGGTAGAACGGAACAACACAAGCTAGAGAAGGCAAAAAAAGAAAAACAGGCAGCTAGAGTGAACAAAACAAAAGATGTGCAGAAAAAAGCAGAACTGGAGTTGTACAACCGAGTGGGAGACTTTTTGAATGCAGGAGATCCTCCTGTCTTCGTGGAAGTTCCTGGTAAAGAGTTTTCTTCAAAGGTATGGCTTTGCTTTCTGTTTGTTCTGCATCTTGCTAACACTCGAATCTCAGCACCTGTACATGATTCTAACAGTCCTGCAACGAATCCAAAAGCGAGTGATCTACTGCGGTCCCTGCCCCACTCCTCTTCGCTCCCAACTCTTCTTTAATGCGTCCTCTCCTTCTTCCTCCTACTCGGCTGCATCTGCAGGCAGCCCATTCACCTCCTTCTCAGATTCTACATTCTCAATAGCATCCTACTCTCCAAACCTCTTCTATCTTCCTCCTCACACACTATTAGCTCGCGAGTGGTTGTTACCTCAATGCCACTTGGTCGTTCATCATGGCTCCACCGAAATGTTCTCCTTGTTGGTTCGGTGCTGCTCCATTCCTTCTTTGTTTATCGGTTTGAGGAACAACAATGATGATGAGGACAACCGAAGAGACGAGGAGAACGAAACAAGGGATGATGCAAAGGAGGCAATAATGACGATGGGGGAGAAAGAGGGTTTGTTTTGGGCAGAACGAGCGGTCGTTTTGGGCATCACTCCAGCCGCCTCGTTGTCCTTATGTTTGGAGAGCCTATCGGAAGACGTTCTAGAGAAAGCAATGATGGACCTAGGTACGCTAAACTATTGTTTTCTTTTAAAGCACCCATCCGAGAGAGAGCGAGAGAGAGAGAGAGAGAGAGCAAGAGAAGCGCACAGAGCGTATGCAAACTAACGATTAAAACACTAAACCCAATAGAGAACAATTATGAAAGCTACTCAGCCAAAGCAGACGCTCTCAAGCAAAGCTTTGCTAAAGAGAAGCAAACGTTCGAGAACGGAGTGAGAAACTGCGTCCGCTGGCTGGATCGTTATTGGTTAAACCACTTTAACAGCGATTGCGATATTGCTCGTTCCTTGTCTCCCAGTTCTTCTTCCACTTCGCACGATGGACCCAACTCCGAAAACGAAGAGGACAAAAAGCAGAAGAAGCAGAGATTAGAATGGATGGAGGATAAGGACGTTAACGCTTGCCGACATTGCGGACAACTTTTCACGTTCTTGAACAGAAGGCATCATTGTCGTTTGTGCGGAGGCATCTTTTGTCGCAACTGCGTCTCCAAGGAACGAGTCTTTAACTACGCCCAGAAGGAACTGCTGTGCTCTTCTTGCAACAGACACCGACTCTGATACTAGCGCCAACGAATGTACCATAAGAATGAAGAAGATATACATTCTAATTCATATTTTTTTTACAAACAAAATAAAATATTTACAATAAAGCTCTATTTCTTCTATCTCTTTCTTTCGCTCTCTTCTTCCATCTCTTCGTCTTCCTCTTTGGGTCCGTCTCGCATGTCCTCATCCGAGGCGAACAAGGAGCTCTCTATTACCGCCCAAAGCTGTTTGGCAGGGGGCAGTTTGTTGTGGCTGGAGGAAGGAGGCTTTCTCCTGGGCATGAACTCGACGTCGCTGCTCTCTGGCAGGGCTGCAAAGCAGTCGAAGGAGTTCCAAAGTTCTAGTGGCCTTGCCTGGTCTTGCTCTGGCTCTTTCTTCGGCCCTCTCTCCATCAAAGGGCTCGAGGAAGTCACCGTCGTAGGGACTGTGTTGTAGAAGCTGTAAAACGACACCAATGTGTTATCTTCCATCTTTTCTCCCTGTAGAGATACCCTGTCTTCACGAAGGTAAGGCTGTTGTCGTTGTAATAGCTGTAGTTCTTCTGTTCTTTTAAGAGGAAGCTACTGGTTTGTAAGCTATCATTTCTTTCTGAGCCAAAACCCCTTAGAATACACAGCAACAAGAGACCATGGATTCGCCCACTCTCACAATTTGGTGAAAAGTTGTTGGGCGTTGTGGAAAAGAAAGAAAAGGACTGGTGTAGAACCGTTGCTTTGGTTTTTACTTTCTGCGGATGGTCGTTGTACCGCGCTGACGTTACTTTTGTTATCCTCCCTTCATTTTTTTTCCAAGACGGAGAGAGCGAAGATGACGAAGACGACGAAGACAGAGAGAAGAGACCAGAAGAGACGGGAAAGAGCGAGCAGAGGATAGCAAAATGGTGCCGAGTTACCAATCGAAAGGTTGCGTTCAAATTTGCCTTTTTCCGCCTGAACGTATCGGCCTCTTTTTCCTATTTCCTGCTTTCTCTCTTCCGTTTGTTTTTTTTTTTAATTGCGCAATAGGCCGACAACTTCGAGAAACAACCATCGGACAGCGCAGCCCGCCTCCTCTCCTTTGATGGAGAGCTCCCATCCTCTACGCTCGTCCTTTTTAAGGGGGACGAAGAAAAAGCGATAGACAATCGTATGATTACGTTCGCGCCATTTTTTTTTTTGTTCGGGCTCCGTACAACCCGTTTGTACACACGAGCGCAGCAAAACGGATGTTTTGGGAATTTCCACCGTTTCTTTCACGTTTTTCCGCTTTATCTACCTTTTTGCGCTTTTTGGATACCTACTGAGTTTTTGGTAATGTTCACCTTTAAGCGAACCTCGTCCAGTTTTGTCTATTAGGTTAACCATCACAATCTACGAGCACAAAGCATCTAGATGGAGGATGAAAGCTGTTACAACGAGGCGGGCGTATATTGTCCTGGTTCACGTGGGAAAATTACCACCAAGCAGAATAGAATGGGCCATGATTGATTTCCTCAATAAACAACCAAAAGAAAAAACAAAGATGAAAGTGATTTGTTTGTTGGGTGTTGTGGTCGTTGCTCTCTTTGTCTCCCGTAGTGCTGGCATTGGTGCGTCGTCCGTTGTTTCTTTTCTTGGTAGGTGGTCGCTCACTTAGAGAATTGATTATATGATTATATAATCAGCTCAAGTGCAGAAGCCAGCTCCATCCTTCTCGGCACAAGCGGTCGTTGATGGCGACTTTAAGACGCTTTCACTGAGTGACTATGCTGGTATTCTCTCTCTCTCTCTGCTTATTTCTCTCTCTTTTCTGCTTCTATGCTTCCTCCTGCTCTTCTTCCTCCTATTCTCTCGCTCTCTTCTCTCTTCTTGTTCTTCTTCTTCTTCTTCTTTTTCTTCTTCTTCTTCTTCTTTTTCTTCTTCTTCTTCTTCTTCTTCTTCTGTTTCTTCTTCTTCTTCTTCTTCTTCTTCTTCTTCGTCTTCTTCTTCGTCTTCTTCTTCTTCTCTCTCTCTCGCTCTCTCTCGCTCTCTCTCTCTCTCTCTCTCTCTCTCTCTCTCTCTCTCGCTCTCGCTCTCTCTCTCTCTCTTCTCACGTCCTTTTTTAATCTTGGATTAACTGTAAATATGTTTACCAAAAGGCAAATATTTGGTGCTGTTTTTTTATCCTTTGGACTTCACCTTTGTTTGTCCCACCGGTATTCTTATGCACACTTCTGTTCTGTTTGTGCAGTGCAGCCCTCTTGTTATTTTTTGGTGTTAAACGTGGCTTACACTTTTGTGCCTGTTTCAAAACAGAGTTAACGGCATTGAGCGATCGTATTGAGGAGTTCAAGCAACTCAACACTGAAGTGGTTGCCATCTCAGGTACCTTCTGCTAATTCGTTTTCTTGTTTGTCCTTGTCGTTCCAGTGTCTCGGGTTCTTCCTTTGTTCCTTCTTGTGGTCCATGTTCTCCTTCTCCTTATCCTCCTCTCCTGCTTGTCTGAAAATGTAACTCTTCAACAAAGTGGATAGCAAGTTCTCTCACTTGGCATGGACTAAGATGCCACGAAAGGAAGGAGGTTTGGGACCAATGCGCATTCCTCTCCTCTCTGACATCACAAAGTCTATCGCTCGTGACTATGGTGTCCTATTGGAGGACGGCCCCAGCCAAGGTGTTGCTCTTCGGTAAGTCGTATTCTTTTTTCTTTCTAGCCGTTTGTTCTTACTTTTTTTTTTCTTGTTCTTATTCAATCTCTTCACCTTCCTGCAGGGCTATGTTCATCATAAATGAACAAGGAATCGTTCGTCACATCACCGTTAATGACTTGCCTGTAGGAAGAGATGTGGATGAAATCCTTCGCCTTGTGAAGGCTTTCCAATACACGGATCACCACGATGAGGTTTGTCCTGTGGGCTGGAGACCTGGACAAAAGACTGTACGTGCTCTTTCATCATCTTCCTTCGCTTCTTTTTTTCTCGATTCTCTATAGCGTTTCTCTTTTCTCCTCTATCTTCTCTGCTTTCTTATCTTTGTTTGTTGGCTGGAAACTGAAAATAGATGAAACCTCAACCAATGCAAGCGCTTGAATACTTTGCCGCTATCTAACAACAAAACATAAACTTTATCTATTGCAAACCTTTTTTTTATTCTTTGTACGTTACCCCTACATTGAAGAATATAGAGTTTCTTAAAAGGATCCTGTCCAGGTGCAAAGCTAAAATAGGAAGCAAGAATGAAAAGAGAAGCAGAACGCGAGAGAGAGAGAGAGAGAGAGAGAGAGAGAGAGAGAGAGAGAGAGAGAAGAGAACAAAAAGAGAAGCAGATACGACTCTTTCATGTCGACGCAGACCAATTTGTCGACAAGCAGATTCATGTCGACAAGATTATATATGTCGACATTTTCCCGCCAAAAATTGACCTGCACCAAACAGCATCACTTCGCAAGCAGGCAAACAACGAGGGCGGGGAAGATGCAACCTCTTCTGGCGCCGGAAGAGAGGAAGGTGGTGGAGGGGCTGGCACGTCTGGGGTGTCCTATGCTGCAAGAGATTCCCTCGTTGGACAACGTGTTGGTTCCTGGTTCTTTGCGGCTCCGTTTGTTGGAGTGGTTGTTTCATCGGTACCGCCGTCGTGGTTTTCTTTCTTCCTTGTGGTGGTTGAAATAATCAGCTGATCATCATTGAAAACATAATAGGTATGACCCCGAACTTTTGAAAAGAACGAGCTTGGATGGGCTCAACCCTACTTTTAATAGCGAAGCGACCACCCTCTTGAGTACGTACCGCAAGCTGGGTTTTTCTTTCTTTCTTTCTTGTCGTTTCTTTCTTTCTTTCTTGTCGTTTCTTTCTTTCTTTCTTGTCGTTTCTTTCTTTCTTGTCGTTTCTTTCTTGTCGTTTCTTTCTTTCTTTCTTTCTTTCTTTCTTTCTTTCTTGTCGTTTCTTGTCGTTTCTTTCTTTCTTTCATTCTTCCTTCCTTCCTTCCTTTCTTTTGGTAACCGAGCGAAACAGAAATGAGCAACGCGGCAACTCTTCTTGGTCTTTGTGCTGCGAATGACATGCAAATCATTCAAGTAAAACAGATCTCTCTTCTCTCTTCTCTCCTCTCTTCCTCTCTTCCTCTCTTCTCATCTTCTGTTCTTTTCTAACAAAAAAAAATTAAAAGGGAAGTCAAGTTAGTGGCGACAAAGAACGACAGCTCCGTTTCTTGGGGACGTTCGTGGACCTCGTCACTTTGGCGGCAGGCATGGAGGACGAGATCCAACTTGATGAGCAGTTCCACAAGGACTGCACCCTGGCCAACTACGTGGCTCATCAACGTATAGCCTTGTTCTCCTCTTCCTCCTTTACTTTTTCTTCTGCTTCTGCTTCTGCTTCTACTTCGACAAAACGAACAAAAGGAAGCAGCAGCAACAAAACAAAGAAAGAGACAAAGAGTGAAAGCAAGAGACGGAGTGCGGAGCTGGAGAGGCTGAAAGAGTGGCAGCAACAAATGACGGCAGAGCTGGAACAACTTCAACAAGACCTTCGACTGATGACTGCAACAAACAAGACAAGACAACTGCAACAAGATGAAAACACCATAACGGAGAAAGAAGAAGGAGAAAAAGAACGAGAGGCATTGCTTCTTCGTCCGTCGGATTTGGACTTTGCTTCTCTCTCTCAGAAGCTTCTTTCTTTTCAACGCATATGTCAAGACTTTGATCGCACCTACGACCTCCAAATTGCTTCTTGGTTGACTCCTTCGCCGCAACAACAAGAAGCAGAGGAAGAAGGAAGAAGGAAGAATATGCTGTTGGGAGAGACGGTAGTTCAAGTGAGCGAAGCATTTGCTCAATTCGGACAACAATGGAGAGCATTGAAGAGTCTTTGTCATTCTCATCACCGGCTACAACAACAAAAGGAAGGAATGGAAGAAAAGAGGAGAAAAGAAAGAGAGAACGAGAATGTGGATGGCCGTGCGGAGCTCTTTGGGGAGGAAGCGGTGATGCGGGTGCAGGAGGAGGTTGCTGTTTTGGAAGCCACGCTGCTGCGGTGGCAACAGCTTCAACACACCAACAGCCATTCTGGTTGAATCTGCCAAAGGTTCTTCTTTTGTTGTTTCTTTCGATGCTTGACTGTCTCCTTTGTAACATATTGCCTCTCTTCTCTTCTCTCTCTCCTCCCTTCTCTCTTCTCTCTTCTCTCTTCTCTCTTCTCTCTTCTCCTTTCTTCTCTTCTCTCTTCTCTCTTCTCTCTTCTCCTTCTCTCTGCTCTCCGCTCTCTCCTTTCTTCTCTCTCCTTTCTTCTCTCTTCTCTCTTCTCTCTTCTCTCTTCTCTCTTCTTCCCTCTTCTCTCCTCTCTTCTCCCCTCGCTCTTCTCTTCTCTCCTCTCTTCTCTCCTTTCTCCTCTCTCTTCTGTCCACGCGGATCTCATGTCCTCGCTCATGTCCTTTGCCGGCTTGTCTCGTGTCCTGCTTTCCTTTCCGAGGGGAGACAAGCCGCAAAAATATCTCCTATCCTATATCCTATCTCCTATCTTCTCCGCTTGTCTCATGCTTTTTCTCCTTTCCTTGCTCGTATCCTGTATCATGTCCTCTCTCGTAGCCACCCCCGCTATAGTATGCACTCTCATGTCTATGGTAATGATGATTCAACGAATCAATTAATTACCGGAATTTTTGTTTATTGTTATGTTCTGTTATTCTTTTTTTTGCATGCTGGTTGTCGCAATTTTTTTTTCAGAAGTTGGAGCAAGGAAGACCTTTTTTTTTGTTTAAAGGACGAGGTCAGGTCACCCCAACTCTAGAGGCGAGCAAAAGAGAGAGAGATGGAGCGAGCTCTGGTCTCGAATCCGAACCACGTTCTGATCGATAAGGTCACCGAGGCGTTGCGCATCACGCGACAATTGATCGAAAAGCTCAAAGTTTATCCGGGACAAAACGACGTGAAGGAGCTGCTCGTCGGTCTGACCTCCGTTTTCGCCTCTCTCGACCATGCCAAAAAGCTGCTCGTACGGTTCAACGACTTCTTGCCCTCGTTCGGTCGCTTCTCCAGAGGCATCACCGTCATTACGGAAGGCTTGAAGGAATTGTACGCCCGTGTTGCCAACCTCAAGAAGAAGAACAACCTGTTCCGTGTTCTTGGAAGGTTTATTATCTGCGCTCTCTTCTCTTTTCCCCTCTTCTCTTGTTTCTGCCCTCCTCCTTGCCCTTTCTGAATCGCTCGTATTTTTTTCCCTCTTTCTTTCTCTCTTCTTCTTGTTTCTCCTCAGCAGTTCTATTCTGCTCATCTCTTTTTCCTTTCTCTCCTCCTCTGATCATATTGTTCATTTTAAAAATACCTGTTCAGCATTTTGTTACGTCGGAAGTTGGACATACATCACGCCAAGCTGCACCAATCCGTAACTCTCTTTCTGACAATGCTCACCGAAGAGACGAACCTCACCGTCGACAGCGAGTCCGAGTATGAATCCGATTGCTCTGACAACAACAAACGCCAACTTTCCGCTTCTTCTCCTTCCTCTCCAAACTCTCCGCCAGCAAATACCAAAGACCCAAAAGAAAGACCAACCTCCATTTCAAGAAAGGTGAGAACGGGTTTCGCTAACTCTCTGCGGCCGCTAAAAGGCAGAAAGAAGAGAGATGAGAACAACGAGAGTGGAAAAGAGGAGTCAGAGACAGAGACCGAAACAGAGACGGAAACCGAAACGGAGCTCGAAACAGAAACGGAAGCCGAAACGGACGTTGAGCTCCTGGCACCGCACAATGCTTTCACCAGCAACAAGAATAACAGTAACGCAACAACCTCAACTCCAAGAGGTAGCAACATAAAGAAACTTATGGAACGATACGAAAGTCGTCCATCTCCTTCCTCAACTCCAAGAGAGAACGTTCGCAGCACCCCTGCGACCTCTTTCTCAGGAATGTCAACTTTTGCCTCTTCTCCTTCTCTATTGATACATCAACAACGTCAGCAACAAATACAAGAACAAGAAGAACAAACGGTCGATGAAGGAAGAGAGACGGATGAAGACACGGATGAATTGACGGAAGGAGCAGACGGCAAAGAGGAGGTACGACGGATATGGGAGGCGGACCCCTCCATGAGGAAAGGAAATCGTCGCTCTCGCCTCGACCAAAGAAAGAAAAGCTCATCTCACCGTGACTCTTCTGCCTCCTCCGTTGCTCCCAAAGAGGAACAACATGAGAAGCTAAGCAATTCTTCACGAACGCCAACAAAAGCTGCTGTGCCTGCAAGGCCAAAGCTGGGCTCTACAATTGGATTGAGAAGAAGCTTGGGAAGACCGAAAGAAGGGGAAGAGATTGCCGCTCGTGTTCAACAACACCTTCAGCAACAACATCAGCATCGTCCAGAAACAGCAACGAGCCCTTCTTCGTCTTCTTCGACGTTAAGAACGCGTCATGCAGCGAAGCAGTTGAATGCATTGCCGGTAAATCCTACTCCTTCTCAGTTTTGGAAGGCTCTTATACCGGCTAAGCGTGTACGTAGTTATTTTCTTATGTTGTTGTCTTATGTTGTCTTATGTTGTTGTCTTATGTTGTTGTTGTTGTCTTATGTTGTTGTTGTTGTTTTGTTGTTGTTGTTGTCTTATGTTGTTGTCTTATGTTGTTGTTGTTGTTGTCTTATGTTGTTGTTGTTGTTGTCTTTGTTGTTGTTGTTGTTGTTTTGTTGTCTTATGTTGTTGTTGTTGTTGTTGTCTTATGTTGTTGTTGTTGTTTTGTTTGTTGTTGTTGTTGTTGTTGTTGTTGTTGTTGTTGTTGTTGTGTTTGTTGTTGTCTTTGTTGTCTTGTTGTTGTTGTTGTTGTTGTTTTGTTGTTGTTGTTGTCTTTGTTGTTGTTGTTTATGTTGTTGTTGTTGTTGTTGTTGTTGTTGTTGTTGTTGTTTGTTGTTGTTGTTGTCTTATGTTGTCTTATGTTGTTGTTGTTGTTGTTGTCTTATGTTGTTGTTGTTGTCTTATGTTGTTGTTGTTGTTGTTGTTGTTGTTGTTGTTGTTGTTGTTGTTGTTGTCTTTGTTGTCTTATGTTGTTGTTGTTGTTGTTGTCTTATGTTGTTGTTGTTGTCTTTGTTGTTGTTGTTGTTGTTGTTGTTGTTGTTGTTGTTGTTGTTGTCTTATGTTGTTGTTGTTGTTGTTGTTGTTGTCTTTGTTGTTGTTGTTGTTGTTGTTGTTGTTGTTGTTGTCTTATGTTGTTGTTGTTGTTGTTGTTGTTGTTGTTGTTGTTGTTGTTGTTGTTGTTGTTGTTGTTGTTGTTGTTGTTGTTGTCGTCGTCGTCGTCATCTTATGTTGTTTTTCTTCTTCTTCTTGTTCTTGTTCGTCTTCTTCTTCTTCATCTTGTTTGCAAAGGTGGCTTAACAACGAGTAAAACAAATAGGGCGCGTTTTCGGTGGATTGGAGTCTTTTTGAGAAACAAATGTCGAATCTGTTGTTTGGTGCTGCTGGAACCTTGCAGCCAAACGACTGCAAGTTGTTGCAACATATTTTAGGTTTCTTTCTCCTTAGCTTTCTCTTCTCGCTTTCCGCTTCTCGTTTCGGTAACACAATACATAAACAGATTCTTCTGGGACTGGACAAGTCACCTATCCCAAGTTTGAAGAGTTTGTCAAAGCATTCGGCCCTCTCGAAAAGTGTCTCTGGAACGCCAAACGACTGTTTCGTCAAAAATGGTTCCACGGTTTCCTGGATACTCAAACCACGGATTGTCTCCTGAGCGAGAGACAGCCAGGGACTTTCCTGGTTCGTATGAGTGGCTCCAATCCGGATTCTTTTGCCATTAGTGTGGTGAACAACGCCAGAGAGGTGAAGCACGTGCTCATTAAGAGCGTGTCAAATGGATATATGGTCCCTATCTCCTCTGGTCAGTCAAAAGTGTATACTAGGTAAGCTATTTCTCCTCTTCTCTCTCTCTCTCTCTCTCTCTCTCTCTCTCTTGGTGCTTTCTTCTGATTGCAGTCTTATTATTTTGTAGTGTGGTGCAACTGGTAAGGTCTGTTGAGTTTTCCAACATTCTGCGCGTTCCTTACTTGTCCGACTTTGTCAGAGAACAGTACGTTTTTACGCTTCTCCCTTCTCCGCTCTCTGTAACTCTTTCTTTGCTTCTCTCTCTCTCGTTCTTCTTTCCGTATTCTCCTTTCTATTTCTATTTCTCATGTTGGTTATTCAAAAAAACAACAGCTTCTTCTTTGGCTTCCTCACTTCCTCCGAGTCGAAGAAACTGTTAGCAGGCCAACCGGCAGGCACCTTCCTCATCCGTTACAGCAGCGTCAAGCCCCATTTTGCCTCCACTTACGTTACCGAGGACGGCGGCATCTCTCACGGCAGGATCGAGAGAGGAGCTGATGGCAGTTATACCGACGTTGGAGGGAAACCTGGCGTTAGTCTTGCCCAGGCGGTGCAGTGCTTTGGGGACGTGATGAAGTATCCGTTCAAGCATTGCAACAGAGCGGACTTGTATCCTATTGCCGATGCTGTTCGTGAGGAATATCTCAAGTACGTTCTCTTTGTTTCATTTATTCTCGCCGCATGGTTTAACAGAATGTTCACTTGTTTTTTAACTTTTAGGTTCAACGGCAAGACGACGACAGCCCCAACGGACGAGGACTACCAGAGCGATGATGACAAGAAAGAGTCGGCTCCCGTTCTCATCACAACCGATCCAACCGCTGCCACATCAGCTTCTCACTATATCAGTCTTAGCGCTATCAACGTTCTCATTAAATTGCGAGAACAAGAGAAAAAACAAAAGCAGCTTCAACAACAGCAACTGCAGCAACAACAACACGAGAACAGCAATAGCAACAATATTTATGAAGACAAAGAAAAGATCAAAGAACGGAAAAAGTTGTTCATGCAGATGCGAGCAGAACGAGAGAAAGAGGGCATTCCCAACAGCGACTATCGCATGGAAGACGATTGGTACTAACTTTCAACTCTCTCTTCAGTGGCGTTCTATGCTCTGGCTGTTAGTTTCTCATCTTTCTTGCTAACACATCTCTCTCTTGTTATTCAGGTATTCCATCTTGGAGACTTCCATTGGAGGAGATGCTGCTGAGACCTTGGACTCTCTCGAGTTGGGCAGAAGCCATTTGGAAAGACAGTACGCTCAGATACCGAATGTTTTGGCTTCTCAGGGACATCAACTGGGAGGCATGGAAGAAGGTCAACAGGTGCCACAGTTTGTTACAATGGGGAACTTGTTTTATTGAGTTATTCGCTCTCTGTCATTCTTTTGTTAATGAACAAAGAATGGTGTGTCTTTCAAGAGGCTCTTTGTTTTTCTTGTTGGAGGAGGACGAAGAGAACGAAAGGAGAACATAATGGACTCCAATGTAGGTTCTTTTTTTTCAGTTTCCATCCGAAACGCCCCATTCAAAACGATAGGCTGCAATTCTCTCTATCAACGTCTCCATGGGAATCTCGTCTTTATCCTTTTCTTCCTCCCTCATTGCCAACAACTCTTTGTCCAACAGGTGCATCGCTTTGCGATAACCTTCAGAGAATCGCCTCTCAAAGGTGTGGTAGACAAGCTTGTCGATCTTGGCCAGACGAGCAGCGATGAGCTGCAGTAGAGCCATCAGCACTTTGTTGCCTCCATATGCTCCTGTTCCCCAATTTCCGGTGTGTATCTGTTGTTAATTGAAAAACGCAAAGGGAAGATAAGGCAGGAGGAAGAGCAGAAAAGGAAGAAAGTGAAGAAGAGCGTGCAAGCGGTACCTCAACAAAGGGATCCTGTGAGTTATCGGTGGCCATCGATGACTCCAACCTGGCAGCCACGAATCCGCTGTATGCAGTTTTGAGAATGTAGACAATGGTTTCTGGTGTGTAGACCCCATACCCTCCTGTTTTGTTTTCAAAAGCAGACGAGGGAAGGTCAACACGTGTAACGAAAGTCAAAGCAAAGAGCAAGCTTTAGCAATCTAACCAGTAGGAGCTTCCATAGCAATCAAGTTGGTCACAGTGGGTCTCCGCAATACTCGCACCGCCCGCCTCACGGCTTGCTCCGAAGCTGCCGCAAAGGCGTTGCCATACAATCCCATGGGCCTGCCTTCCTTGACGTTGGCTTCTGTCCTTATCCACACCCTTCTCTGCGCTCCACGGATCAAAATGGGAGTTGCCCCACAACGAGCCTTACGAAACCCTAAACCCAAGCGACGAACCGTTTCGGCGGAGTCGATACGAGAGGGGTCTTTGGTGAGCAACGAGGAGCGTGAGCGGAGAAGAGCCAGACGAAGGGAGGCCAAGGAAGGGTGTTCGCAGACTTGAAGCTCGTCTTGCGCGAGAAGAGGGCCGGCGTATGCGATGAAGAGATGCGAGTGAGCAAAGTTTAGGTGCCATCTCCATATCTTCTTTGATGCAGAAGAAGAAGAAGAAGAAGAAGAAGAAGAAGAAGAAGAAGAAGAAGAAGAACAAGAAGAACAAGAAGAACAAGAAGAACAAGTGTCTTGTTCGTCGTCTTCGTAAGTAAACGCATCTTCTCTCATTTCAAAGATAACATTGTTGCTGTCATGAAGCGAAAGGGAAGCAGGAAGCTCAAACTCTGCCCAGCGAGAGTAATGCAGAGTGCCAGAATGAGAGGCGCCGCCATCCGGAGCAGCCATCGCATAGACCACCTGTTTGTTGGGGTGCTGCCATTGTGGAGGATAGCGACGCACCAGTTTGTGGGTGTCAAAGCTTTCTCGCGCGAGCACGTTGGGATGGTCCTCCTCCGCGATGTCTTCGTACAGCATTGTTGTTGCTCTGGTTGTGGTTTTCTTCTTCTTGCGTTACAGTTGTCCCTTCGCTGATGTCGACAGAATCAAACTTCCGACCAACAGAAAAACAAAAATATTAATGTCGACTTGATGAATTTGTGCGGAACTTTCTTTTTTGCGGACAATTCTGTCGACAAATATTTGTCGACAATATTGATAATTGCTAATATTTTATTTAATGTAGACAAATTAAAAAAAGAGAGAAAATCATCGAAGATTCCATCTCTCGCTTTCTCCACCTTCTTGTTGTGCGTTCGATAACGAAGCTTCCCGTTCGCCCTCACCACCACCACCACCACCACCAACGTCCGCACGACCATCATCGTTTCCCTCTCCTTCATCTTCTTCCTTCAAAGGGTAGCTTCCAAAGAGCTCGTTCCACTCCTTCAACGACGTCAGGTCCTTCTCCGAGACGCTCGGCTTGACGTGCCGCAGCGCCTCCGCAAAGTCCTGCATGGCGACCGGCCGCACCGTGCTCAAGGAGCAGGAAAGCAGGGCATCGGCGTCTATCGCGCGGACGGGACCCATGGCCGCCTCCCGGCACAGGCTCTGCAGGTCCGCCCCGGAATAGCCTTTTGTCCGCCGCACCACCTCCTGCAGCTCCTCCGCGCTGAGCTGATGGCAGGTCTTGCTCAACAGCCGCGTGATCAGGCTCCTCCTCGCCTCGGCGTCAGGCAATGGGATGTAGAGGCGTTTGGCCAAACGGCGACGCGCCGCCTCGTCGATTTCCTGCGGGCGGTTGGTGGCGCCGACTACCAACAGGCGCTCGTCGGGGTCGTTGGCGCCGGTCCCGGCGCCATCCAGCTGAACGAGAAACTCGGTCTTGAGGCGGCGCGTGGCCTCCTGGTCCCCTTCGCTTCGTTGGGTGAGGATGGAGTCGATCTCGTCGATGAAGATGACGGCTGGGAGGAGGCAGCGGGCCACGGCGAAGAGGGCGCGGACGGTCTTCTCCCCCTCGCCGATCCACTTGCTGGTGAGGGAGCTGGCCGAGATGTTGAAGAACTTGGCGCCGGATTGGCTGGCTATCGCCTTGCCGATCATTGTTTTGCCTGTTCCCTGTTTTTTTGAAACGTTAAAAATGAAGAAAATGAAGAGAAAAAAAGAAAAGAGGAATAAGAAAAGGAAATGCGCACAGGAGGGCCAAATAACAGGATGCCTTTGGGAGGGGTACGAATGCCGGTAAATAGATCAGGCCGGAGCAATGGCAGTATGACTGCTTCCTTCACACATTTCTTTGCAAAGTGTAAACCAGCTGTGTTTTTTCGACATTACAAAAGAAAGAGAACAACAAAATAAGAAGTATTAGATAGTTACTTGTCAGAAAGGCATGTGGGAGAGAGAGAGAGAAACGGAGAGAGAGAGAGAGAGAGAGAGAGAGAGAGATTGAAACAGAAACAGAGAACTGATATAATAGGACAGATGATAGAGAGGAGATTTTAGCGACAGCATGAAAGGGTGAGAACTAACCAATATCATCCCAATGAACGCAAGGGCTGTTATCCAACACTTCGCTGCTGATCCGTTCAATCATGAGCGGGTCCAAGTGTTTCAGCCGTTCATCCTCCAACAATGGATTATCGCTCGTTATTTCTTGTCCATCGTCCGTTGTTCTGCTGTACATGCCTTTTTGTTGTTGCTTCTTTTCTTTGTTGTCTCCTCCACTCGTTGTCTTTTTCTTTTTGTGGGATAAAGATGAAGAAGAAGAAGAAGAAGAAGAAGAGGAGGACTTATATTCTGGTTCTTCCGGTTGTTTTATTGGAGGCACAAACTTTCGTTTGCCGCGTTGCATGCTTACGCTTGACCGTGTATTCTTGCGTACAGGCCCTGTTAACTTTTCGTCTTGTATCTGATTTTTATTCATTTGTCAGTGAAGAAAGAAAACGCACAGAAAATATAGCAAAAACGAACCATTTTGTCTTTAGCTGTCACGAAGGTAGACTTCGCCGTATCTCCATCGTCGTTGCCTTGATCGCCATCGGACTCATCTTCAGAGGAAGAAGCCAAATTCAGTAACGTAGCATCATTCTCCGCTCCTCTCCTTTTTGTCGTTAGCGGTGCTATAGAAGAAGATGCAGAGGATGACAGACTAGAGGTAGATGTAGAAGACTCAGAAGAAGATGAGGAAGGAGCGTTATAGCGATTCCGACCGTAAAAGATCCGCCGAGAGGGATTGTTGGCACCATTTCGAGAGTGTTGTTGTGCGGTTGTGTTTGTTGAATCTACAGAAGAGGAAGCTGAAGAAGAGGAAGAAGCCGAAGAGGTAGTTAACGGCGTAACAGCAACACCGCTGTTGATTGGTGTTGCGCCAACTCCGTTTTGTAGAGGTTGCTCGGTCAAAGAAGAAGAGGAAAGAGAGAAAGGTGTTGGTAAGATCGGCCAAAGCCACGATGCTTCCATCTTACCTCCTCCATCCAACGCCGTGGAAGAAGAAGAAGAAGAAGAAGAAGAAGAAGAAGAACAAGAAGAAGAAGAAGAAGAAGAAGAAGAAGAAGAAGAAGAACAAGAACGCCGCCACCGAAGAGAAGAGAAAGAAAGCGGAGCGGCCGGACAGGTAAAGAGCGGGGAGTTGGTCTGGTCCACAGGGAGTACCGCGTTGGGGTCGCCCCCCGCTCGCTCCACCTCCTTGGCAAAGCTCTTGGTCTGGATGAGCTCCCTTCGGAAGAGGGCGGAGGAGTCGCTGACGCGACGCAGCAGCTGCACCATCCTCTCATGAGAGCGTCGTTTCAGTTCTTTGAGCTGCTGTTGCTGCTCCTCCAGGCCGGCCACGCTGTTGCTCTGCGCTGAGGCGGATCGGAGGGCGAGGACGCGGCCTTGAAGAAAGTCCAAGAGGCGGACGTGACACAAGAGCGCCTCCTTGAAGCGGCCTTCATTCTCGTGCCTTTGCGCGGCCAAATACTGAGTGGAGTAACGATGAAACGCGGTTTTGTCGGCAACGTTCATCCGCTACGCTTTTTTTGTTGATAAAAAAAAATATAGAGGTGTTCATAAACGCTTAAAAAAACATAAAGTTTGAAAGAAAGAAACAGAAGAGAGAGAGAGAGAGAGAGAGAGAAAGAGAGAGAGAAGAGCGGCACACCTCACTCGCAATCGATTGTATCTAGTTTTTTTTTTGTAGCACTTTCTTCGTTTTCACTTGTTGGGGTTGAAATTTCGGTTCTGAAAAACTTTTTCCTCGAAAATATTTTGGACAAATGATGAAATTTCACTGTAACTGAATTTCCCGCAATACCCGAAAAAGGCCAATTACGCCATAAAAGGGAATATTTTGTCGACAGTGAGCTCAATTTTTTTTTTTGTGGATGCAAAGAAAAAATAAGACGACGTGAGAGGGAGAGCGATACAAAGAAAAGAAAAGAAAGAAAGTCTTGCCGTAACGCAGAACATTTTTCTCTGGAGGTACATCCTCTTTGACCGTGTTTAAACCCTCTGTCATTGTATATGTTTTTAAAAACCAGTTTTTTTTTAAACAGTGAAAAAAAGAGAAGAAAAAAAGAACAAATTTGACGACCGGCAAAGAAGAGCCATAATAATATAGCAAAAAAAGGAATGGAAGAAGAAGCGGGCAAAGACGTTGTCTTCTCCTCCTCCTCCTCTTCTTTTCAACAACAGCTGCTCCACACCTTGTCCCAGCTCTCTGCTCAGCTGTCGGAAACCCGCTCCGCCGTCACTCGCTCCGAGGACAGGCTCTCCGCGCTTCAAAGGGACTTTCAACAGCTTCGCGAGGAAACCCTGTCGGCCAGCGCCAAATGGGGCTTCGACGAGAGAGAGGAGAGGGAGGACGCCAAACCACACAAGAAGAAACCCCTTGCGACGGCGACGACAACTTTGACAACCAAAAAGAAAAAGAAGAAGAACAATGGCTGCAATGAAGCGAATGTCGCTGTTGAAACCGATCAGACGACAGCGACAGCAACAACAGGCTCAACTTGCGACCGAGTGGACGAGCAACAATCGCTGGAAGAGCAACAAAACAAAAGAAAGAAGCAGGCAGAAACGAAAGAGAAAGAGAAAGAAAAAGAAAAAAATGCAAGCAGGAGAAACTCAAGGATCAACAGCAATAAGTTGACCATCGTTGTTCCATCCTCTTCAGCGGAAGCAACGGCAACGACGACGTCGTCGTTGGCCGCTTCTCCTTCTTCCTCTTCTTCGCTGTTGCCGTCACCAACACTGCCGCCTTCTTCTTCTCCAACCTTTCTTCAGCTGCCTTCTTCGTTTGCTTCCTCTTCCTCTTCTTCTTCGTCTTCTCTGGACTTGTCAGGGAGATTTGATGACGTCGAACGTTTGATCAAAGCTCAGACGGACCTTATGACCAAGCAACTATTGATCTTTCTCAAAGTGGTGGAAGAACGCTTAGTTCCTTCTTCTTCCGCCTCTTCCTCCGCTTCTGCTTCTGCTTCAGAAAGAGAAAAGGAAGAGATGAAATGGAGAATGGTGGTGATGGAACAACAGATGAAAGAGGCCAAGAGCAAAATGATGGAAGCGTTGATGGAGAATGCTAGAAAGACTGAGCTGCTGTTCAACAAAGAGCAGTACATCAAAATGTTGGAAAGAGAACTTCACAACAGCGAAGAAGAAGGTAAGGATGAGGAGAAAGAAAAAGAGAGAGAAAAGATGGCGATGATGTGGCAAAGAAGAAACAAGCAGTCACGACCAGGCACGGTTGTGTTAGCGGAACAGTTACAAAGACAACTCGCGGAGTGGCATCAACAAATGGCGATAGAGGCAGCAGAACAACAACATGGGACAGGAGTGGAAGAACAAAACGAAGAAGAAAGCGACGAAACGGATTCAGCTGTCTTCAACAAAAGAGAAAACCAAGGCTCTTCTTCGTCTGCAACGGGTTCGATGAATTCTTTTGAGCGGTATCTCTATCAACAGGAACTACTGAGCTCAGGCAAAGATTTGGGCGTCGTTTTGGCTTCTTGTGCTTATCCTACTTCGTCGTCAACCTCTTCTCCTTCCTCGGATTCGACCTCTCCTTCTTCTTCATCAGCTTCTCTTTCCTCTTCGGCCACAAAACGAAAACATAGCAGAGACGATGAGAGGAAGGCTTCAACGAAACGAAACAACAACTTTTCATCCCATAACAATAGCAACAACAAACCAGAACTTAAACTCGTAACAACTTTGCGAAAGAAGAAAGAACCTTCTTCAAAAAGTGAAATCATCAAAAACAACGACAAACAAGAGGAAACGACTCCAGCGCAGAGCAAAAGCATGATAGTAACCCCGAGAAGAAGACGCAAGAGTTCTTCTTGTGGTAGTTTCGACATGATTATACGACAAGATTGGAGCGAGCCCACTCTAGCAGCAAAAGAAGAAGCAGAAAATACAAAACAAGAAGAGGAGGAAAAGAAAAGAAAGACGAAACAACAGCTCTCATCGTTGGTAGAGGCGCCTTCCGCTACTTATCTTGGCATTCGACCACCCAATGAAAGAGATGTCATCTCGCTTTTACCTTGCAGCAGAGGTAGCTTTGCCGAAAACAACAACAAAGGTCAACGTCACGAAGAAGGTGAGGAGCAAGAAGAAGACGAGAACAAATATCAAACGTGGTCTTCTTCGGCGGCAAGAAGACAGCTACGAGGAAGAAGTGGCTCATTCGGAGAAAATTTACCAAAAGGAGGAGACAGAGCCTCATCACCCTTACCATCACAAAGTCTTCTCCTGAGTCATCCTTTGTTGGACAGTCTCGTGCGTGTCTCTTCCTCCTCATCTTCTTCGGCTCAGGATGACTCTGTGTTGGAGGAGCTTCGCAACAGCCAACGTCGCTCCGGTAGAGGATTATCATTGGCCTCCGTCAGCGAGCTCCGCGATGGCTGTGCGGTGAACGTCATCTCCAGAGATGACATGATGGTGAAAGACAGAAAACGAAGCAAAACGAACACTCGCAGCGGCTGCAACAGTTTATCCATCCCAGAAACCTGCTCTTCCTTCGCTTCTTCGGTGAATGCTGGCACCAAACTGCTCATTCTGCCCAACAAGATTCGTGAATGGACGGCCATTCACCCTCGCAAGGACAAGGAGAAGGACAAGGAGAGAGAGAAGGCGAAGGCCATGAAGGAGGAGGAGGCCTCTCGCAAACGCACCGATCAGTTCATTTTGGAGCAGCAGCAGAGAAAGAAGAACGAGAACATGAAGGCATTTGCGTTGTTGGGAGTGGATCCTTCGGCCAGCAAATTGAGCCGAGTGTTGGGCATCAGCGCGCAAGACGTGGACAAAGAGTTGGAGCAACCATCTGCCTCCTCTGGTTCTGCTTCCTCGTTGTCGGTGCCTTCTTCTTCGCCGACTTCTGCGCCGAAAGGAAGAGCTTCCAAGTGAGCGAATGACCTTTCTTCGTTGCTTTCCTCTTTTTGTTTGTTTTTTGTTTTTTGTAACATTAGTAGCTTCTTACTTACTCATATAATGCAGTAAAGGAGAAATTCTCTCTCTCTCACGCGCGGGAACAATTTCATGTCGACAAAAATACTGTTTGATTTTTTATTGGTGATTCAAAATTTCTGTTTCAGATCAAATCTCTTGATACGATCTATGCTACCCCTCATAAAACATTTCATGCATTCCACGCATGCCGTAAGCAGCACAACCTGCGCAGAGCCTATGCTCACCACCTATGGCAAATAAAAAATCATTTTATTTCCAAAGAGGAAGAAAGAAAGAGGAAGAAAGCGTACCACAAGCTCCTCCCTGAAGGGAACAACAAAGACACTTCTCCCCTTTCTCTCTCTCTCTCTCTCTCTCTCCGTTGTTTGAACCACAAGAGAAGCGAAAAGTGGAGCGTTAAGAGGAGAGAGGAGCGAAGGCTTAAGAGAAAGAGAGAGATGTCGTCACAGTTGCAGCTTTCCCCCTTGTTGCGGCACGTCCGCCGGACCGATGCGAACCTGTTCCGTTCTTCCTCCTTGTCCATACGCTTCAAACTGCATCGCTCTTCTCCTTTATTTATGGTTTGATTCTTTCGTCTTTCTTCTTTCTTTCCGCACATGCTCACATCCCTCTTCTTGCCTTCACACCTTCTCCTTTCTTTCTTTCTTTCTTTCGTTGACTCTTTTCTCTGCACACTAGCCTCCTCTCCCCTTCCGCCCTTCGCCTTCTTCCCTCTCCTCTTCACGCTCCACCGCCGCTTCCACTGTTACGCCTCTCCTCACACCCTCCTCCTCCTACTCTTCTGTTCCTTCTTCCTCTGCTTCCGATGCCACCGACAGCAACAACGTGAGGAGCGCGACGCGGGCCATCAGAGCCCTGAAGTCCAGCGCGTACGACCCCTGGCAGGTCGATACCGGCCCCGACGTCAGCCAGCGCCAGGAAGCCCTGGTCTTCTGCCTGCCTGGCTTGCAGGCACCTGTTGCTGCTGGGGGAGGGGGCGGCCCCTCTGCCTTGAACGGTGGTGCCGACAGTGCAACACGGCAACAACAGGCGGCCGCCATGAAGTGGGGGCATCAGGACAGACGGCTAAGGGAGAAGCAGGCACGGCTGTTGAGCTTGCTGAGGGAGCAGATCAGCGCCTACCGCAAGGTCAAGAACGTGCTCGAGCTGCTGGTGGAGGGGCGGAAGAGGGTGTTTGCCCTGTGGCGGCCTGTAGGCGGGCTGACCCGCAGCGAGGTGAAGATCAACCATGATTGGCTGCGCAGCTATCACGAGTGCCCCTTCCAGTTTTGCCTCAAGTATGTCTACTTTGTGAAGCTGCCCTCGCAGGTAACTATTGACCAGATCCGAGGCAATGCTCTGCACAGCACGGTGGATCAGCTGGCCAAGGCGAGGGCCACTGGAAAGGATATCAGCCGTCAGCGCCTCAATGCCCTCTTCGAGGAGACATGGAACGAGCAGATGAACAAGAGTAAGGACATGCTAATACCCTCTGAGGTAGAAGACCATAAAGAGACCGAGAGAAAGAAGAGAGAGGCGCAGCAGTGGATAGGCAAGCACTTCACCTACAGCCAAGAGATAAGAAGTACTGTGGCGGAGGCAGTGGTTGATACTCTTAACACAAATGTTCCAAAGGAGGAACAGGCCGCTCTGGCAGCAACAACTCCGATGGCAAAAACATTCGAAGATATCAACGAGGTAGAAGAAGAAACACGGGCAACAATTCCTACTAGAAAAGCGAAAGAAGAGGAAGAACGCGAACGGACAACAACAAGGCGAAGAAGAAGGCTTGGTCAGAACAGACCAAAAGCGCCTTCTTCTAGTACCGAGTTGAGGCTTGTTCACCGTTTCAGCATCGACAATACGGGCTACAATGTATTGGCAGTTGGTCACGTGGACGCAGTACAAGAAGTGGAAGCGTTTTCTCCACTCTCGCCACCTCTGGCGGCAGCGTTAGCTGCTGCCGATGCAAGCGCAAAGGAGAAAGGAAACGAGACAAAGACGCATGTACAAAGCTATAACGAAGAAGAAAAGGATACCGGTTTCCTAGGCATGATTTTTTCCAAATTGCATACAAAAACACCAACAACAGAGCCTACAACAGTGCCAACACCAACAACATCTTCACCTAATTCAACTTCACAGACGCACACCGTGCTCTGGGAGTACAAGTCCTCGCAACGAGCCTTCCAAAAGCTGAAGAGCGATCCCTTTCAGCTTAAGTTCTACCTCTGGCTGTGGGAAAAGCGCTTCCAGAAAAGACCCTACATGGGCTGCGGGCACGCCATACAGTCGGGAGACCGCTTTGAGATTATGGCCACCGAGGAGACCTTTCGTGAGATGGACCAAATTGTGGAGGAATCGGTGAAGAGCTTCTTTTCTGCCGACGTCTTTCGGGCCAACCCCTCCAGGTCCGCTTGCTCACACTGTGAGTTCAAGGATCGCTGCCCTGCCTCTGCTGTGCTGTACAGTCAACTTCCACGAGCGGAAAGCAAACCTTCGAATACGCCTACTAAACTGCTTGATGGTTTGTTTATCATCCTTCTTCCTTTCATAGCGCTAACGTTGTTGGCTGTTATTCGATTAACAGATTTACTCAAACTGAGCCGCGAGCAACAACAAGAAGAACAACGTCGGGTAGCTGATCTAAACAACCTTCTGCATGAACAAGTGCTCGCGCGTCGAGCTAACCTTGAATCTCTCCTCTCCGAAGATATGCTCTCCACCCTACAAGCCTCTGGTCACGAACTCTCTCTCAATCTCATCCTAGAAGAGCTCGATCAAGCTACTGATACAAAGTCAAACGATATTCCTGATCCATTTAAATATATTTTTGCTACTCCTACGTCAGTTAATTCCCCGAGTACTTCTTCTTCTGCTTCGTCTTCATCTTCATCTTCATCTTCGATAGAAGATGATTCATTCTTCTATGCGCCTCCTCCTTCTTCATCCTCTTCTTTCGAGATTACTCCTCCTTCTACTCCTTCGTCTTCATCCTTTACCGTCAATCCTTATGCCAATCTCACCAAATTCTTCAAAAACTACAACTCGACTGCATCAACAGCGTCCTCCACTTTTATCGCCAAAGACCAACAGCCCAACGAAGAAAAAGGAGCAGAAGAAGAAGAAGTCGAAGGACAACTGCAACAAGAACAACAGACACCAAAACTGAAGTCCGTGTCAACGTTGGAAGAACAAGTGGCAAAACTTCGGAACCTCGTCAACGATTTTTTTCCTTCCTTTACCTCGCCAAACCTCAACAAAAAGAAGACCGTAAAACGTTCGACAAAACCGCAAAAATAAACGATCGAAAGAAATGGTTTCATTAGTCTGCCATTTCTTCATTCTCCGTCAGGGAGGAGGTGGAACCGGAGGTGGGTTCCCGCAGCTTCAAAGCGATGGACGGAGACAGCTCCTCTTTCTTTCCTTTCATCGTTGTGTCCCACACCTGCAACTGCTCCTTGATATTGTTGACCACTTTTTGGTGCACCTCCAATTGTTTTTCCAGCAGAGCGGCCCACGTTTCTGCGATGGAGTAATAGTGGTGTCGCTCGAGGAGCGCACCCTTCTCGAGGTACTCGTTCAAAAGGCTGTCATGAGACTTGACTTGTTTCGAGAGAGCCCTCAACGCCTGTTTGTCATATCGTTACGGAAAGAGACGACAAGAAAGCCAGGGAAGTGGGTTACGTACAGAAGAAAGCTCGTAAACTTTAGCCTCTTGGGTGTCTCCGGTTTTCTTGCTCTTTTGCTCCGCTTTCTTTATCTTTTGCATGGACTTTGTAACGCCTTTCTTCCACTTCTTCTCAAAACTCTGCCATGCAAGGATGAGACAAAAAACAAGAGTGCAGGAGAGGAAGGAAGGAATGAACGAACCGTGCATTGCTTGTTATAGTTGTTGACGTCGGCTCGCATTACGTCCAACAGTTTGTACTCATAGGCTGATCCCTTTTTGTTTTGTGTTAGTTCATCGCCGTCAAGAGCCAAGCACAACCACCCACCAAAGACTTCAAGAGCTCCTGGTGTTGGCCCTCCAGTTCCGCCATTTTATCGAGCCCCTCCCCTATGTCCTCGTTGTGTTCTTTGGCCTGTTGGGCGATTTGGTGCAGAACGTCTGCCATCTCATCACCGGTGTCCGTTACGTCCTCCATTTGTTGTTGGTGTTTCTCTCCCAGCTTGATGTACTCCATCATGGATGTTTTGTTCGTTTTCATATTCTATTGGTTTGTGGATGAGAAAAAACACAGCCTCAAAAAACACAGAGGGAGAAAGAAAGAGAGAGAGAGAGAGAGAGAGAGAGAGAGAGAGAGAGAGAGAATGTACCCAAACAATGCTTGCAACAAGCATGCTCTTTGGGTCCTTTGGCATTCCTTTCTCCATTTTCAGAGTTGTTCTTGCCGAACTGGTGCTATGTTTCTTCTCTTTAGGTCTGGAAGGAGAAGATTGTGCAGGTGAATCAGGAGAGGATGGCAGGGTAGGAGAACGAGGGGAGGTTTGTGGTTGTTGCTCCGTTGTCGGTGAGGCCGGGGAAGACAAGGTAGAGATAGTCATATGAGCAGAAGAAGAAGGGGAGATAGAGGATCTTTGACTCGAGGAGGTGGAAGAGGTTGTCGAATAAGAAACTGACGATCGTTGTTGATGTTTGTCATCGTTAGAAGAATGTGGAGTTTGTTGGGGTGGAAGAGTCTGTTGACGTTCAAGCTTTGAAAGGAACTGTTCTCTCATTGCCATTGTGGCCGTCAGCTTCGCGTTGGTTCTGTCTGTTTGCGCTCTGTCCCTGTCTCTCGGCTGAGACGGTGAATATTGTGACTGGGCCTGCGGCTGACGAATAGGTTCAACGGTCATTGCTCTCTCCCTTTCGTTTAACTCTCTTTTCCTCAACGCCTCCAACAGCAGCGGATCGCTTATAGATTGTGCCATATGATGAATCGGGTGGTTGTGATGTTGGTAAGAAGCGGCGTGTGTGTTGTGGCCAACAACTGACCCGCCTCTGGGGTTGCTTGCGGTTCCCGTGGAAGCTGAACGTTCGGTCGTCGCTCTTCCTGTGGAGTGTGTTTGTAGGGAAGATCCACCTGCTGCTCTTCCAACAGTTTCTCCTCGTCCACGGTCATCCGCTATTGCCATCTTTCGGTTTTGTCTGGCTGCTGCCTTGGCTGGAAGGTCCGACTCTGCTCTAGGTAGCATAGTAACGTTGTCTTTGGAAACAACTGGCGGAGTAATGAGACTTCCTCCTTTGTGGTGATGATGTGGATGATGTGAATGCTTGTCGCCGTTGGTGGAGGAAGAGCCAGCTGCAGTGGGATAGACTGCAGAGGATGAGGCAGTCCCTCTAAAGGGAGTGAATTCATGTTTGCGTCCGCTTTTTTCTATGAAAGCAATCCTGGCAGCTTGCGGTTCCGCCTTCTGAACCTTTTCCGTGCTAAGAGTGGAAGACGGGGAGGAGGAAGCCGTTTTGGGGTTGAGACCTAACAGCCTGTCCACTTCCTCCTCCATGTTTATTACTCCTGCTGAAGACGAAGATGGAGCAGAGGAGCCGTAATGTAGTTGTGCGGACATATCAAAGTCAGGAGGGGAAGAAGACAGGCTAGGGCCTGCAGATGCGGAGGAGAGGAGCATGTCCATCTTTTGCTCTATCAGGTTCATCTCCCTTTCAAAGTCGCTGAGGTTGTTGTTATTGCGGTTTTTTCTGGGTGGCTGCCCTGGTTGCTTGGAGGGAGATAGGGTGGTTGGCGGAGAGGGAGCAGGCTCCTTGGGGAGCCATTCACGGATAAGGCTGTCCAGAGAGGGATCGTGAGCAGGAGCTTTGTATTGATAAGTCATTTGAGTTTCAACAGGCAACTGTCCTGAAGAAGCCTAATCCTATCCTATGAATGAAACGAGCCAAGACCCTTCTTGTTTAACCTTTGCTTTTGTTTCTTTTCTCTGCTTTGTATTCTCCTGTTGCCGTATTCGTGTCCACAAACGAAGCACAAACCCAAGACGATGCGCGCCTTTCCGCTGCGGGCGGGGCGGCCTTTGTCTGGAAACGAATTTGGCGTTATATACATTTGCGCTAATCGACACGATTTGCCTTTTAAAGACAATCGAATAATGTTGTCGACACATTCAGTCCAAATATTTCCTAGAAAAATTTCAACAAATAAAAAATTTCCATTAAGTAAAAAAAATATTGGGCCAAAAGGAAGAAGAAGCAATGGAAGGAAGAGGCCCAAGCGGAGGGAGAGGGAGTTGGGGAGGAGCAAGGAGAGGCGGAGGCGGGACCACCGGAGCACCGCCGCGCTACCAGAGCAGCGGAGCAAGCACGGATGAATGGCTGGGTGGTGCGGAGGAGGCCGATGGGGGACGAAGCGCCGGCGGAGGAGGACGAGGAGGAGGCAGAGCGGGCGGAAGAGGCGGAGGAGGAGGAGGAGGTGGACGAGGGAGAAGAGGAAGGGGAGGGAGAGGAGGACAAGGAGGCAAAGACTTGGCAGCGTCGTTGTCATCCGCGGGGGCCAGCCAGGGTGGCGAAGTGGTAATCCCTCGCATCGAAGAGGACTATCCCCCGATAGTCGACATTGGCCTCAACCTGAGGCACCGCCAGTTCGCCGCGGACTTGGAGCAGCTCGTGCAACGCGCTGTGGACGTTAACGTCACGCGCTTCGTGCTCACTGGGACCAGCGTCAAAGAAAGGTCCCATTTCACTTTTTCTCTTGTTCTCTTGTTCTCTGCTTCTCTGCTTCGCTCTCTCTTCTCTGCTTCTCTCTCCGCTCTTCCGCGCTTCTCCGTGGTCTCTCCTCTCTGTCTTCTATTGACACGTTATTTTTTTTGTTTGCAGCGAACAGTCAGCCGCGCTGTGTAAACGCTTTGCTTTGGCCTATCCTTCTGCTTTCTATTTCACGGCTGGTGTTCATCCTCGTACGTTTTTAATACTACTACTACTCTGTTGCGTTTATGTTTATGTTTTGGTCGTGTTCCTCTCGACGTCATTAACGTTGCACGTTAATCTAGATGATGCAAAGAGCTGTAATGACAAAACATTGAAAGTATTACGGGAGTTGTCCAAACGCCCTGAGGTTCCTCCTCCTCCTCTTCCTCCTCCTTCTTCTTCTTTATGTGCTTGACATTCTTCTTTTTTATTTAATGCAGATGGTGGCCATAGGAGAGTGCGGTTTGGTAAGTTTTATGAGACATTTTAACCACTTGTACCATTATTTATTTTCGCTCTCTCTCTCTCTCTCTCTCTCTCTCTCTCTCTCTCTCTCTCTCTCTCCTCTCCATCCAAGGATTTTGACCGCAATTTTAGTCCACAGCCTGTTCAAGAGAAGGTACTCCTCCGTTCATGTCTATTTCTGTTTGCCCCATCTGGTCTCGACTCTTGTTTTGTTTCTCTCTCGCTTACCTTTCTAACAACGGGTGCAAGTGGTTCGAGGAGCAAGTAAAGTTGGCCTGCGAGCTGGACAAACCGCTCTTCCTCCACGAGCGCAAAGCCCACAGCCGCTTCATCGAGATCCTCTCCCAGTACCGTGACCAGCTCTCCCGCGGCGGTTGCGTGCACTGCTTCACTGGCACCCGCGAGGAACTGGAAGCCTACTTAGAGATGGACCTCCACATCGGCATCACCGGCTGGATCTGCGATGAGAGGAGGGGCAAAGAGTTGCAACAACTGGTGAAACTGATTCCGCTGAACCGACTGATGATCGAGACGGATGCCCCATTCTTGTTTCCTTGGAACGTGCCCTCATCTTTCAAAGGAGGGGGAGGAGGAAGAAAGAGAAATGAACCGGCGTTGCTTCCGTTTGTGTTGCAAAAGGTGGCAGAGTGCATGGAGTTGCCGGTGGAGAAAGTGGCGGAGGAAACAACAGCCACTGCGGAGCGCTTCTTTGGGTTGCAAGGAACGACGGAAACAACATGAAACCATGCCCCTTTTTTTTTTCTAGAAACGCCAAGAAAGCAAAAGAACGTGAGGGGAGTGGGATTCAGACGGAGAGCAGGAGCTGACGCACGTTGCTTACCTTTCAGACAAAAAACAACTAAACAAACAGATCATCTCACAAGAAGCAGAAGCTGAGAGAACGAAAACAAAGAAAAAAAAATAAAGGAAGAAAAAAAAAGAAAAGGTTAAGGGAATTGCCGGTTTCGAACCGACGGCCTTCTCGGTGTAAACGAGATGCTCTGCCACTGAGCTAAACTCCCACTGATGCCCAATTCATCTTTATTTTGCTCAATCATGAAATTACCGGTATTTTATAGTTCTTTTCCACCAACGCCAATGACTGCCTTGGGACAAGCAGCTGATACGTGCAGACCACAACATTTGGGTGCTGCCCTGCGTACCTTCCTTGTTTCTCGACGTTTGCTTATAACCTTGGAAAACATCCGTTTCAACGAGAAAAATAGATTATCCTATTCCCTCTCTTTATGTTGTTGGAAGAAGCGTACAAACAACACCCGAAGCAAGCACCTTGCCGATAGCAGCAGGTTCCCAACGGCGCGACAAACCGTTGGACAATCGCCTAACGAAAGGAAGAAAGAACATGATGGGATCATCGACGGCAGCACATAGCGGCATTTGTGGCTTTCCGCGCAGGGTCATCGCTTGGCCATTCTTGCTGTTGCAAATGTTAAGGATGGAGATGTTCATCGCTGTTTCTCCTGTTCTGCATAGGATCCTTTCGCCTTGCTTCATCCTCTGGTTGCTGATACGCTTTTTGTTTGTTATTATAAGATAAACAGAAGAATGAAGAAGGACAGCAGAAAGAGAAAGAAAAACATCAAGGGGATTCAAGAAGAAAGAAGAATGACAACAAACCAAAACAGGTGTACCGGAAGGACCAGGTGGTAGCATGTTGTTGAGATAACAAAAGGCTACCTCTATCTCTACCCACACTTTGACAGTAGTTCCATGCAACGACGCAACTCGCTTTCCAGTTAACGTTTTTTTTTTGTTTAAAAAGACGCAACACTAACCAAAGAGCAAAACAACAAACCTGAAATGAATAGAAAGAAGAGTTCTTATAAAGGGATGGGTCGAGTGTGGTGTTGAATAATGCTAATCCTCCTTTCACGGCCACTTCTTTGCCGGTACTGGAATACTGTTCTCCCGAGCAGTTTCGGTCTAGTTCGTTGGCTTCAAAGATATTCGCCAGTCGAGTTGAGTAAGGTTGATAGCAGTAGTCATAACGACATTCGTTCTCTGTTTCCATGTCATCTTCTTCGTGGTTTGTGTTGTTGCGAATGATGCGGCCTGGAAGTACTTGAATGTCGCCCCCTCTCTCAAAAGTGCCTTTGAGAACAGCCACTCGAAGTAGTCCTACCAATTAGTGGTGAGACAGCGAGAAAGAAAGAAGACTGATGAAAAGAGGCAACAAAGAAAATAAAAGAAACAAAGAAGAGAAAGAGGAAAGAATAAGGTCGCTACCAACCACCACTTAAGTTCTCGATGGAGGTATAAGGAGGATTGGTGTCCATGATGCTAAGGCATAGTGCTTCAGGCAGCCGTAACATCCATTCTCGTCGTCTTAACTTCTTCACCGTTCTCCTTTAACAATAGTTGAATCAACAATTCTAAAACCTTCTCTTCTTTGTTGCTCAGCGATAGAACTTCTTTCAAAGAAGCAGTCGTTATTGTTGTTGCTGAGGATGAAGAGGAAGCAGCGGAAGAAAAGTTGTCAGTAAGAAGCAAAATTGGTGTCTTTTGTTTTCGTTCTGCTCGTTGCTCTCTTTCTTCTTGTTCCTTTTCTTCTTCTTCCTCATGATGCCTGCTTTTCTTCTTCGATTTGTTGCGCCTCTTTGTCCTCTCGTGATCGTTCGTTCTCACGTTCGATGTCTCCAAGTGATTAAAATCCATATTCTTTCTGCCAAGCTCGAACAGAGAGATGAGAGAAGAAGAAATGGGAGAGGCAACGTTCTTGTTGTTGTTGAGAGATGAAACCTCTACCACGATGAGAGCATCCAGCCATCCACGAAAGAGAAACAGGTCGGGCAAAAGCGTGGAGGATCTTTGCGCCTCTGCATATATCAGGTTCAACCGCTCTTTCTATAAATGTGTGTTTATTTCTTTAGCAAAACAATAAAAACCAAATAAATAAAATAAAAAAATGAATGAATGAAGAATAAAATAATAAAAACAAAACAAAAAACAATAACTAAGTAAATAAAATAAAATAAAATAAAAATAAAATAAAATAAAATAAACTTTAAAAATAAAATAAATAAAACCTTTTCTACAGTTTGACAAGAAAGACAAGTCCTTTGGTGCGAACTACCCGCAAAAACGATCCTTCCCACCAAAGCGTTCACCACCTCGTGCGGCCAAACGGAACGGCTTACAGTGGTTGTGTCGTTGTTGTAAATGAGTGGAGAGGGGCTGGCCACAAACACGTTAAACCCATCGCCAACGATTTGATTGCGCTTTGCGGCAAAGAGGTAAGAGTGGTTGTTGTTGACTACGCAACTCCAATGACGGCAAACCAGAGCCGCTCTTGCCCAGAAGGAAGGACCGCCAAACGATAGGACGTGCACCACCAGTTCATCGGGAAGCCACATACTTCGTTTTGTTACTTTTACGTATAATGACAAAAATGATAAAAATGCAAACAATGATAAACATGCCAAAATTGATAAAAATGATAAAAACGACAAGCATGACGGATATGCAACTATGTTCATAGCATACGATGTTGACCATACATACGGTATTAGTATTTACATATTATCATAATTGCTTGCCGTGTAGAATTCTAACCAACCTAATAACAAACGGCGAAGCTCGTATATTATCATAATCGAGAGCGAGTACTCGCCTCTTCTCATGCTTGGATGGCGTCGATGCGTTGGGTGCAGGTGGGACAGGTCTTCTTGCAGCTCAGCCACCGATCGATGCACTGCTGATGAAAGGCATGGCCACAGAGCAACGTGCGCGCCCACTCGCCTTCCTCCACTGGAGCCTGGCAAACGGGACACCAATGCTTTTCTTCTTCTTCCCTTGCTCGTCCTTGTGGTGGCGCTTTGTTGGAGTAACTCATTTGAGAAAGAGGAATTCTGTCGATTTGTTCTTGCGTGGCTCCTGTTGCCACGTTTCCGATTCGTTCTTGTAGTTCTAGCAGACGCTAATAAATAAAGAAGCTTAAGCAAAGAGGGAACAGATAAACTGGAAAAAAGGGTGGCTTTGGAAATCAAAATGTACCTCGTAACTCATTTCCTCTTCGTCGTCTTCATAGTCTTCATCGTCGCTCGAAGTGTATTCACTATCTTCAGACTCCATAGGCCCAAAGCCTCTTCTGTGGTACCACCGCGGTCGCGTCTGAAACGGAAGAGAGATTTTAGTTAACCAAAATAAAGTAAGAGGAAAGACATGCAGGATAGCGAATGTACGTAATCAACAGTATCTTCATCTGCTCCTCGTACAACGCCACGAGACTCGACATTCATTACAGTTAAAGCTCCGCGTGGCGCCAACTCTTCAACACAAATAGCACAGAATTAGTAAAGATCTTTTCGTTGTAAGCAGAAACAAGAGCTACAGGAAGAAACTCAGCAAAGAGAAAAGAGAAAAGAGGATACCAGCTTCAGCAAGAGTCATGTTCATCATTTCTTGAGTGAATTCCTTTCTAGGTACAGGTTGAAGGAGAGTGAACTCGGTGGCATCCTTTCCCAGCCTCTCACAAACAAGGCTTTGTACACATGCCAGGCTATCCTCCGCTTGAAAGGTATGTCGCAGTGCCTCTCCTGAGGGTAGACGAATCTGTGGGTATTGTCAGATGAATGCTTAGTAAGTTCAATTTTAGTCTCCACTTTCTTCTTCAGTAACTCCTCCTTCGTTTTCTTCTACTTTCTTCTTGCTTCTTGCTTCTTGCTGCTTTACTTCTTTCTTCTTGTAAAACAATAAAAAAGACAGTAACTTGAATAAGTGCTGGGCCAGAAGCTCTTGTTGCTGAAGTTGTGGTCGTAGTCGATGACGTGGTAGTTGAGGATGGGGCCATTGATGAACTTGAAGTATCATTGTTTGTCTCCGAAGCAGATCTTCGGTTATACTGTGGGAGAGATCACAGTTAAAAACAAAAAACAGAAAAAAAAGGAGAAAGGCAAAAGCAAACTTTTTGTTGCCGCTCTTTCTTCATTTCAGCTATTCTTTGTCGTATTCTCTCCTTCTCTGCCAATGCTCTTTGCTTCTCCAGCTTGGCTGCCTCCAGCTCTTTGGCTCTTTGTCGCTCCTCTCTGTCTCTTCTCTCCTGCTCTTCTTTTGTGGTTACGGCATGGCTGTTGTGAGAAGTGACAGCAAAAGCGGGTGAAGGAGTTGTTGAAGTGGTAGTGGCAGTAGCAGTCGTTGGCGTGGAGTTTGTTGTAGTGGAAGCCGGTGCTGACGACAGCCGTTGCTCTTCTTCTTGTTGGGGATGCTCAAGAAGCCTGTAGTTGGTTTTTGTAGCGTTAAGTTGAAGAGAAAGAAGAGAAAGAAGAAGAAGAAGAAGAAGAAGGAGAAGAAGGAGAAGAAGAAGAAGAAGAACAAGAAGAACAAGAAGAAGAACAAGAACAAGAACAAGAACAAGAAGAAGAACAAGAACAAGAAGAAGAAGAAGAAGAACAAGAAGAAGAAGAAGAAGAACAACAAGAAGAAGAAGAAGAACAAGCAGAAGAACAAGAACAAGAACAAGAACGAATACCAACAAGAAGAAGAAAAGAACAAGAAGAAAAAGAAAAAGTAGCAGAACGTACCAGTCCATGGCGGCAGCAAGGTGCTTGTTGTGGACGGCTTGCAAGGCCATTCTGGCCCTTTCTGGAGGAAATCCCATCTCCACCAGCTGACTGAGCAGATTTACATCCGGCTGCACGCTGTCAAACAAGGAAGAGGCGCTCTGCACGGAGCCCCCTGGTTGGTGTGGATTCAGTCTCAGCGTCTGCTGCTGTTGGCTCATCTTTATTTATTTTATTTCTTTTTATTTTTCTTCCACATTTTTTTTTCTGCGAAGACGTTGCACCAGTTCGATGCTCGTAAGCAACAATTTTGTTTTTTTAAAGTGTAGACAAGATTATCGTAGGTTCGACACCCGGTGGCAACACATTATTTTTTGTTTTCTTGTTGAAAGCCGTCAAACGGCAGAGGATACATCTTTCGCACCTCGGAGTGCTTCTCGTTGGATAAGGGCTCCAGCCTCATGCGCTTGAAGGTGTGGCAGTTCATGACGTGGTAGTGGTCCATCAGGTCCGTTCTGGCGGACTGGACATCGTCCACGGTCCAACCTTTGGTAGAGAGGTAGATCACCCCGCTCTCGTCCACGTAGTTGTCTTTGTCCGTGTTGACCCCGGCTGAGAGCTCCTTCACCCTCGCAAGCAAGGAGGCAGGGGAGGGATGGTGAACCGTTGAGAAGGAGCGACGAAGCAAGAGGCCTCTGGTCAACATGAAAATCTTCGCTCTTCTTTTGCTATTTTTGTTTTTTTGTTGCCGCAACAGATTTAGTCGACATTCTTAAAAGGCGAAACGAATCCTCTCGCCAAAGTGGTGCCGAAGCTCGTTCAAGTGGTCTTCTTTGATGAGTTTACAGCCTTGGATGTTGACCTCTCGCAGCTTTCGTAAGTGCAAGGCGCACTGATGCAGTCCTTGTGCTGTGACTTTGGTCTTGGAGAGGGTCAAGCGAACAAGAGTAGGCGGTAACCGGAGCAAACCTTCATCCGTGATATGCACGCATTCTGCTATGTTCAGACTTTGAAGCGAGCGAGGAAGCACTTCCATGTGTTCGTCCTTCAAATAGACCATCCCTTTTCATTGTTGTTATTGAAGAAACGAAAAGAAAACCGAAGAGCGGGAGAAAGAAAAAAGGAAAGAACAAGACTAAGGATATGTACCTGCCATCTCGAGCTTCAACAGTCTTTTGGGCAAACCAGCAAAAGCCTCCACAACGATCCTTGAACAAAATGAAATGTTGAGCTCCTCCAACCCCTCTCCCAAGAGATGAAAGCCGGTCCCTCGCATCTGGTCACACCGCTCCAGGATCAAGACCCTGAGGGAAGGAGGCAGGTAGGCCAAGCCTTGGTCGCTGAAGGAGCAGTTGTTGAGGTCTAGGGTTTTCAGAGTGGTGAACGAAGAGAGCTTCTGCAAAGCGGCATCACTCAACTTCCAGCAACTGGACAAGTCCAACAGTTCCAGCTGGTCCCACAAAGGGCGCGATGGCATCCCGCTTCCTTCTGCTTCACTGGAGCCATGCACCTCCAGGAAGGAACGGTCGTTGAGCTGCCAGCAATGGCTGAGACGCAGCTGCTTTAGGCCCTTGGGCAGATGGTTCAAAGCTTTGTTGGTGAGTTGGGCGTTGAGGTCCAGAGTGAGGGAGCACAAGGAGGAGGGCAGGCAGCATAGGCTCTCATCATAGAGCTGAGTGCAACGCTCCAGGTTCAGGTGGCGGAGGCCTGGAGGAAAGGCCGCCACAAGGGCTGGGGTCAGGACGATGTTGGTGTTGGAGAGGTCCAAGGAGCGAAGGCGAGGGCAGTTGGTGGAGAGGAACCGGAGCACGTTGGAGAGGGCCTCCTTCTGCTTGGAGGCGCCCCCGCGAAGCCTGGCGAAAAAGGCGGTGTTGATCTTGTAGTGGGTGGCGCCCTGCCAGACCACACCGCGCCATTTGTGGGAGACCAGGGTGGCACGCAGGAGGCTGGTGGTGTCCAGGAAGGCAAACACGTTGCACCAAAGCTCCAGCGGCAGGACGTCCATTCCACTACTCGTTCTTGTATTGCTGCTTTCTTTCTGATGTGCACAAAAGGATCAGTTTTTGTGATGTTTATGACCACGATGACTGCACGATGAACACATCTGTGCAGCAATTGGCCTCAAAAATTGAAGCAAAGGACCACAAAAGCGTAGCGTAAGAAGAGAAAAGATGAACAACAGCGGAACAGAGACGACGAGGAAGAAGGCATCGTTGGACATGCTGGCTTTTGGTGACTCTTTGACGGAAGGCTATTACGCTGGAGGTCGTCGCTTTCATCCGTACAGCGACCACCTTCAAAAACTTTTGACAGCCGCCAACCACGAAACCCAGGTTAGCAAAGAGAGAGATTTGAGATGACTTTGTTTTTAATCTATCTCCACAAAAAAAAAGATTGACCAGGCAGGCATATCTGGCGAGACTGTGCAAGAGATGGTTTTGCGGTTGCCCAAACTGTTGAAGAAGAGACGGGATTGCCATCCGCTTGCACCGCGTTACACCCACGTTATCATTCTCGGTGGCACCAATGACCTTGGCAGGTTCGTTTTCCTTCTTCTGCTTCTTCCTTCTCTTCTTTCTCTTCTCCTGTTTCTTTCTTCTATCTTCCGTCCTGCTCCTTCTTTCTTCATTCTCTTTCTTCTTGTTGTAGCTTACTTACTTTGCTTCTTACCTCTTCAAGCCGTCCAGCAGACGATATCTTCCAAGACATATGCAGGCTGCATGATATCGTGCACCAGTTTGGGGCTCGTTCCGTTGCCGTTACCATTCCTGAAGCCTCTTTCACGGTGCGTTCTTTCTTACTTTCTTTCGTGTCCTTTCGTTCTCTTTCATTCGTTTGCTTTGGTCCTGATTGATAAGAACAAATATAAAGGAAAAGTGGTATGTCGAAAAGAGGACAGCAGTGAACGAAGCTCTTAGAGCCAAAGTTAGGCAACAACAAGAAGAAGGAGGAGAAGGGAGATGGCTCTTTCTCGACTTGGAAAAAGAATTGCCGTACCAAGGTAGCAAAAAGCATTCAAAGGAAGGCGAAGGAGGAGAAGAAAACTTGTGGGATGATGCTTTGCACATGACGCCAGCCGGATACGATCGCTTTGCTGCTCTCTTATTTCGTGTATTGACTCAAGAAGGAGAAAGCAACTAAAAGCAACACAAACAGAGGAAGAAAGAAAGAAAAAAGAGAGTACAAATAACAAATAAAATACTTGACGAAACATAGCGTAAAATGAGAAGAAATAAGTGAGAAAAAGAGAACAAAGACAAAGCTGAAAGGAGAAGAGTGATGAAATTCTGAAGCAGAAGACATCTAGAAAAGAAGAACGATAGAGGGGAGAGAGAGAGAGAGAGAGAGAGAGAGAGAGGGAGAACGTACATTTATTCATTCGTCTTCTCTGAGGAAGACTGGAAATTCATCATCAGCTGGGTGTTGTGTTGAACGAGCTGCTCCAACCTTTCGTACTTCGGCAACTCGCATTCCACCTTTTGTTTCGTTCTTTCCAGGACGGCAGGAAAGCTCATATAATGAGCATCCATGGCTTGCCATAGTTCATCGAACCAATAAAACGTCAAGCAGTAGACTTCCTCAAAGGCTTGATTTGTTTCAGTCATTCTCTCTTGTTCTTGTAGCTCCTCTTTTTCTTTCTCATCATTCATGAAAGATTCCTCGTTTTCTTCATCATCAAAACTCCAGCCAACGTTTTTTTCTCTTCCTTTTTCTCGTTCTTCTTCAACTGTGTTTTGTTCTGTGTTCTGGCTTGCAGCGGCTTGATGCAACAATTTAGCAAATGCTCGTCGGGCTTTCAAAGAGGAAGTGGAAGTTGAAGAAGAGTCTGTTCGAATGGAAGTTGGCAAGAAACCAAACCCCAAAATGGCAAAGAGGAGGTTGGTGAGGTTCATTCCAGTGATGGCGAATGGGTACTTTTCTTTTTGGTGTCGACCGTGCAACAGTCGACGAAAGCTTGGAGGATAAGTTGCTGCAAAGTACAACAAGTTATTGAGACCAAAGACACCACTTCCTCTGAAGTCTGTCGCTGGATCTTTGCCTGTTGCGAGAGAGAGAAAGAAAGAAAGAGAGAGAGAGAGAGAGAGAGAGAGAGAGAGAGTAACGAGCTTTAGTTTGCAGCTGTGTTTTCTTCCTCTCCAATCTCCTTCTCGAGTCGTTTTTATGCTCAAGTTTTACTCCTTCTTTTCTTCTTTGTTCTCCATTTCTCTCTATTCTTTCTTTTGAAGTGCTCAGAAGATAAAATACCTTGAAAGCCCAACTTTTTCCATTGGGGCGTCACCCTGTCATCCAATTCTTCGGAGGGAAAGGAGTGCTTCCACAAGAGGAGCAGTTGCGCCTCGTGTTGTTCGTTCTCACGATCGTATGGCGTTTTTATCTTCGTTTTGAACTCGTCCAAATATTCACTGTCCGGAGAACAAAGGAAAAAGAGAACAGTTTCAGCGTGAGCGAATAAGAAGGCCGAAATCAAGAAGCATAGGAGCAGAGAAGAGAGAAGAGAGAGAAGCACAGATGTACAGACGCGTAAAAGAAGAAAAAACGAGGAGAGAGCTGAGTTGAGATGAGAAATAGAACGACACAGAGGACAAGAGAGAGAGAGAGAGAGAGAGAAGAGTAAGGAGAAGAGGTGAGGCGTACAGGAGATGAGCATCGAGCTCAGGGGCTTGGCTAGGAAGGCCTGGCATCGAGGAGAAGACCCATGACTGCAGGCACTCCACGACCTGCCTCCAAAGGTAGGCCACCACATTGGCCAGAGCGACGGAGGAGGAGGAGCAACCCGCCAGAGCCACCGACCTGGCCTCGTTCAGAAGGGCCTGCTGTTGTTGTTGCTGGTGGCGAGAGGAGGACGCTCGAGCGAGAGAAGAAGAGGAGGCAGGCTCGCCTCCCTCTTCTTCTGCGAAAGAGGGGTGAGAGGAGAGCAAGGCCTCTCGTTCTGGCTGCTCCTCGTAGATGGCTGGCGAGACGCTCGCTCTGCTGCCACTCGCCCCCGTTCCCTTTCTGCGACGAATCTCCATTCAGTACTGATCTCCTCTCCTTGGTCTTTCTATTTTTCTTCTTCTTGTTCTCCTTCTTCTTCTTCTTCTTCTTCTTCGGACTCTCTCTGCTCTTTCTCTTCTTCTTGAAAATCTGCTGCCAGTTCCGCTACGTTGATGTTCGTGTCGACGTCGCCCTCTTCGCCGAAACTGGATCCACAAAAGCTGCTCGGGTGCTGCTGCATTTGACCAGCCAGCAATACGGCAATGGCAGCAGAAAAGTTGCAGGAAGTGTGCATAAAGTGGAGCAATGAATTTTTGTCGACGTGAAAGATCTCTGCCAGAGATGAGACAAAGAAAAAGACAACGGAAAAGGCCTTTTTATGGTAAGTTTAAGCCTTTGTTTTGATTTTTGATTGGTGGTTTGAAACTTTTGGTAACAGATCAAAGAATTGAGCCGCTATAAAGTGTGCACCCAAAAAGCATACATGTCGACGTTTGAGGAGTCGATTTCTTCCGTTGACTATTTTTTTTTTTTTCACGATTTTCTCTCGCAGCAAACAAACAAACCATTTTTTTTTTCTTTCCTTGTCTCTCTCTTTCTCTCTCTGTTTCTCTGCTCCTTTATTTTTATTTTTTTTCCGACGCACAACAATCCCTTTTCAACTTCCACCTTCATTCTTCATTTTTCTTTCCTGTAGAGAGCAAAGAATGACCGACACCACGCTCAAAGTTTTCGTTGGAGGCATCAGCTGGAAGGTACGCCTGGAAACAAAAATTGTTTGTGTTTATTTGTTTGTTTGTGTGCTTTCGTTTGTCTCTGTTCACGGTTTTTTTGTCATCTCCTGCGTGGTGAATAACTTTATTCAGCACCAACAACAACAACAACACACGCTGTTTCACGAAACCCAAAATTTTTCATCTTTCTCACCTCCCCCCAAAAGTTTATAAAATTTTTGAACTTCTCTCTTGCAATTCACACGCTCCTCTCCCTCTCCCTCTCTCCCCCCTTCTCCTTCCCCCTTCCCTTCATCCCCCCCAAAAAAACTTTTTTTTCTTACAACCCTCCTTTTTTTTTCTTTCTCTCTTTCTTTCTCTTTCATCGATTTCCGCTCTCCGAATTATGTTTCTATTTTTTTCTCTCTGTCCTTTTTCATTTTTTTTTCGCTGTCTTCTTTCGGTTTTCGCATTTTGGTTTCCCGTTTGTTTTCCTTCGAAGGCCGATGAAGCTCAGCTAAGAACTTTTTTTGAAACATTTGGTCCAGTGGTCGAATGCAAAATCATAATGGACCGTGCCACCGGTTTCTCTAAAGGGTATGCGCTTTATTAAAAACAAACTTACGCTCTTCACTTTGCTTCTTTGTTGCCAATGCTAACTGTGTCTCACTCGTTCTCCCCTCTTCATTTTTTTCTCTCTTTTTTTTTTTCTTCTCTTGGCCATAGTTACGGCTTTGTGACGTTTGCAGATGCTGAAACAGCAGAGCATGTTAAGGGTCAAAATAACCTGTACTTTCTCGGCAAAATGGTTCTTACTTCTATCCTTTCATTCTTTTCTCTCCTTTTTATCTGCTCTCATCTCGTTCTTTCTTCTCTTTTTCCCCCCTCTCTCTCTCTCTCTTCTTATGCTGTCCTTGGTTCTATCCTTTTCTCCTTTTTAACACAATCAACTCCAACAGATGAATGTAGGACCAGCCTACCGGAAGGCTCCTGAGGTCTCCCCCTCCGGAGCAACAACCACCGCCGCCATGCACCAACACTACGCCGCCATGCCCGGCTACGCCCAAGCTGGCTTTATGCAACAACCCCCTCAATCCTACTTGTCCTATCCCACCGCTGCCACTGGCGCAGTTGGAGCTGCCGGCACCGCCACCACTGGTGCAATCTCTTCTACTACCGCCGCTGCCGGCAGCACCGCCACGGACGCTGCTGCTCAACAGATGTATGCTGGCTACTATGATCCCTATCAGGCATATTACAACCAATACTACTCTCACTACAACTATGGCGCGCAACAAGGGCAATATGCTTATCCACAACAGCAACAGCAACAACAACAGCAACCAGGATCGCCGCAACAAACACAACAACAGTACCAACAACAACCCCAACAGCAGGGCACACAGCAGCAACAGCAGTATCAGCAGCAGTACCAAGGTTGGTGAGAGATAATTTTGTTTTGTTATTGCTTTTTTTGTTATTGTTTGAGTTTCGTATTTTTCTGGATCATCCTCTTGTTATGCGTACTTATTTAAAATTACTTTGAACCTTGTCTCTTCGCTTGTTCTTTTCCTTCGTGTTTTCCCTTCCCTTTTTTATTTCTATTTTTTGGTTTTCTTTTCTTCTTTTGGGTGTTTCTTCCTTGTCCCCTGTCGAATCTTCGAATTATATCGCACATTTTTTTATCATTTCTCTCACCATCTCTTCTTATTCACGATCACTTTGAGCAGCTTGGCAACAGGTACGTGTAACCCCTACTTTTATTGCTCATCTCAAGCCTTCTCCTGCTTCTCTTTAATCTTCCTCTCCTTCTTTTCACTTTCTTCTCTCTTCTTTCTCTCACTTTGTCTTCTTATCTTCTACTGCGCAATTTTGGGATAAACAGACAGCACAGATGGGATATCCCTCTGCTCCAGGTTCCGGTGGCGTCTCTTCTCCTAGCTCTAACGGTGCCCCCGGTTCCAACGGTGCACCTAGCTCTGGTGGCGCTGGTGGTCTTCTTGGCGATAAACCGCTCGGCGTATGAGCTTCTTCCCCTTGTTCTTCTTGTACCTAAATCAAGCCCTTAGCATTGACATCTCCTTCCTTTATCCTCCACTCCTTTTTTTTTAGACGGGCCAACAATAGAAGACTGTGTGACTCTGTACCTCGGTTCATTCTCTCTTCTCTTTCTATCTATCTTTCTTCGAAAAAAACACAACGATCTGGTAAGCGGATCTCTTTGGCTAAGCAAAACAACAGAAAGCAGTTGCGTTGAGTACTGAACGGCACATTTATTGGCGTTAATAAACGAGCAAGAAACAACAACACCTTCTTTTTCTCCTTCCCTCTTTCTCGGTTAGATAAAATGGTGAGAGAGAGCGGAGATGAGGAAAGAGAAAAGCTTGCACAACTGGAAAAGATAATTCATAAGCTGGAGGCATGTTTGGACACGACAACCAAGGAAAGAGAAAGACGAAGACAGTTTGAGCTGATAAGTGGCATGGCTATGGAACAGCTTGAACTGCTCCTTGAGGCAAAACTTTCTTGTAATTGTCTGTCTCTTTCCTTGGTTGTCACATTCAAACATCATGCCTCCAGCTTACGAATCATCTTTTCCAGTCGCGGTGTAGGAAGCGCACTAGCATGCCGAGTGCACTCGAGCTGGGTGAAGCAATAAGTATTGTTGTTTGGTTTTCGATGTGGGAGGTATCCTTTTCACTCCTTAGATGAAGGTGCTTTCGGCTTTAAAGATTTTTTTATGGTGTTTAAGCGTTTTGATTTTTGATTGGTGGTTTGAAACTTTTAATCAACAGATCAAATATTGGCTTCTATAATGTGTTAATAAATAAGAAACTAAAAATTTTATTGGTGCTTTTTACAATTATTTTGCTATACAACAACGATTATTTTTGGGTGGCAAGCTGCTGCTGGAGGGGGTGGTTGCTGTCGCAGAAGAAGCTCCACATGCCGGCACCGGTGCCGGCTGCCTGCTCGTCCAGTACCGGCGCTAGGGGCCTCCCTTGGGTGAAGGGCTTGCCCAGGACGCTCTGTCCGAGGCAGGGTATCATTCTTTGTTTCGTGAACTCTGCCACGTCGCTCCTGGTGAGCCGCCCCAGCGCCTCCTCAATCTTTGCTCTCAGTTCCTCCACGCTCTTGTAGCTGCTTCCTCCCACGCCTTCTTTGAGCTTGGCAAAGCAGTACTCCATCGGGTTGAGAAAGGGAGAGCAAGAAGGCAGCAGCAACACAGAGATGTGGTAGGTCTCGTGCAGCCTCGTGACGAAGCTGCCGCCCAGCCAATCCGCGTAGCGCTCATCGATGACCACCACGCTCTCCCGCGGTACTCTCTTTGCGAGCTCCTCGAGGAACAGTTCCAAGTCAGAAGCGGTGACTCCTCTCCTCCTCTGCTGCTCCTTGTGGGTGTCGCTGTTTGCATCGTGGCGCTTGTGTTTGGCAACGAACGGGACAAACTGCGAGTGGCAGAGGCCGTCATCGGAGAGGGCAGCGATCAAGGACAGAGTTCTTCGCTTGGGCAAAGGGGTGAGTGTCAATTGCGTGGTGCCCTCCTTTTCTTGCTGTTGTGCGTGTTCTTGTTTCTGTGGTTCTTGTTCTTGTTGTTGCTGCTGTTCTTGCAGCACGTCCGACGCTTCGTCTTCACTTCTGACTTTGGCTTTCTTCTTTTGATGCAGCTTCAGGTGAAAAGGACAGACGCCCACGTACACTTTTGCTCTTTGGCCACATACGACCATCAGCTGATATGTGAAGAGTTTTCGCTTCTCGAGCACCTCAGGAGTGTTCCATCGTTCCTTGGGGATGGGCAAGGCCTCTCTGGCGGCGATTCCTAGCTCCTCCAAGCATGCTTCCAACGTGCTGGCCGACACTTCCTTGCCACGTGTTGCCTTCAGGCGAGCCACAATGGCCTTGCTGCTCAACCATGCATCATTGCCGTTCTCACCTTCCTCTATCCACTCCAAGACTTGCATCAGGTCCTCTTCACTCAGCTTTTGCTTTCTTCCTCTTCTCTTGCGCTCCGTCTTTTTGTTGGAGCGGTGCTCAGCCATTATTCGTGCAACGGAGGCTTGGGAGATGTTGTGCGCGGCAGCGACCTCCTCCCAGGTCATGAAGTCATTGTGCACTTGCTTGACGACCGCCTCTCTGGTTTTGTCGTCGATGCGAGAGGTTGTTCTTTTTGCTCGTTTGGCGGGAGGCGGAGAAGCAGGAGGGAGTTCTTTTGTGGCGCGGTTCTTCTCATCTTCCAACATGTTGCTGGTGGCGCCAGGGGCGGCCTTCAAGGCTTCACGTTTTCTTTTCAGAGAGGCGGCGGCGATCTTTTTTTCCAGGTCTGCCAGGTCCTGCTTGTATCGAGCCAGGTCTGCTTCGAGCTCTCCCAGCCGCTTCGAGATGGCCTGGAAGGTATCGGCCGACATTCCTTTGCTTCCAAGTTGCCGTTTTGTTGTGAAAAAAACGTTAAAAAAACCGAATAAATTTTTTGGTCTCAAATCGATCTTTTTGTATATTCCCCAATATTTATGAATATTCTGCGATTTTTCGATACAACTCCCAAAGTTTTTGGCCTAATGTCGATATTGGTCGACATAATTCACCAAAGTTTCCTCATGTCGTCTTGAAAAAGCTAGCGGGAAGCAAAGCTGCTGAACGCAGCAGCTATGCGATCGTCGGACTTTTTTGGTTGCCACAGCAGCTGTGCTTCTCGGCAAACCACTGCTTGATGGTTGAGGCTCATCGTCGCTTCTCTCTTCGTCCCTTTATCTTGGTCCTTCTCCATCATCCATTATCACGCCTTCACCATAAGAGTCGTTTTTCCTTTCGGACCGCCAATCGGCAATCATCTCAGCTTTTCCATTAAAGTAAATGATGACATCAGGTTACCATAAAAGGTTAGATGCATTGATCAATTTTCGACAATAATGAAATTAGGGAAATGACTGAAAAGAAATGGCGAGGGAAAAAAGGGCAGCAAAAAAGTCCCTCCGCTTCCCCGCTACTTTCAGCAGGGGAAAATTAGCGTCGACAAGGACCACTGTCAAACCCTACCATTGCGCGTTAGTCAAATGCTGGCAAACGAACCGGAAGAGAGATGAAAGGCAAACTGGCCCAAGGGTACTCTCCCGTTAGAAGAGCAAAGCCTCGGGCAAGTAGCCGGTACGGAGGACCTTCCAACAAACCTAGATGGCAATCGGAGCGCGTTCGTACGTTGTTGCTCTTGCCCCCTTTTTTTTTTCCCAATGTTGTTTGCTTACATTACACCCTTAAAAACAAAAAATGAAAAGGTCCTCATGCTGTTGTTAAACGAAAGATAGAGTGCGAATGGGAGGAAGAAGGAGAAGCAAAGCGAAAGGAGGTGGAAGTCACTTTTGTGGTGGAGCACACTCTTCACGACCACGTGCACGTATGCACCATTGACGACATTTGCACTATGCTTCAGTGTTGTCCTGCCCACTATGGTACGACCCTCCTCTGTTTTTTTCTTGCTTCTTTTATCTGGCTTTTGTCTTCTTCTTTTTTGTTTCTTTCTGCTTTCTCTCTTCCTTCTTCTAGCTTATTAATGGTATTCATTTTAGTTGAGCCTTTCTTGTATATGTTGGTACAGCCGAAACGTAAAAGCTATAACAAGCACCCGAGCATGCACCGTGGCGACACGTGGGCTTCCATGATGGCCAGGGAGGAGATAGAGTGTGCTGGCCCTCCGAGCGTCAATCATGATGGACCTGTTATGTGGGTGGCTGCCCAACCATTCGACAAACCTATTAAAGTCAGTATCCATTCCTCTTGTTGTTATTTTGATTTTTTGTTCTTTTTGTTCTTCTTCTTGCTCTTCTTTATCTTCGTCTTCTTTTGCTGTCCGTTTCGTCTTGTTCTTCTTTCTTCATTCTTCACTCTTCATTCTTCTTCTTCTTGTTCTTGTTCTTGTTCTTGTTCTTCTTCTTCCTCTTCGTCTTTCTTCTGCTTCTTCATTCTTCTTCTTCTTGTTCTTCTTCTTCTTCTTGTTCTTGTTCTTCTTGTTCTTCTTCTTCTTCTTCTTCTTCTTCTTCTTCTTCTTCTTCTTCTTCTAAAGAATGATGATATTTTGATATACATTAGTGGGGCACGAGCATGGACAGTTACTCGAAAGAACAGTTGAAAAGATTGACGGAAGATGGACATATCATTACATACGGTATTACTTTTTTGTATTGTAACTTTGCGCTTACATTATGCTTGTTCTATTTTAACGTAACCCTCTAGGCAAACGAGCTATAACTTTTGAACCCAATTTTAATGCCTATAGAGCGACTCAACTCTTTTCCATACCACATGAAATCGGTCATTACGTTGACTATTGCAGCTTTTATGAGGAGGAACGAAAGAACTGTAAGTGCATTCACTCTTAGACAAACGTAATGAGTGTATTGATCATATTTTCTTCTCTCTCTCTCTCTCTCTCTCTCAGATTTGGCAGCTCAGCACAAAAAAGCATCCACAGCGGCAGCAAAGAAAATGCAGCCTAGAGGAGAGGACGAAGAAGATGATGAAGAAACAAAGAAGCAAAAGGAAAAAGAAAAGGAAGGTGAAGGGCAGGAGAATGGTGAAAGTGAGAAGCTCTTAATTGGGGTTACTAAGCAAAAATGGTTAAATGAGAAGAGCTCAACTGAAGAACATAAAAGGAAAGAAGCGAAAGAAGAACTCAAAGAAGAAGAAGAAGAAGAAGAAGAAGAAGAAGAAGAAAATGATGATGATGATGATGATGATGAAGAAGATGAAGAACAAGAAAAAGAACTAGAAGAAGAAAAGATGAATGAAGCAAAAGAAGAAACAGAAGCGGAAAAAGAAACAAAAGAGAAGAAAGCAAACGAAGCAGAAGAAGGCGCTGCCGCTGAAAAAGAGCATAGGAGGAAACAACAAGAAGACATGAGGCGAATGAAGAAAGAACGGGACGCAATAGAGCAACGCGTGATTCCAGTCTTCAACGCGAAGCCCTACATCGAAAAGGAGCGTTTTGCCAACGCTTTTGCGGATGAGGTGAAAGCAGCGCTTCTCAAGAAAGGCATTCCTTTTCCCTTCCCACGAAAGGACGATGCGGTGGCGACGAAGGACAAGGGCATCCGGCAGCAAGACTTCTTCCTTCCATCGTTTTAACGAAAAATAATAAAATAATAAAATAAAATAAAAAATAAAATAAGAAGAGAGGACAAAAGGTGAACAATCTGTGCAATGCATGTGTACAAATTAGATCATACTAATAGTTTGATCTATAGTTTTACTTTATTTGGATAACGTTATGGTTTCGCATAACAAAATTTAACGACCAAAGAAAAGGCAGTAACGCAGCCATCCCTTCCTTCTTCTGCTTCTTCTTCTTGCTTAGCAAGACCATAAGCAACAAACAACAAGCATGCAAAAGAAACAGCAGCAACAAACATCACCGCCCAACAGAAAACGTGACAGCAATTACGTGGTGGCGCAGCGGCTGCAGCACCAATACCAGCTTCCCGACTTTGTTCTTCTCCACAAGATCGTCAACGAGAGCTTCGAAGAGGCCGACCTGCAGTACTGCTCCGACAAACAGCTCTACGACTACCTTCCTTTGCTCGTGAGGATCCCCTTTGCTTCGCGTCTTCGTTTTGCTCTGCTGGGTCGCGTGGAGACGAGCCCTTTATTGCAGCGTCTCTGCTTTTGGCTTCGCAGAGCGGATTGCGCTCCGCCAAACTTCTTTTCTTGGTCTTCTTCTTCCTCTCAAGACAAAGCAACAAAGGAGGATGATGAGGGAGAAGACGAGGGAGAGGAAGGAGAAGAATGGCTATGGGAAGACGACCAGCCGTTGAGGAACACGGCCGAATTTTTTGCAAAGTGTTTGGCCAGCGAAGGAAGCGGACCTGGCACGGCTGTCGAGGGACAGGCCTGGGCTGGGCTGGACCTCGCTGACCCTCTCTTTGGAAGCGATGTCCCTGTGGTGCATGTTCAAGTGGTATGTATTATTAGACTGCTCTTTTTTCCGTTCTCTCATCCTCATATCTTTTTCAAAAAGACCAAAGTCTTCGCATCGGGACACAGACCCTGTCTCTTATCGCTTCGTTATGGGGATGCAGCACGTGCGCAGGCACAAGCGGAAGACATACGAGGCAGCGCCATGCTCTACAAAGCAATGGCAGTTGGTTCTCAGCGGTTGTTGGAGAAAGAGAGAGCTGCTCTTCTGTCTTCTGCGCCACAACAAGAAGAGACACCACAGCGCGAAGAAGAAGAACAAGAGCAAGAGGAGAGCGAAGGAGAAGAAGCAGAAGAAGTGGGAGGAGAAGGAGGGATAACACCGAGGAATTCGTCAGAAGTTGTTGGAGATGGCGTTGTTGCTTCTCGTCGTAAACGTATTGCTTCATTGTGCGTGCTCTTCAACTCCTGTCTTCGTTCTTTTTGTTCTTTTCTTTCTGTTTTGTTCTTATTCATATCCCTCCAACAGTTTCTCTCGAAACGCATCAACAGAGATGGACACTATCAACAACAGCAATAGCAGTAACAATAACAACAAGGACGGCATTCTAACACGCCTCTTCGCCACGAAAGAACGCTTCACTTGGGTCAAAGAACATAGCACGAAACAGCAACAACAACCGCAAAGCCCGAGGAGAGCAGAAGAGAAAAAGATGTCTTCCCCATCATCTTCATCTCCTTCCGTTGAACTAAGAACCAACAATAAGCTCGTCGTGGAGAAAGCGGAGGACTTGATTGGTGCTGTGCAGAAGATTGTGTTCAAGAATGATGACATTCGTTCTGACATGATGGTTTCTATTTCCTTCCTTGTTCTCTTCTCTTGTTGTTCTTCTTCCTTCTTCCTTCTTCACTTCTCTTCAGCTTGATGTGATCTAATATACAAAACCAATATATAGGTGGAACTAATGTTGGGAGTATTTAACCTTTTGTGGCAGTCTTCTGGGCTCGAGAAGAAGCTCCACGCCGTCACGTTTCACGTCTGTCCGATAGCACCAGGCGCTGGTTTCATGCAATTCATGGAGAACTCTGTTCCTCTGCGTGAATGGAAGTGGGACGTCATAGACAGCTTTTCAGCAGCCGACATGGAGCAGTTCATTACAACCGCAGCTGGTTTCTTTCCTCCTCTTCGTTTATTTTGTTTACACTCTTTCGTTCTCACAAAACGCAAACACAGGAGGGTTTGTGGCAGGTTATTTGCTGGGTATAAGAGATAGGCATCAGGACAACATGATGATCCAAAACGACACCACGTTCTTCCATCTTGACTTTAAGCATGCTTTTAATCGCAAAACGCGTGGCATCGATGCTTGGTATATCTTTCTTCTTTCTCCTTGTTTTTGCTTTTGTTCTTTTCAACTCATTCAGATTAAATAGCCATTTCGCTATTCCCAAGTTCCTCAAAGCAAAGTTGGAGGAGAAAGGTCAATGGGACAACTTCAAGCATCGCTGTGCCGACGGCTTCATCATCCTCCGCCGCAACAACGGAATGCTCATCCATTTGGCCCAACTCCTCTTTAGCACGCTCTTCCACAACGATGAGATAGAGAGATGCTTCATCGAGTCTTTCTTCCTTCAACGAACAGAGGCCCAAGCAAGAGAGCTCATTCACAAAGAAATAGAGCATGGAGTCACTTCCGTTAGAACGGGAATGAAGAACATGGTCCATACTTGGAGCATCAAAGACAAAACTGCCAAGCTGCAAGGTGCCTCTAATAGCAACAACAATGCTGTCTCTCCTCCGCTTTCTCCAACCAGTGCTTCTGCTTCTTCTGCATCTGATGCTCCCACTTCACCAACAGCATCCACCAGCAGCGAATAAAGACCTGTTTTTTGGCTTGTAATGCCGTTCAAGGACATGAGCAAGGACGCGAGCAAGGACGCGAGAGCGTACCAATATCTCCTGTCCTGTCTTCTGTCTGTCTACATTAAAACACTACTCTCTCTCATGTCCCTAATAAGAACCCTATGCAACGAGAAGGAGAAAAGGAAGACGAAGCGCCTCGCCAACCCAAACGGCCGAGGACAACCGACAAAGGCGCTGCTGTGGCACCGGCGGAACGACTCCCGCTGCCCCGCCGCTCGCCAAAACTTTCAGAGGCTCAACACGAAATCGCTAGGGAGTGTTCGCGGTATGAGCACAAGCATTACTCCCGTCCGTTTCCTCAAAAGTGGCGTCTTCCCTACTTGAGGGCCTCCTTCTTTGACTTTGCGACGCGAACACCGGAGGAAGATGTCTCTCTTGAAGAACTCCACCAGAGGAGGTTGAGCAAATTGGAGAGGTTTCTAGAGAAGGGGCAAGAGCCTGCCTCCTTGCTGGACTGTCCTCTCGAGAAATACAAACAGCGCGTTCGCACTTACTTCAAGAAAAGGTCTTCTCTTTGCTTCTCTGTTCTCTTCTCTTCTTCTCTTTCTAAACGAAACCAAAAACAGGTTCCAGCACACCGAATATCATTACCACTTTCTCACCGCCGACGACATCTTCTCTTTGCACCTAACGAGTGCTGGCTCACGGTGGGACGTTGGCTGGTCCTCTTCATCTTCAACCACAACTCAGCCAGGTAGGAAGGTTGTGAAGGAGAACCCTTACTTCCTCTCCAATGACGTTCACTCCAAGTTGTTGCTGAAGCAGTATGTCAAAGTATTCCACGAGGAGATCGGCCGAGAGCAAGCGAGGGACTACATTCTTGGGTGCTATTATGAGATAGTGGATTGGAGCGATTCGTTGGAGACGGTGTTTGATGAGCTCTGGGGTTGCATTCGAGCGGACGACAGCGCAATCAAGATGATCTTCTCTCCGGGTCGGAACAAAACGTGGCGATGGGTCACCCTGCGTGTTAGAAGAAGCAGAAGAAGAGGAACAAGAAACAGAAGGGGAAGAAAAGAGGAACAGTGCAGCAGCATCGCCAAAGATAGGAACAGCTTTCGAGTTGTTGAGAGCAGCGAGACATTTGTTGTGTTGTGGGAATGGCTCGTCGTCCTCCTTGATGAAAAAAGAGCTACCTTGGGAACTGGTGGAGAGGATATTCATGCATGTTGCTGCGGATTGTGGGGGTCGTCGTAGTAAAGAGCTGCAAAGGAAGCAACGACAAGAAAAGAAGGAAGACGAAGAGGGGGAGGAGGAACATAACGAAAAAGTGGAAGCGGCGCCAGAAGAAGAGCAGGATGAAGAAGGAAACGAAGATGACTACGACGAGGAAGAAGAGAACACGAGGTACTCTCTAAGCGCAGCGATGGTCTCTTGCATTCTTCGCTTTGCTCAGGATAGGACCACACTTCTTCCCACCGCTTCTCACATCCGCTTTCTTCGCTCCATTCACTTACTCTAACCCGCGAAAAAGGATTAAAGAAGACCTCTCCACGTAGTTATGCCCATCTCATAGTTAAGCCCTGCTCCTATTCTCTCATCTCTTTGAGCAATAAAGAGAGAACCCTTTACGTTAATGCACTGATGGTATTGTGCAGAGTGTTGGCAATGCATTCGTTGATCCGAATGATCCAGGCCTCTTTCCTCCCTCCGCTATCCGCCACAAAGACCAGCTTCATGGTATTGTCCGTCTGCAAAACGGAGAAAGCGTTCTCCACGCTCTTTCCGTTGATCGACACCCCGTCGTTCATGTTCCATACGATACATTTCTCGAGGGAGATGCAAAGCTTTGGGACATATCGGTGGGAGCGTTTGTGATGCTGAGTGATGACGAGCATGTCGCTGAAGAGGAAGACTTTGCGGTTGGCGAGGGCGGCCCCGTCTTGAGATACTTTGAAGGTGCTCTCCGCTAAATATTCTCGGTTGCGACTTATAAACTGGGCAAACTGTTTATTTGTAATACAAAATAGAGAATATTAGAATTCGATAAGGAATGAGAACGAGAACGAAGAGAGACTGAGAGAATGAGAGTGAAAGAGAATAATTTACGTCTTCATCGGAGGACCAATCGAAGCAACTTTGGATCTCCAACATTTTTAGATAATTGTCTTCCTCTCGTTTTTTCTCGTTGGTGGCAAAGACGAGACCCCTTAGTCTTTTGGTTGCCTCTTGTAGGGCATCCTTATCATTATGGCTCTGATCCGTTAACTCCACTATGTTCTAAGGATTGTTTAAGAAATCCATGCGGTTTAAATGTGGAGAAGAAGAAGAAGAAGAAGAACAAGAAGAAGAAGAAGAAGAAGAAGAAGAAGAAGAAGAAGAAGAAGAACGGAACAAGGAAAAGTATGAAGGAGAAGAAGATAAAAGAGGTACCTCTAGGAGAAGTGGATACTTCATGACCCGTTGACATGGCTTAATCAAGAAAGCAGCAAGATCTAGGCTTCGGCACTCCGCTTTGTCTTCCATTTCCTAAACCCATACATAGATAACATCACGTCAACTTTCATTTGGGGAGAGTGAAAGAGAGGGATTGGTGTACATTCATAAAGTCGCGAAATGCAGCATTTTTTTGCTGCCGTTCTTTCAACAAGTTAATGGCTTTCCAATGGTTTGCTAGATACTGGCCATATATTTCAAACTCGGACATCTGATTTTAAAACAAAAGGCACGGTGTTTAGTGGAGTGCTCCATCCACAAAAAAAATGGTAGAAAGTTACATGTTCAAGAAGGATGCTTCCTAACGGCAGTTGATCGACTGGTGCCGATTGAAGAGCGCTCAGTAAGCGTTGAGAGACAGAAAGAACGTCCTCAATATCACCAAAAATAGCCACCACGTCTTCCATCGGCAATAACTCTTTCGCTCTTAGTGGTTCCAAATAAATCTGCGAGGAAAAATAAGTTAGATAAAGCAGTTGAAGCGAGATTAGAAAGAGAGTGAGGAAAGCAAGAACGAGATAAAAGAAGAGAGATACGCACATTGACAATGACTGTCAAGTCATTTAGGTAATCTCGTTCTGTACAAACAAACTCTTCGACGCAACAATTCCTCTTCCACAGTCTCACTTCCAAAAGACCAGAAGATGAGGGGGGTGGACTATTGACATAACTAAAGCTGCCCCCTCCTTCCTCGTCTTCTTCATCGTCATTACTATCCGTTCCTCCTTTATCCTCGTTATTACTCGCTAGGTTACCCAACTCAGAACTAGTGCGTTGCGAGAGAAAAGCTTTTCGTGAGGAACGTTGACTTGAGGCAAGGGAACCAGCTCTCCAACTATTCTTTTTCCTGGTGGCTGCCTGTTCCTCCTCCACTGCTTCTTTGCTGTTGGGTGAATCTTCCATAACAAAGACTAATTCGTTGGCATCTCCAACACCGTAGTCGCTGTTATCAGCATAGTAAATGTCTTCATTGGTGCTGCTTTCATTGTCGTAACATTCGTGTGCGTTGTGGGCATTTTGGTTGTCAACAGAATGGTTCTGTTTGTTGCTGTTGCTTTTGTTGCTGTTGTTATTACTCGAAAAGTTTAAGTTTAAAAGGCGTTGCGAGAGACGAAGAGCTGGTGAGCGTTTACTGCTGCTGTTTTGAGAATTGCGCAGATGAGGAGGAAGCGTAACAGGGGCAACAGAGGTTGCCGTTGGTGGAGGGACTTCCGAGGATGGATGAGATAAAGGAGCAGGCGGCTTTGGGGGTGCTGTTGGATACATTTTGCTATGCCGTGATTGAGAGTAGTGAGTAGGCTGTACCATAGCACTTGTTATAAGAGGTACAGAAGGAGAAGTAGAAGGAGAAGTTGAAGGAGAAAGCGAATGGCGTTTGGGAGAGAGGGGGGAGAGAGGAGAAGGGGAGGGAGGTGGAGATAAGGCTCTTGGAGGCCGTGCGGGAGGAGTTCGTTGGGAAGGTGAATCAAGCGGAGGTGGAGAGGAGGGTGCTGGAGGACCTCCTTTTCTATTCTGCCGTGACAAAGAAGATGAAACAAGAGGATTGGAAACTGCAGAAGTAGACGAAGAAATAGCAGTTACACTTTTGGAAGCAAGAGGATGAGCAGAAAGAGAAGGAGCAGAAGAAGAAATTGAAGCGACACTAGCCGAAGCAAGAGAAGAAGATGCAGAAATAAACGAGCAATGGAGAGGAGGCACATGTGGTTTCTTCAAATTGGCCGCTTTAGTGTGATCTTCCATCGACCTTATGGACGTAGGGTTGAAAGACATCACCACGGAGTTGTTTCCTTTGTTTAACCGGGGCGGACGAGGAGGTGCTGGTTTAACGCTTCGCGTTGTTGGTTTGGAGGTACTCGGTTTAGAGCTTGTAGAAGGGGGAAGAGGAGGAGGCGACAGCGGACGATTACTTCGATGAGAGCGAGGAGGAGGAAGTGGACGAGGAAGCGGAGGAAGAACTTTTTTGGCCATGGTTGGAGGAACAACACGTTGCGGAGTCGGAGTCGCGTTTGGTTCCAGCTTGTCTTTGTCGTTGAGACTGCTGCGTCTTCGTCTCGGCTGGGAGGAGGCGACTGGGGGTGACGAACAATGAGATGAAGAAGAATGTGATGAAGCGGCACACAGAAACGATGTGGCTGAAGAAGACGAAGAAGCAGTAGCCGAAGAAGAAGCGGAAGGAGAGGGAACGTAAACTTCACGACAAGACTGAGAGCGTCGAAGAGGAGAGTTTTGTTGTCGACTTGCTTCACTTGGTTCGTTGGCGCTTCTTCTTTCCTCCCTTTTCGCTGCGTTCCTTCTCATGCATACGGAGGGTTGCGGAGAAAGCGGATTTTGACCATCGCCGCTGGCGTTCTTGGTGGAGAGCTTCTCGAAGCGTTCTTTTCGCTGCTGGACGTTAACCCCCAAAATCTCCGCCTGTGAAGGTCTGTACTTCTCTCCAAACCATGACATGTTGCTTCTTCTTCTGGTTTCTTTACTTTCCTATTATTTTTTATTTTAATGAGAGGATTGAAAGAAACAAGAGAGAGAGAGAGAGAGAGAGAGAGAGAGAAGAACAAGAGCAAGAAGAAGAACGAGAAGCACAAGAAGAACGAGAGAGAGAGAGAGAGAGAGAGAGAGGCGAACAAGAAAATGAGAAAAGAAGAAGCGGAGAGAGAGGAGAAAGTGAACGAACGGGTGCAAAAAATAACGCACTACGTCAAGACCTTCACTTGCCTCCCTCACAGACCAAGCGAGAGAGAGAGAGAGAGAGAGAGACAGACTGTTTGTGCGTGTATGCGTATGTGGCTGTCTGTTTTTGTCAAGTAAAGCGCGCGTGCGGGCGTGTCCAGTAGCAGAGCGTTGGGCCGTCGACGATCACCACGACACGTTGAATGACAGCAGCGGCAGCGGGAGAGAAAGAGAGAGAGAGAGGAGAAGAGAGAGCCACAAAAAGACGGGTTGTCGATTTTTTTGTTTGGATTAAATTTTTCCTTATTTGGATAATTTGAGAGGAGGGCGTTTTTGTTTGAGGGGTAGTTACGCCAACGGACACTTTGTGGAGTGCAGAAAAGCTCAACCAAAGGAGCAAGAACAGCGACGGACAGGCTGCAAGGAGAGAGAGAGAGAGAGAGAGAGAGAGAGAGAGAGAGAGAGGAGAGAGATGCAAGAAAGCGTAGAGAGAATAAGAACAAAGGAAACAAGAAGAGGGAAGAGAGAGATGGAGAAGAGACAACGAGAGCTCCACATAATGACTTGTGGAACACGCACATATGCATGCATTGTTATTTTTTTGTGAACAACCGATACCGACAATGACCGCGGGTTTACGCTGCATCCCTAAGGAAGGGCACGAGGTACCTCGCCTTTCCTATCCTCGGCGTTTTTCTTCTTATTTTTTTTTTGGCCCAATGTTTTATTTCCTTATTTTTGTCGACTTCCACACAAATCCAAAATAGGTAAAATTGTTCGACCAATGGTAAATCAATCATTGATTGTCAATCAAAATCTGTCTCAAATGAATTAACACGTCCTTCTCCCAATGGAGACAACCACCAAAAATCAATGGGGACGAGAATGACAACACAAACAAAAAGGGGGGGTTGATTGCACGTACCCTCCTGAAAGCTGAGCTGAGCCTGTCGTTGTTGTCTTTTTTGTTTTGGGCAAAAAAAAAAGGCAACGAAAACACACACACAACACACAACACAAAAAACACGAGAGAGAGAGAGGGAGAGGGGAGAGGGAGACCCAAAAAAAAAAACGTAGTGCAAACAAAACACAAAAAAACAACAACAACAAACCTTCTTGGCAACTTTGTTGCTCCACTTGCCTCTTTCTCCCACTCCGTTCAGATTTTGTTTTTTTGAGTATTTTTTTTTTGGGGGGGCAAGGATGAGGTTTGTTTTGTCTCTCTCACTCTTTCGTTTTCTTCTTCTGCATGGACTGACGAATTTTTTATTTTTTTAAAAAAACAAATACTAGAACACCACAACCCAGATGGACCGCTTCACAGACGACAAACTCGCAAGAAGAACCCTTGGACGACAAGGAAGACGGCCGAATCGGTGAACCCAAAACGCGACCCAACCAACAACCTCCAACACAAAACAACAGCAACAACAATACTTCCACAACCATTTCGAGGGGCATTCCGTGGAGAGAGGATCCGGCATGGACCCGATGCAGAGCGGAGCGATACCTCCGACTGGTCAAACGGACCTACGCCACCGATCCCTTCATCTATCGAACGTTTCTGGATGTGATGCACCAGTATCGACGTGGAAGGTAAAATCCTCTCTCTCTTTTTCAGTTGAAGAGAGCATGGAGCAGAGAGGAGAGAGAAAGCAAGAAGTGGAGGGCAGGGAGAAAGTGGAAAGAAAAGAAAAGAAAGAGAAACGAAAAATAAAAGAAAAAAGTGAAAAAGAAAGAAACACCAAAGCATACAAAACACTCCTGACTCACTTTTCTATGCTTTAAACAAAAAGGTTAAGCATTGTAGAACTGATGGGAGAAGTATGGGAGCTGTTCGAGGAACAACCAAACCTGTTGTTGGGCTTCAATGCCTTTCTGCCTAGCGGATATGCCTTTGAGCTCTCCGCCAGGTGATTGGTTTTATTTGTAATAGTAGCACTTGGAGAAGAAGACGTTTTTTTTGTTGCTTCTTCTTCATATCTGTAAATTATTTTCCTCTATCTCTGTTCTTTTTCTTCTGTTCCATATTCAAAGAGGAGAGGAGGGAAAGAGAGAGAGAGAGAGAGAGAGAGAGAGAGAGAGAGAGAGAAGAACGAATAGGAGGAAAAAATGATAGTGCAAAGCTTACTTTCTTCATCTTCTTCCTCTTCTTCGACTCCATTGTTTTAATTGATGTTGGTAACAACATCATGAATGGCATCAGCAACGCGCTGCACGTTTCTGCTGCTCAGACCAGCCATGCTGATCCTTCCATTGCCCAACATGTAAATGTGGTGCTTCTCGGTCATGGCCTTGGACTGCTGCGGGGAGAGGCCCGTGTAGGAGAACATGCCAATCTGGTCCACGATGTGCTGCCAGGTGCCGGGAGTGCCGTTCTTTTGGATGGCGTCGTGCAGCTCGTGGCGCATGCGCACGATGCGGCCAGCCATCATCTTAAGGTCTTCAATCCTGTGGTCCTTTATGTTATTTGGAGCAGAGAGGGAAGAACATGAGAGAGAGGAGAACGGACCATTCGTCGTAGAATTGAGGGTTTTTGAGGATGGTGGAAACGACCAAGGCGCCGTGCTTGGGAGGGTTGGAGTACATGGCGCGTGCCAGCGCCTTGAGTTGGCTGCGCACAGCCTCAGCCACTTGGGTGTTCGCGCACACCACATTCAATGCACCAATACGTTCACCTTTTTTTTTATTTAAAATAAACAAATAAATAACGAGAGAAGAAAAGAGAGAGGGAGAGAACAAACCATAAAGGCCAAAGTTTTTGGAGTAAGACTGAGAGACAAAGAGCTCTAAGCCCTTGGCTACAGCCATGCGGACAGAGGCAGCGTCTTTGTCGATATCACCCGTAGCAAAACCTTGATAGGCCGTATCGAAGAATGGAATAAGTTTATTCCCCTATAGATAGATGTTTAAAAAAAATAGGAGCAAGAAAGCAAGAAAAAAGAGGATAGAGGAGGATATCACAAAACCTTGAGGACATCTGTGATGCCGTCCCATTGTTCGACAGTGGGGTCAACACCAGTGGGGTTGTGAGCACATGTGTGAAGCACTATGATGGAACCCGCTGGAGCTTCCTATATGCCAAAACAAACAAAATGCGTTGAAGGGAAATTGAGATACGGAGAGAGAGAGAGAGAGAGAGAGAGAGAGAGAGAGAGAGAGACAGAGAGAGAGAGAGAGAGAGAGACAGAGAGAGAGAGAGACAGAGAGAGGATACCTTGAGGGCCTTGGTCATGCCATCATAATTGAGGCCTCTGCTCTGGGGCTCCCAGTAAGGATACTTGCGAAGGTCGGTAAAGCCAGCATCACGGAAGATGTTCACGTGATTGCCTATTAATTTGCGTTTTCATCATAAAAGAAATAGGTCAGGAGAGCAAAGTACGCAGAACGATAATTATTATAACGAACCCCAAGTAGGATCGGACAGGTAGACAGGCGTAGATGCAGGATTGAACTTGCTAAGGAAAGCAGCGCCCAACCTCAGTGCACCAGTTCCTGATAAAGCTTGTACTTTGGCCACCTAGCCAATGGAGATAACATTAGGATATGAAGCAGAAAGAGGAAGAGAGAGAGAGAGAGAGAGAGAGAGAATGAAAGAAAAGGGAGAGGAGAGAGGGGAAAGGAGCACGGATGAGAAAAGAGATCAGAGAGGTAAGGGCATACCCTGTTCTCAGCGATGGCGGGAGAATCAGCGCCAAGAATCAACTTGACGGATTCGTTGACAAAGTCAGGCAGACCGTCGATGGGCAGGTACTCCTTGTTGAGGCTCACATCCTCAGCCAACAGCTTCTCAACCTTTCAGTGGTTTGGCCAAACACAAACAAAACAATGGGAGATTTAGTGGATCGAGTAGCAAGCAGTTAACTCAATGCATCGAACAAGTGTAGGAAGAGATGGTCGAAAAAACAAACAAACGAATCGAATTGGATTAAGTTGAGGGAGAGAACAGAAAAACCGCTACGCCATGTGAAAAAAAATAAATACCTTTCTGATGACAGGCAAAACGTAAGGCTTGCCCTCTTCCGTTCGGTAGGCGCCCACGCCCAGGTCGATCTTGTCAGGGCAGGGATCGGCCTTGTAGGCCAAGTTCAGTCCCAAGATGGCGTCTTCAGGGGCTTGGGGAACATGGTCAAACAGTCCATGAGATGAGGAGGCAGCAGTGGATTGCATCTGAATAGCAGCAGCGATCGATGGAGATGATGGAGAGTCAGCCGTGTGGATTACGCAAGAGTTGTGAAGACGCCAAAGACAGGTCTTTGCAGGGTGGTTGTGTTGCATGTAAAGACAAAAAGGGAGGGGGGGTGGTGGGAGGTTATCCGAAAAGGGGGCCAGCAGCGATAGAAAAGAAAAAAAAAAAGATCTCTTTCTATTTTTTTTCAATCGTTCTATTTTGCCACCTTAAAATAATATGACTGAGGGGTTAAAACAGACCACGTTTGATTTACGATTGGCTGTTTGAATTTCGTGGTCATGACGACATGATTAAGAAAGCTGAAAGAATAGAAAGGAAGAAGCACAAAGCACTCATAAATTTTCTTCGTAGTGAGGAAGAGAGAGAGAGTGTGGTAGAGAGGGAGTGAGAGAGGCCGATATATTTTTTAAAATTTTAGTGTATTTTATTTTTTCAGTTTTATGTTTAAGCATAATAAAATAAGTGGCAAAAGACGTCGAGAGGTACTGTACAAGTCGTTCCAGCGGTCGTTGAGGAGGCAGTCGGTCGGTCGGTCGTTCGTTGTTGGTTGGTTGGTTGTCGCAGAGAGGAAGAAGAGAAGAGAGTGGCGAGGACGAATACCGTTCGCCAAGTAGAAGGGGAAAATTTTTGGCAAACAAAAAAGCAAAGAAAGGCAGCTTAGTACTCCTGGGACATGGTCTCGCCGAACTTCTTGGACTTCTTGGGGATGAGCACAGAGTGAATGTTGGGGATGACACCACCAGAGGCAATGGTCACGTCCTGCAAGAGCTTGTTGAGCTCTTCGTCGTTCCTGACGGCCAACTGAATATGCCTGGGGATGATCCTCACACGCTTGTTGTCACGAGAGGCATTGCCAGCCAACTCCAAAATCTCTGCCACCAAGTACTCCAAGACGGCAGCCAGGTAGACGGGGGCACCGGCACCGACGCGAGCGGCGTAGCGGCCCTCACGGAGCTGTCTGTGGATCCTTCCAACGGGGAACTGGAGGCCTGCCCGGTAGGAACGAGTCTGCGAGACCTCAGCGCCACCGGCAGCGCCAGCGGCCTTCTTTCCGGCACCTCCAGCGGGGCGAGCGGCTCCTCCGCGTCCGGCCTTGGGCTTCTTTCCAGCGGTAGCTCCAGCAGTAGAAGACATCTTGTTGTTGGCAGAGACCAAAAAAAAAATAAGGGGAGTGTTTCTTGCTTCGATTTGAGAGTTGAAGTGATTAACAAAAAAAAGTGGGGAAGTTTTTTAACTTTATATTTTTGGTGGGAAAGGCGGGAAACCACCAACGGTTAACAGAGCCAGGAGAGCCAATGAGGGATTAGCGGAAGGATGTTGGGTGACGTGGCATTCATAAAAGGAAACAACCTAGGGCCAATGACAACTCCTACCTCAGATTTTGGATGACGTGGGTTCTGGGAGCCAATAGGAAACGGGAAGGATGGATTTTGAGTGACGTGGCGATCCGGAAAGGAAAATTCCGACCGTTACCAACACTTCCCTCCAAAACTTTTCCCCCTGTGGATTATAAATACAAAAAAAAACTTTTATCCCTCTTCTCATCCTCCATCAACTCGAAGCAAAACACTTCAAACACCAAAAAAAAAACAGCAAACTTTTTTTTTGTTTGTTCCTCGCTACTTTTTTTTTCCCCCCCTTTTTTTTACCACACACTACACACACAATGTCCACTGAAGGCGCTGCCACCAAGAAGACCACCGGCCGTGGAGCTGGCAAGAAGCCCGCCACCGCGGAGGGCGGAGCCAAGAAGGGAGGAGCTTCCAAGAAGGGAGGAGCTGCCGGAGAGGCCGGTTCCACCAAGCCCAAGGGCGGAGTCTCCAAGTCCAGCAAGAAGAACTACACATCCTACGCCACCTTCATCTACAAGGTCCTCAAGCAGGTCCACCCCGACACTGGTATCTCCAACAAGGCCATGTCCATCATGAACTCGTTTGTCAACGACATTTTCGAGAGGATCGCCCTGGAGGCCGGCCGCCTGGCTCGCTACAACAAGAAGAACACGATCAGCTCCCGCGAGATCCAGACCGCCGTCCGACTGTTGCTCCCCGGTGAGTTGGCCAAGCACGCCGTCTCTGAGGGCACCAAGGCCGTCACCAAGTACCAGTCCAGCATGGGCAGCACCGCCGCCGAACCCGAGGCCAAGTAAGCAAAGCAACCAAACCGATCAACGAAACGAGGCGAGCGTGGAGAGGAAGGAGCAAAAAGCAAGGTGGAAAAGGAAGAAGAAAGACGAGGGAGAAGAAGAAGAAGAAGAAGAAGAAGAAGAAGAAGAGTTTATTTTTGTGTATAATTTTTGTTTCTAACTTAAAAGAAAAAAAAATAAGAAAACGGGACAAAAGCTCATCTGGGCTTTTTCCCTTCTATTTACAAACATACTTGCTTGTGTCCCTCTTTCTTCCTTCTTCACTCGTCCCAAGCAGCCAGTCCGAAAAGCTTTTGGCCAAGTTCGGACAAGTCGTCGAGCGCGTTGGCCTCTTCGACCTTGCGCCCGACCACTTTGGCTCTCGCTTCCTTGGCGGTCGCGTCCAACTGCTTTGCGGGAAACAACTTGATAAACTGTGCCCCTCTGTTCCGGATCGAATCAAAAAAAAAAAGGTGAGCGTGATTGGATTTAGATGGAGAGAGCGAACAAAGAGAGGGAAGCGAAGCTGTACGACTGACAGTACCGAAAACGGTCGCTGCTGTTAGGGGCACTGCCGTGAAGGGTGCGTTGGTCCCAAACGACCATGCTGCCCGCTCGACACGTCACTCGCAGCGCTCGTTTCTCGATCTCTCCCCCGCGCGGCAGTTGGATGAAGGTCTGTCGCTCCGTGTAGCGCGGCGCCAGAGTGAGGCGATGGCTCTCTGCCCACTCCGCAAAGTGATGCTTGAAGCCCGGAACGATGATGAAGCCGCCGTCCTCCTCTCGATTGTCGATCAGGTTGAGCAGTCCTTGGCAATGGATCTCGTCTTCTTGGTTGAAGCAAGCATTGTTCTCCTTGAAAAAGTCAATGTCGCGACGATATGTTAAAGAAGCGGAGGAGGAGGAGGAGGATGAAGACGACAGGTAGGTCCAAGGGTTCATGTCAAGGTGAAGGTTGAACCCGGTTTGCCATTCAGGGTGGTCCCTGCTGGGGCGAAAGAGGCCGTAGCGGTCCTGGTTTATCATCAACTCCTGCTTTCCTAAAAGCTGAGACCATACCTGTGTGTTCGGTTCGTTGTGATGGAAGCGAGAAAGGCACAAATGAGAAAGAGAGGTACAGAGGCAAAGCGAGAAAGAGAAGCGACAAGCCGAGTGGAGAGGAGAGAAGAGGACGGAAACAGAGAAAGCAGAGCTTAGAGAGGACGTGAAAGGAGGACGGCCGGCTAACCTGATAGATGTTAGGGTTTTGACGGTTGAGCATGGCTCTGCGGGTCCAAACAACAGCGCCGCCCAAGATGCCAGAGCCGCCCAGGGAGGGCCAGCCCTCGTTCCAAGTGGCGGGGTCGTCGCGTTGGATTTGTTGCTGCTTGGCTTGCGCTTTGTCGCCTTTGGCGGCGTTTGCGCGGAGCCAACCGCGGCGGGCCAAGTAGTCCCAAATGTCGTCGAGCGTGGCGGCGCATTCCTCTTCGTTGAGCACTCCATCGATCACCACAAAGCCGAATCGCTCAAAGAACTGAAAGCGAATTGTATCATCACGAAAAAAAAAAAAAGAGTAGTAGATTCGTTTTCGTTGATCAGATTAGAAAGGAGTTAAATGAAGGAGAAGAAGAGGAAGAAGCAGAAGAAAAATAAGAATGTTTTACTTGCTTGTACTCTTCGACCTGATCGAGGGAGAAGGATTGGACGTAGGCCCCATCGTTCGAATCGCGGGGCACGTCGTAGGCTGGCGGGCAGTACTGCACATCTCCGTCCACGACAGCCGTCTCACTCGTTGTGCCGCACTCCATCCCCCTTTGTTGCTTGCTTGTTTGTTCGCTTGGTTGTTGCCAAATCAATCTCACATTTCGCAGAATCTAAACTTTGCTTTCTTTTGTTGCAGGAAATTGGAATCACGACGACATGAAATATTTTAATCTGATCTAACGATCGCACTCTGTCAATTATTTAAATATTTTAATCGATTTTTTTAATCTAAATATATTTTTTTTGATAATCCAAATATATTTATTTTTTGATAATCCAAAGATAAAAATAAAAAAAACAATGTTGGAATCGTCGTGGTGGTCATCGATGACCACTCGCCTCCTTTTTCGAGCCCAGGTTCTTCTTCTTTTCCGTTCGGTCCCTTTTGTTCTTTCGGCTGTATGTTTTCTGCTCTTCTTCCTCCTCTTCCTCTTCCTCTGCTGTCGCGCCCGTTGGGCTTCGTTTGTTCTTCCGCCTGTTTGCCTCATTCTCTTCCGCTTTTGTCTCTTCCTCTTCTTTTCTCCTAGTGTTGTTATTCCATCTATTTGTTTCCTTCTCTTCTTCTCTTTCTTTCTCTTTCTCTTTGTTTTCCGTTTCTTTAGCTTCTTTCCTATCTTCCGCTTCTTTCTCGTCATTCTTTCCTTTTCTTCTCCTTTTCGTCCGCCTATTTGTTTCTTCTTCTTCTTCTTCTTCTTCTTCTTCTTCTTCTTCTTCTTCCTCTTTGTGTTCATTACTGCTCTTTTTTCTTTTTTCTCTCTTGGCAAAGAGACGTATCACAATGCCTTCCGCTTCCTCTACTTCCTCCACGAACTCAAAGACATCCGTTGTACCCTTGTTCTTTTTGTTCCCACCTCTCCTTCCTTCTTTCGCCGCCGCCGTAGGCTTCTTCCTCCTCTCATTCGTCGTCACCTTTTTCTCCATCGTCTGCTTCTTTTGATTCTTTTGGTTTTTCGATGCATTCAACACAAAATCCTCATCAGCTTCATCGCCATTATTGTTTTCTTCATCTCCTTCCCCCTCTCCTATAATGTCGAGAGTACCAGTTTTCTGTTCTTCCTTTCTCCTTCTTCGTTTTCTTTCCTTATCCTCTTTTCTCTTCTTCTTTTTCTTTGTCGCGTGATTTCGCGTCTTTCTTTTCGCGTCCTCCTCTTCTTCATTTGATATATCCAAAACTATCTTCTTTCCATACTCTCTGCTCTTTCTTCTTCCAGTTAGACTTCTCTCATTCTTCTTTGTGGCCTTCCATGGCATGGTTTCATCGTCTTCTTTTTGCTTTGTTGCTTCCTCTTTTTCTCCTTTGTCTTCTGCTACTTCTTCTTCGTTTTCTGAGATCTCAAGAACAATCTTTTCTGCATTCTGACTATTTCTTCTGCTTATTCTTCTTTCTCTTCTTCTTCTTTCCAGTTTCTCTTTGTGCCGTCTTGCTTTTTCCCGTTCATTGTTGCTATTTCTTTTAATTCTGCTGCTTCTTCGTGTTGGTTCTTGTACCTGTTTCTTTCTTCTTCCTTTCAGCGTCTTTGTTGTGTATTCCTTTTGTTGTTCTTGTTCTTCTTCTTCTTCTTGTTGTCCTTCTTCTTCTTGAGCTTGAGCTTGTTCTTGTTCTTGCTCCGGTTCCAGCTCTTGCGCTTGTTCTTTCTCTTCTTCTGGTTCCGGTCCTGGCTCTTGCTCTTGCTCTTTCTCTTGGTCTTGTGCTTGTTCTGGTACTGACTCCGGCCCTTGCCCTTGCGGTTGCCCTTGTTCTTTCTCGTCTTCTGGTTCCCGTCCTGTCTCTTGCTCTCGTTCTTTCTCCTCTACCTGTTCTTCTTGGCCTTGTTTGTCCGCTTGTGCTACCACTTCAATTTCTGCTCCCTGTTTCTTCGCTTCTTCTATTTGCTCAGCGGTTTTCATCTCACTATTCTCTGGTTGTTCTCGTTCTCGCTCGTGTTCCAGTTCATTCTCTTCTTTTTGTTCTGTTACTTCCATGTCCACCTCCTCTCGTTTTTCTTGTTCGTATTGCTCCTGTTGGTCTACTTGTTCTTGTTCAATATCTTCTTCTTGTTCCTGTGTTTGTTCTATTATGTCTTCTAGTTCCAGCCTTGGCTCCTCTTTCTCCTTCAGTTCTTCGTTCTTCTCCTCTTGTTCCTCGCCTTCTTGTTTTTCCTCCTCTTTTTCTCTTTCGTTTGCTCCTTGTTCCTTTTCCTCTTCTCTCTCTTTCTCCTTTTCTTCTCCTTCGCTCCCTCCCCGTCCTTCATCTTCACTTTCTTCTCTTCCTTCTTTTTCTTCTCTTTCTTCTCTTTCTGCTGTTTCTTGTGCTGTTTGTTTTTCTTGTTTTTCTTTTGCTTTCTCTTCCTCCTCACGCATGAGGTCCAGAAACGGTTGCCAAGAATCATCCTCCAGTATCTCAACCACACTGTAGCACTTCCTCTGCCTTTGTCTTCTCGCTTCTATCGCAGCCTCTCTGCTTCGAATCCGACTCATCCTTCCCTGCGGTGTTCTACCCTCAATCACAACCACCTCTTCTTCTTCATAAAAAACTTTTCTTCTTCTGCTTCTCTCTCTTCTCGTGGTTGTTGGTGGTGGTGGTCTGGTTTTTATGTTAGTCGTCGTTTTTGCTCTCGTTCTCGGTTTTGTTGTTTGGGTTGCCTCTATTTCTCCGTCTGTCGGATGGTAGTCATCGTCTTCTTCTTCTTCTTCTTCTTCTTCTTCTTCTTCTTCTGGCTGTTCCTTTGTCTCTTCTTCTCCTTCCCCTTCTTCTCCGTCTCTGTCTTGTTTGTGTAAAAGCGGGTCCGCTTCTTCATCTTCTTCTTGGGATAAATCAACGACAATGGTACTACGTCCTCCTCCTCGTCTTCGTCTTCTTCTTCCTGGTTGCTCATGGCTCGGTGCTGTTTTTGGATTGGCTTCCTCAGTCGCAGCTGCTGTTATTGTTCTTGAGCTCAATGTTGCTGAGCGCTTCCGCCGCTTCGCTGCTGAGCTCGAGTCTGTTTTGGCCAGTTCTCCTCCCTCCTCCTCATCAGCTATGTCAATTCTTCGTTTTCTTTTCTTCTTTTTCTTCTTCTGATTTTCTTCTTTTTCTTCTTCTTCGTCACTGCGATGCTTGTTGTTCTTGTTCTGCTCCTTCTCCTTCCCCTTCCTCTGCTCCTTTCTCTTTGTCCTTTTCTCCTTCCTCTTTCCCTTGGCTCTATCGTCCTCGTCGCCCTTACCCTCTTTCTGCTTCGGCTCCCTGAGGGAGTTTTGCTGTTCTTGCAACCGGTCTGCCTCCCATACGCGCAAAAAATAATCCCAAGAGGGATCGGCCAGCACTTCCGCCACCGAATAGTACGTGCGGGGCTCCTCCTTCTGACCCTGTGGTGGCGGCGCTGCCTGCTCGCCGGCTCTCATCTGTGTTGGCTTGCTTTCTTTTCTGTCGACGTTAATTTGTCGACAACAGGCAACTGTCGACGAAAACAACTACACTGTCGACATTGATGACGTCAGCTCAAATGTGTGCGACAATATTTTGGTCAGAATAAGCAATGTCGACACGATAAATGTTGTCGACAGAAAAATCATTGTGTGTCGCTTCAGTGCGTCGACACAAAAGAATCCAACGCTAAGCGCAGCAAGCAGACAGCAAGATGGAGGAAACACTGGAGGAGGAAACACTGCTAGCGACTGCTTCGCTTCCCTCTTCTACCACCACCACGACGGAGATGATGGCTTCCAAAGAAAGCGAAGAGCAGGACGTTTGCTGCGTCATGATAGAGGACATATTGCCGGAGGAAATGCTGAGCCACGTGTTGGCCAAGCTGCCCGAGGACAGCGTGGCACCAGCCGCAAGGGCTTGCCGCCGGTCGTACCGTTGCAGCCCTCCTCTCCTCCGCCATCGCCTCTCCCTAAAGTGGGCATGCAGTTCCCTGGATGCTTTGAAATGGGGCAGAGCCAACGGATGCCCTTGGGACGAGGAGACCTGCCGCTTTGCTGCCATGCACGGCCAGCTGGAGGCTCTGCAATGGGCCAGAGGGAACGGATGCCCTTGGAACGAGTGGACCTGCAAGTGGGCTGCAGCCGCCGGTCACTTGGAGGTGCTGCAATGGGCCAGAGAGAATGGCTGTCCTTCGTGCCCTCGCGACACACACTACGCCCACAAAGCAAGTGCTGCTGCAAGAAAAAGGACTACCAGAATAGACGATAATATATCCATAATAAAAATAAACAAACAAACGAAAAAAAAGAACTTCTACCTTTCTCGCTTCGCTCTTTCTCTTAGCACGGGTTGTTGGCGAAGTTATAGTCTGGAAGCGAGGGAGCAATTTCAAAGACGCCACCCCCTGGATGGGCTGACTGAATGCCAGAGTTGTCTTTGATGGTGCCGGTGAAGCTCTTACCGCCCCACATATGGGGAGCAAGAGAGCACTTTCCTTCCAACCTTCCGTTCGCCCATTTGCCCTCCAACTTTGTTCCATCTACACTCGTAAACGTTCCTGTGTTGTGATACTATTTTTTTTGTTTGATTTAAATGAAAGAACAAGCCAGAGAGAGAGAGAGAGAGAGAGAAGAGAGAGAGAGAGAGAGAGAGAGAGCGAGCGGAGAGAGCAGAGAGAAGAGAACGACGAAAAGGAAAATAAGGTATTTACCTGATCCATATGCCAAGTGCCCTCATACTTATCACCATTGGCATAGATTATAACTCCCTTGCCATGCCTCTTCCCTGCCAGCCACTCTCCCTCATAGGTGTGCCCCGCTTTGGTCTTCAGTAGCCCATGCCCATTCGGCTTGTCCTCCTTCCACCACCCCTCATACATATCTCCGTTGCTATATATCAGCTTTCCTTGTCCTTCTTTTTTATCTTTGTTCCACTCTCCTTGATAGACGGCTCCGTCGGCCTCTTTGAGCTCGCCTGTGCCGTGGCGTTGGTCCTCGTACCAGTGGCCAGTGTAGACACAACCGTTGTTGTAGGTCTGCACACCACTGCCGTGCCGCTTGTGGTCCATATAGTTGCCTTGGTATTGTCTACCGTCTTTGGTCTTGAACATGCCAATTCCATTTTGCTATTGTTTTTTTTTAAATTTGAAGAATTCAGTATTTGCTAAAACAAATTGGAAAGATGAAAAGAATAGAGAAACGATGAAAGCGAAAGAGAAAGACAAAGAGAAGAGTAGCAGCTCGCACCTTGTCATTATCATACATGCCATCAAAGATAGCTCCATGGGCATACTTCAAGGTACACTTTCCGTGGGCCTTGTCGTTCTGCCAGACTCCCTCGAAGACATCCCCATTGGCAAAGGTTATAACGCCTTTGCCGTGACGTCTTCCGTCCTTGAAAGCGCCCTCGTAGACGTCGCCTTTGTTATTGTACAATAACTTGCCTGTGCCATCTTTTTTTCAATAAATAATAGTAAATAAGCGAAGCGAGCAGAGAGAACAACAACCAGAGAAGATAAGAAGGAAGAAAAAGATGTTCAGTAGGAGGATTAGAACATCAAGGAAAGACTTACTTGGTCTGTCCTTTTCCCATTGTCCCTCGTAGACTTCTCCAGTAATGTAAGTTAAGGTACCGACTCCGTGACGTAGGTTCGAATGCCAAGCTCCATCGTAGACATTTCCACTGAAATAGGTCAACCTTCCAATACCATGGCGCATTCCTACGTTCCATGCTCCTTGGTAGGCTCCCCCATCCATATACTCGTAGTCTCCAAAACGAAAAGCCAAGTTATCGTTGGTTGTCTTGGCATCTGTGTATTCGATATTAAAACGACAAGGTGAAATGAGAGGAGGAGGAGGAGGAGAGAGACAAGAGAATAGGAATATTTACCAGATTCAAGAAGTCCTTGCAGAGGTTGCAAGTTGTTTTTGATGCCTTCCAGAATGGCGGCTCGCCACTTGTTCTTTTCTACAACGCTCTCTGCAAAGAACGTGAACGGTTGATCAGGCGATATTACTGTAAATGACGTTGAAGCCGGATCTTTTTGTGGAAACAAAACGTTGAGTATACTTTTGAAGAGAGAGAGAGAGAGAGAGAGAGAGAGAGAGAGTAGAATTGTGTCCTTTTACCTTCGTCTTCAGCAAGCCAAGTAAGATTCAAAGGAATGACGATTACAGGATTAGCTTCATTACGCGTAATTCTGGCAGGCACCAAAACATCATTGAAGAGATGAAGCTGGATAGTCTTGGATTTGACCCCTTGTTTCGTCGCAAACTTGGCCTCCATCACCAATCTTCTGTGAGCCTCAAGGAGAACGCCAAAGCCAGCGCCTCTTTGTGCCAGATGTCCAAACTTTCTGCTCTGCTCTGCCTCTTTAATACTTTCATTGATGGAATCGGCCACAGCGCTCATTTCTTCGAGCGCTGCTTTTATGTTTTGGTAGTCAGGATGACTTTCTGGCGTGTTTCGTAATAAATCCTGAACAAGAGGGGGTGTTAAAAAAGAAGAATAGAAGGAAGAAAGGGAATGGGATACCGTTAGCAACAAATTGTAGCGAGGAAGTCTTTGAATGGGAGTAATTAGAAGAGCGTCAAGCGTAAGTTGTTGGCATCTATTTTTAGTTGCCTGTTGTTAGTGTAGAACGTTTTGTGAGAATACGGAAAAAACGAGATATAAGATAAGGAAGGAATAACGCACGTCCAGTACGGCTACGATTTGACCATGCTCTCTCAATTTGTTGCACATTTCATTTGCTCTGTCAAAGTTGTTGCCATATTCTTTATACATTTTCATGAATGGAATCTACCGTTTATGTATAAGGTGAGAAGAGCAAAATTCAATGGGTGCGAAAATCAAAGACTCAAATTAGTACCCATTTTCGGAAGGCTTGGCCCAACAACGTTGTCTCATCACTCCAGGTCTTGCGAATGGCTTGTAAGTCAGCCAAAAGGCCTTGATTGAGATTCAAGATGGTCAAACTGTTGCAAAATACAGCTTTCAAAACCTCAGGATTCAAAGCGGAGTGTCCTTCTTTCATCAGCTTTTCCAGGGCTTCATAGTAGTCCTTACACAGCCAACTTAAGTTTTCCACATATTTCTCTTCGGTGGCAACTATCTCCATTGCGATGTTGGTCCTCTTGCTTTCGTTTGGATTACCCTCAGCCCATGCTATTATAAATACATCACAACAATTATTATTGCAGAGACTAAACGGCCACACGTGAAGGACAACGCAATGGGAAGAGAGAGAGAGAGAGAGAGAGAGACGGAAACCTTTAGCATGAATGGCAGACCCAGAAGGGGATGCAGGAGACACTTTGATATCAGATGATGCAGAAGGAGCCTCTCTCCCAAATATTGCAGAACCACCTTTGTTGCTGCTTGCAGTAGCGGTGGTAGCGGGCGCGGTAGGAGCAGCAAGTATTCCTGAACCGGACTCGAGCACAGCGCGAGGACTTGTAGGAGAAACCACGGTTTTTGCGCTTGGTCTATTACCTCCAAGAGCTTCTCAGGAGTGAGTTAGAAATGAACAATATCAAAGAAAGAAATAAGATTATAAGGAGAGGGGCAAGGAGGAGACAAGAAAGCAAGAGGTTTTACCAGCGCGGTCAACGCCAGCTATCTTTGGCCCGAATGGTTGCTTGTTTTGCGCTGCTGATGCTCGGCCTGGTGAACCAACACCAAGTTCTCTGCTACCTATCATCGTTCCTCCTCGAGCCTGCTGGTTGGCATACACGAGGCCGATTAACAATATCAATTGAGAGGATGAGAAGAGACGTACCATAGTTGTTATTTGTGGTTGTTGCGGCTGTTGCTGACGACTCACAGCCGAAGCGTTTCTCTGCGCAGCTTGAGCAGCCGCCGAAGCTGCAACAGCTGTACCTGCAGCGCCGACAGCGCCTGTAGCAGCAAAAGTCGCAGAAGAGGAAGCAGCAGCCACCGCAGAAGAAGAAGCGGCAGTGGCAGTAGCGGGCACTTCTTCCTCTTCCGCTCCATCCTGCAGTATCTTTACGTAGTTACCAGGAAAGAAGCCTTTGGTACCATTCATCTCCAAAGTGCCATAGTACCATCCACTGCCATCATCATCCAAGATAATATCCTTTATGGTGTCATTTGCAGAGAATGGCAACAAGTCGGCCGTTGGGTCTTCCTCCTCTGTGCTATAATCATAAAGAGCAATAGCTCGAATAGACTTGCTTGAACTAGCTCCTCCTCTGTTCATGCCGCGTTGTTGTGACGAAGGTTGGCGTGACTGCGGTGACTGAATGCCGCTGCCACTGCCCGGCGCGATGGGAGAGGATGGAGAGTACATGGTGAAAGCGCGAGGCACCAACCCGATGCGAGAGTTGAGGTTGAAGTACTGCATGACCTCCGGGCTGCCCCTCACCAGCGGAAAGGAGAGGAGCTCCTGCAGGTACTGCTCCAGCTTGGCCCGGCGCTTCTCTATGAACTCGGCATTGTCGTTGCCGACCAGCTTCTTGCCGGGCAGCTTTGGCACTTTGATGCTCGGGTACTTCAGTTTTACCTGAGCGTTTGTTTGATAGATGATGGATGGATTAGACTCGTGGGGAGAAGAAAAAAAAGAACGAAGGAAAAAAAACATAACAGAGAAAGTTGATGAAGAAGAAATGAGAAAAAAGTGGACAAAGATGACAAACAAACAAACAAACAAACGGACAAAAGAGTAGCAAGCAAAAAATAATCATCTCTCAAGATTCAATGAAGGGAAAGAGTAGCAGCTTGAAGATCTGAAAGTACCGCTTCATGAAGAGCACGAATGGTGGAGTAGCGGACGCTCGTGTTCCATGTTTGTTCTCCCAGTTGGAAGACGAGATTATACAACTGTTTTTTTTTTTTTGAGAGAGAGATGAGAAAGAGAGAGAGAACCACAAAAAACAAAAATACAGTACCGTGAACGGCTTCTTCTCATCGCGAGAAGTAGAAAAAGAAGGGATGCTCGCTTTGAAGGTATTATAGGAAGTCATCCTCTGGAAGAGGACAGGCACTGTCTTTTGTTGTTTCTTCTCTCTCGCGAGCTTCCTTCAGAAGGCCAAAGTGAAATAAAAAATCAATCCACTCCAATCCGATCCAACGACACACGACAAAGAGAGAAAGGCCACACGTGTGTCTCTTTGTTTCCTCAAGGAAAAAAGTTTTTTTCGTTATTTTTTGACCTCTTACAATAATTATTTGGGATGAAACGGAGCAAGCCCACATCAAAGTCCGTGAGAAAAGTATTTATGCGGACATTATCGATAGTTTTTACAATTATCCAGCTGTGATTTATCGATGGCAAACATGCGCCTTCTTGACTTTCACCTCGTGCATAACTCTCCACCTCTCTCTCTCTCTCTCTCTCTCTCTCTCTCTCTCTCTCTCGTGTGTGTGCAAGCCAAGTACAAAATTTGAAGTATACTTTTTATCTCTTGCCTTGGACGTTGCTTTGGTTGGGAGCGTCTTACATTTGTGCCCAGGCCTCCCTTTGTGAAACGTTATTTCAAAAGCCGAAGCGGAGAAGGAGATGGAGAAGAAACTCTTGCCGTACCGAGCTGCTTTTTTCTTATGTTGGGACTGTATCTTTGCACAACAAAACTGCTTCACCCCAGCCACGAGCCGAAACCACGAGCACTTCATGGTCTCCTCAATAATCGGGTGAACGATGATGCTCCTATAGTCACACCATTCAAAGGTAAACTGGGGGCTGTGCACATAGGTAATGTTCACGCCAAGCTCCCTACGGAACCTGCTCAACTCCATTCCCACTGACACGTCCTCCAGGTTACCGGCCTTCACGTTCAAGTCCACCTGCTCGGCAAAGTACGTGGCCAGCCCCCTGGACATCAGGTACCCCGCTCCGTTGGCAAAGTCCGGGAGGTGTGCGCCAGGAAAGTCTTCCGTGGAGATGTAGAACTCGTGGGTTGGGTCCCGGATGCAAGGCTCTTGGGTTTGAATGAAACCAGAGTAGATGTAGTGCTCTGGGGGGAGCTTTTGAACAAAGGCCAACAGCCTGGCAGGAAGCACGAGGGTGTCGTCGTTGGAACGCAAAAGGAAGGGAGCCTCATGCGCACTATGCCGGAGCGTGGCAACGGTCTTGAGCAGGAGCTTGTAGTAGCCTTCTGCCAAGTCTTCCAACAGCACCACGTCCCCGAACTGCTTTGCCTCGCTCTCCACCTTTCGCCTCATGTCCTCGTCCATCGCCTTGGTCCCGACGAAGAACCGCACCTTGACGTCCCCTCGTTGGACCTCCGGGCTTGTCATCCAGGACTCACGACAGCTCATCCTTCGCTCCACGTTTTTAGGGGCGGTCAACACCGCAACGAACAGTTTTGGCTCGATGGCGTTCGTTGGCTGGTGGTTTGCAGGAAGAAGCTCCCTCTGCAACGTTCGTGGGCCAGCAGAGGAGAACGAGGAAGGAGCAGGGTGTCCCGGGTCCTCCCCAAAAGTCAAAAAGTAACGCAAAGAAATCAGCGACCACCCCAAGATCAAGCAGGCCAGCAACGGCCGCACCAGTCGCATCTCTGCCTTTTGCCTTGCTCCTCTGCACTTGTTGCGTCACGCGACACACTTTAAGGAGCGGGTACTCCTGAACCAACCAATACAGATTCAAACACGTCCCACTCTCGGAGGAGTCTTCTTCTTCTCTCTCTCTCTCTCTCTCTCTCTCTCTCTCTCTCTCTCTCTCTTGTCAGTTCGAAATACAAGAAAACAAACGCTTTCTTTGGGAAGTACTATGGAACAACAATGGGGGTAGTGGGGGCTTAACGCTTTATCCGCCTCTCGGTTTGCGAATGTTGTTCTCATCCGCCCATGTTTTGCTGTTGAAACCGTTTTCAAGAGAAGAGAGAGGGATGAGCAACGCGTATAGCATTTGCAGACAGGGAATAGAGAAGCATAGCAAAGACGACAACGGGCAGAGTGTACACGTTACCTTGCTATCTGGTCCCGGTGTTCCGACCGAACCGGTTCACAGCAGAACGCCTTTTTCTTCAGGAGGTACCTCTTCCAGGAGCACTTGAGGTTTTCCTCAAAGATGGGGTGAACGATGATGCTGTGCTTCTGGCAACTGTTAAAAGTAAAACCAGGTTCGTGCACGTAGCGGATATCCAGGCCATGCTCTGTCCTGAACCTGTTCATCTCTATTCCCACCTGAATGTCCTCCAGGCTTCCGGCCTTGACATTCAGGTCGACGTTCTCAGCAAAGTACATGGCAAGCCCTCTGGACATGAGACAGGCAGCCCCATCCACGTAGTCCGGGAGGTGGGAGCCGGGAAAATCCTCAACAGGGATGTACCACTCGTGCGTTGGGTCGCGGAAGAATCCCTCTAGTGCTGAGTTTTGATGGACGAAGCCAGCGTAGATGTACTTTGTAGAAGAGGGAAGAAGCTTCTCGTCGATGAACTTAAGCATCCTGTCGGGGAGGATGAGCGCGTCGTCGTTGGCGCGGAGGAAAAACTCCCCTAAGTGGGCAGCCTTCCGCAGCGCCGACCGAAGCTTGAGAAGAAGGTGATAGTAGTTCTCCTCCAGGTCTTCCAGGAACACAACGTCGCCAAACTTTTCGGCCTCGCTGGAGACCGTTTGATACATTTGTTGGTCCATCGCTTTGGTGCCAATGAAGAACCTGACTTGGACGTCTCCCCGCTTAACCTCCTGGCTGCCCATCCAGGTCTCACGAATGTGCATCCGCCGCTGAAGGTTTCTTGGGCTGGTCAGCACCGCCACGAACAGCTTCGAGGCGGGCTGCCCGTCCCAAAGTTGGTCGTTGCGGTTTGGCTTGGGGGAAGATGGAAGGGAGGAGGAGGGCGGGGGAGTAGAGGGAGGAAAGGCGGAAGGCGGGTCCCCACCATGCAGGCTGTACAGAAAGAAGAGCATGACCAACACCCAAGCCCCGCAGAGGAGGGCCAACCATCGGAACATGTCGCTCCTTACTGCGGGAAAGGGTGCAAACATTTATGTAGCGAAAGACGTCTCTAACCAATCACCAATCAAAAATCCTTGTGATCGATCTGAATATTTGATCTTATCGATAAGGTTTCTAAATTAGTCGATAATCGATAAAACACCGGAGAAAGTCGACAATAATAAAGTAAATTAAAAGGAAAGGAAAAAAAAATAAAAGAAAAGAAAGAAAAGGAAGGGTGGTGGTGGTGGTGGAAGGGGGACGCGGCGTTACGAAACGAAACTCTCTTTTTATCCTGTTTGTTGTGTTTTGAACAAAAAGGCATTTTTCGGTTATTCACTTTTTTTTTCTTTGCAACAAAAAAAACAGTGCCTAAATTTGAGGCAGTGAATGGTTTGTTCCGTTTTGGGTTGAAAAACCGCACACATTTCTTCTAATCGCTCATTCGTTCGTCTCCGTTCTCTCTCTCTCTCCTCTCTCATTTCTCTCTCTTTCTCTCTGCTCTCTCCTCTCTCTGCTCTCTCCTCTCTCATTTCTCTCCATAGAACCTAACTTGCTGAGGGCAAATGGATACCCCACGTCCTCGCCACGGTGCCGTTTCTGCTGGAACCTCCTCTCCCTTTGCCAATCACAGCGGAACCTCCTCCCGTTCTTCCTCTGCTTCTTCTTCCTCAACCCCAAATTCTTCTTCTTCTCTTGCTTCTTCTTCATCCTCCTCAACCACTGTTGGTGGCGGAGCGAGTGGTGCAGGGGGAGTGGAGCTCACTCCAAAGGAGATGGAGATGTTGCAGGCTATCACCAAGGAGGAGAGCGAGCAGGAGGCCTACCTGCGGAAGAAGAGGGAGCTGCTGGACCAGATCACAGAGCTACGGCAGGGGCTCATCAAGGAGAAGGCCATTCGTGAGAAAGAGGTTGTTATTTATTTATTTTTTCGCTGCTCTTCTTGGTTATCGTTCTTTGTGCTTTCTTCTTTCTTTCTTTCTTTCTTTCTTTCTTTCTTTCTTTCTTTCTTTCTTTCTTTCTTTCTTTCTTTCTTTCTTTCTTTCTTTCTTTCTTGTCGCTTCTTTCTTGTCGTTTCTCTCTTTTACTGCTATTCTCTCGTTTTTTTTCTTAGTCTCACCTTATCTTATGGCCCACTGTATTTCTTCTTTACGTCGTTTCGCTTTCTGCCTTGGCGGTGTATTCGCGTGGTTTTTTACCCTTCAGCAACAAGAAAAAGAGGAGGTAGAACGACGGTTCAGAGAGCTAAAGGAGAAATATCAGATGGAAGCTTGGGGCAAAACGGAGCTCGAGGAGCAGATCATGAAACTCGAGAAAGAGATTTTCTTTCTCAAACGGTTTTTTTTCCTTCTCTATGCTCTTTTCTCTTCTTTCTCTTTTTTTTTTCTCGTTCTCCTCTTTCACTTTCTCTGTTTTTCTCAGACATCCATTAAACAACAAATAGACAAGCAGAAGAACTAGGAAAAGCAAACAACATGACATCAACAATGGAGAAACGAGTGGATCATATCAGCGATTCCTCCACTAAGTTTCAGGAAGACAAAATGATCATGAAAGACATCGTTGAACGTCTCAGCAATGATTTGGAGTTGCTCAAAAACGAGTTGAAGCAAAAGTCTATCAAGAAAAATAGCATCGCAACTCAACTGGAGAAGAAGAAGCAAAAGCTCAACAGAAAGCTCAAAACGAAAGCGGACATCGAAAATGTGATACTTCAAATTGAAACGGAACTGGCAACTTTGAAGGAGCGCTTCTCAGAAGAGATACAATCGCGAGAACAATTAGAATGGTACATTGTGATTTACTTTACTGTTTCTCCTCTTCTCCACCTGTTATTTCTTCTCTCCTTTCTTTTCTTCTATCTTCTTTCTTTGCTCAATTGGTATTGCAAACACAAGGATTATGAATATGGAGATCAACGAACTCAGCAGACGGTTATCCCTCGAAGCAAAGGCAAGAGAAGAGTTCAAAGTCATGTTGAAACACGCTCTTATGGTTCGAAGCCATGTCCTCTCCGACATCTCTTGGTTAAAGGACAAGATTGAGCATCTTGAGGTCTTTCCTTCTCTCTCTCTCTCTCTCTCTTTCTCTCTCTCTCTCTCGTGCACGTAGCTCCTGCCTACTTTGTTTTAACTTAAGTTTAAATATTGTCAACAATAGGAATCTAAAGTAAAAACAACAGCCGCTTTATTCGGCAGTGTTACCAATGCAAGTAGTACACCAAGCTGGACTAGAAAAACAGCCACCCAAGCCACTTCCTCCTCTAATTCTCCGTCTGTTGAAAAGCAAGAAGAAGAAGTCTCTGCCTCATCATCACCAAACCAACGACCACAACAAGTGTTAAGCGCGATGGAAGATTTGGAGAAAGAACTGGAGGAGATGAAAGAGATGTTGAGCTTTGATGACAGTGTGTTGATGGCTGCTTCGTTCAGTACTACGAAAGGTGGAACGTTTACAACAACAGGAAACTCGGCTGTGGATGAAAAATCCTCGGAGAAAGGGACGTCGGATGCATTGCGCAGATTCAAGGAACTCAAAGCGCAGGTCGAGGATGGTAATTGAAACTTTTATGTCTTCTCTGCTTCTCTTACTTCTCCTGTTATAACTTTTTTCTCTTCTCTTCTCTGCTTCTCTTTGACATTCTCTCTTTCTTATCTTTGGTTTGTTTTCGTGTAGGATTATCTATCAAAATGGAGTTAGTGGAGAAAACTGAAACATTAGACAAAGACTACAAACAACTCAAAGACAAACTAGATCAGGAAGTCAAAAAACGAGAAGAGCTGGAAGCTGCTCTCGAAGAAGAACGAACCGCTCGCAAAGAATTGGAACGTAAAGTGAATGCTCTTCTCCAAAACAAATAACGAAACAAACTTTTACGTTTGTTTCTTCTTCTTCTGTATTTATTATTTTAACAAGCGCACACAAAGTTACTGTTGTTGTTTCGCGATGGAAGCAAAGCTTTCTCTTATCGTCTTCGAATAGGACTTTAGGTTCATCTCCAGTTTCGCTTCGAGGACCTTGCGAATGGTCTTCAGAGTCATTCCGGCCATCAACTCTTTGGCATCGTTCTGCTCTCGAAGCTTTTGGATGATGTTCTTGAGCTCCGTTTCGATCTTTTGTTCCACTGAAGTTTCTTCTTGTTCTTCGTCCATCTCTTCTTGTTCTTCTGGTTGTTTGTCCTGTTTCGCTTCTTGTTCTTTTGATTCGTCGTCTCCTTCGGCGTCGCTTGAACTGATCGTCTTTACTTTCTTCTTTCTCTTCCCAGCAGTTTTGTCGTTTTCTTCTTTGGAATCTTCGTTTGTTGCTTGCTTCATGAGTTCAATAGGTTCGTCTTCCTCTGCACCTTTCTTCTTCTCGCTTTCTTTTGCCTTCTTTCGAACAAGCCTTCTTCGTTTCGTTGGTCTTACGTCGACCTTTTCCTCTTCTTTGGCTTCGTCCTCTTCCTCCACCTCCTTTTCGTTACCTTCTTCGTCCTTGTCTTCCGCTTCTTGTTCTTCCATTTCATCCTTAGCGACGAAAGTCGCCTTCTTGTTCTTACGAACCTTTCTGTGCTTTTTCTTCGTCTCTTTTTCTTCCTCTTCATAATCGTCGTCATCTTCCTCCTCTGCCTCCTCTTCTTCCTCCTCTTCCTCCTCTTCCTCTTCTTGTTCTGCTTGCTCTACACGCCTTCCTTCTTTTTCGTCTTCGTCAGCGGAGGAAGAGTCCTTCTCTTCCTCCTCTTCATCGTCATCACTACTATCCGAAGTGTCCGTATAACATTCCAGCTCTTCCGACTTGGTAGCCTTCTTCTTCCTCGTCTTCGAAGCCGTTGAAGCCGTCTTCTTCTTTGCATTCTTCTTGCTCTGATATTTGGAGCTTCCAGAAGAACTCTTCTCTATCACCACCTTCTTATTCTTCTGTTTATTTTATAAAGAGTTTAACAAAACTTCTATAAAATAAAGATAAGAAAAAAGAAAACATACCCCGTTGTCAGTGGGAGACTCCAAAAACTCCAGCAAAGCATCCACCACTTTGGACTTGGAGCTGTAGATGGGCATGTTGAAAAAGGCAAGGACCTCCTTGAGGAAAGAGAGCGGCTTGGCCTCCAACTTGCCCTCGAGCTTCTCTTTGTAGGCCTCATCCTCGGTGAGGTCTCTTCCGCGGTATTGGAGAATGCTATCTTTGATCTCCATTCGCTTTACAATACAAAATAAAGGCAAGAGAGAAGAGAAGCAGAGAAGAGCTGTTACCAACGGAAAAAGAAAACTATTCAAAGAAAAAGAAGGATAAGAACCTTGCAGTTGCGGCCGTAAAGAATGAAATGGAGTTGGGTCAAAAAGTCATCGTTGCGAGAGATGGCCTGAATGTTCTCCACCACGGCAGCAATATCTCCAAGCTTCTTTCCTTTGCCCTTTGTGGAGAAATACGAAAAGTAAATAAAGAATGGAATAAAGAGAGAGAGGCAGGAGAGAGAGAAATACCAGAGGGAGCATTTTGATCTTTCTTGGGGTGGTCAGCTCGGGCAAGAAGCGTTTGGTGGCGGCCGTTCTGCTCCTCTTGTCGCTGGTGGGAGTCCAGCTGCGATGAATGGGAACGGCCAAGCTCCTCTTTCGTTTCTTGGAGGAACTGGTCTTTTGCCTCTTGGAGCCGCTAGGAGAGTCTTCAACAGAGGTCATGATGAATCGTTGTTTTTGTTGTCGTTTCTGTCTTTAAAAGAATAACAAGACTTTGAATTGTGCGTTATCTTTATGCCTCAAGCAATAGAAGAAAGAAACGATTCTTCTTGTCTCGTGTGTTTGATGAGCTGAATGGGACGATACTTGTAACGGTAGGAATCTAACGGTTGCAAGAACAAAAAAAAGGCGGGAATTTACGTCGACAATTATGCAAAATTTTCGTCGACACATACTGACGTAATAAATCACAGTTTTTGCCGACAACTTATCAATCAATAATCCCGTCAAAATTATCAACATTGTTTGATATTTTTGATATATTTTTTAATTTTTCTTTTTTTTTTTTGGAGTCGCAAAAAAAAAATCCAAAACTACAAAAAAAAACTTTTGTGCTCCGCAGTGCCACACGCTCCGCTCACGCACACTACCCACTACGTAAAGAAAGAAACAAAAAGGGGCGAAAAGCAAGAGAGAATGACCTTCCACCACGAACCCACCGGCGTAGTCCGCGCTCTCTTTGGCCGCATGTTTGTGCAGATGACGGTCGTCTGCGTGGTGACCGGCGTGCTCTCCAAGTGGGCCTTGTCCAGCTACGAGAGGGGCCAGGAGCAGCGCCTCCGCCTCGTCCACAACAACTGGAAGAAGAGGCTGGCCGAGAACCCCTCCGCCGCCGTCCACGACCTCGACGGCTTCAAGGAGAGAATGCAGTCCCTGGGACACAACTCGGAGGCCCTCAACCTCGACTAAATCTATTTTTTTTATTTTTTTTTGTGAATTTTTTTATTTTTCAAAAATCCAATCAACTCTCCCAATTTTTTTCCCTTCTCTAGTTTGGATTTTTTTTTTTTTTGATGTGTCGAAGATGTATGTGATGCAAGAAAAGCAAGGTGAAAAATAATGCATCTCTCTCTGGCCGATGATGATTGCCAAGTGTATTATTTTTTTTTTTTGGACAGTTTTTTTGTTAGAGACCGAACCACAGGAAAAGCAAGGCGGAGAGACCGGAGAGAAAGGAGGCGAGGAAGAGCCACACCAGGCAGGCGCCGAAGGAGAGGTGGTGCTCCATCTCCTTGTCCTGCTCCGGGATGCGGTTGAAGGAGAAGCAGGTCCAGAAGAGACAGCCCACCGACGCCGCAAGCCCCAGCAGACACACCGTCGACAATAACATCTCCTGTTCGTTTCCTTCCTTTCCCTGTTTTTTTTTTGTTGGGTGTCGTATTTCAGGTCGTCCCGAGGATCTCCAATTTATCGTGTCGTCCTGAACATGCTTCCATGACGACATGAAAATTTTCCGTGTCGTCACGATAGTAAAAAAAAAGAACGAAGGGGAATGGAAGGAAAGAGCAGGAAGAGAGAGCTCGACGACACTCGGACCACAGAAGCGCCGCAGCACGGTGAAGCTAACAACGGGCCAGAGAAGCACAAAGACAACACAGGAGAGGGCGAAGAAGGGCCAACCAAAAAAGTGAGAAGGGATGATGATGACGAGGTGGGCAACAATAGCCAGCAGCAACCGCCACAGAAAAAACCGCAACGCCAACAAGTGTCAGTGCTGGAGGGGGATGTTGGCATTCGAATCTTTCTCAACAACGAGACACAGGGTTGGTCCGGCGTCTTTAAACACAGGTAAACGAAAAACCACCCTTCCCCCTTTCTTTTCCTCTTCTTTTCTTTCTCCAATACCCCAATCAAACTCACAACATTTTAAAAAAAAGATACACTGATTTCATCGTTCGAGAAGTAGCTTCCGACGGAACCATCGTTCGTCTCACTGACACTTCTTCTCTTCCTCCCGAAGAAGCGGAAGAAGAAACAACCGAAACCCAAAGCGAAGCAGCTTCCTCAACCGATGCCCCACAACCACAACAACCGACTTCAAATGCTCTGCCGGGGAGCGAAGCGGAGAGAGAAGAGGCCAGGACTCACTTTGCCAACCTCTTGGGCAAAGAGGAGAGCGAACGGCTCTTTGAGTGGCTCCACCAGCACTACTGGAACGAGCGCTTCGCGCTGCTCTCCCAGCGGGAGAAGAAGGCCCTGCCCTGCTTTCGCTTGGCGGCGGACGACGACAAGGACCACCGCACGGCCGTCCATCAGCTCTTCAAACGCTTCTTTGGCAGTGTCTTGATGACGCAGTCTGAAAGCTGTTCTTCTTCGTCGTCGGAGAATAGCCAGAGAATAGTGGTGAAGTTCACGGGAGGAAATAGCGGCTCGCAGCAGAGAAGACAGAAGAGGAGGGAATGGCCAGCGGATAGAGGGACCTACCTTCGTTTCGTGCTGTACAAGGAGAACAAGGATACAACCTTTGCGTTGAACTTGTTGGGAAAGATGCTTGGGTTCGTCCTCATTTCTCTTTTGTGTTTTGGCTTTTGCCTTTCTATTCTTTCAGTCTTGTACTCTTCTTTCTTCTTTTTGTTCTTTTTGTTCTTCTTTCTCCCTCTCTCCTTCATCTTTGAAACGTTTAAGTGTGTATTTATCAGTCATTACTTATTTCTTTTCCTCTTGTTTGCTTTGTTTAACATGGTGAATAGCGTAAGAGGAGGGAAGATATTCTCATTTTCTGGCACAAAAGATAAGAGAGGAGTTACCACTCAACACATCACTGGTTTTAAACTTGATGTACGCAAGCTCTCCGGATTGAACGCTCGGCTGCGCGGTTTACGCGTTGGCAACTATTCGTACGTTACCTCTTTCTTTCTCTTCGTTCCAACCCTTTTCTTCTTCTTTTTTTCTTGCTCCTTCCTCTTCCCCACTTGCTTCTTTGTGAAATCCGTTCTAATAGCAGGAGTTAATGAGAAACACATCAAATAACACTTAACACAAGTGTTATTGTGTTATTTCAATGAAGCTCTTGTTACAAATCGGATGACAGCGAAAACATTTTGAGAAAGCAGCATGTTCCTATCGCAGATGATGCAGCTGCGTCACTGCTCTTCTGTTCATAATTTTTTGCTGCTACATTCTCTCTTCCTCTCTCTCTCTCTCTCTCTCTCTCTCTCTTCCTCTCCTCGCTTCTGTTAGTGTTGTTTTAACATATGAATCTGCAGATATGTGACAAAACCATTGCGGTTAGGCGATCTCGCTGGCAACCATTTTGAAATCGTTTTGAGGTATTTATATCACTCTTCCCCTACTTCTTCCTCCTTTTCCTCGTTCCGCTTTTTGTTTCCCTCATTACTCCCTACTTTCCTTTCTCGTTTATTTATTTTTAAAAAAACCCTCTTACAATAATAGGAATGTGACTGCACCAGATGAACAAATCAACAATTCTTTGCAACACTTGCAAAAACATGGCTTCATCAATTACTTTGGGCTTCAGCGGTTTGGCACGTCCTCCGTTCCTACTCATCGGGTTGGTGTTGTGCTCATTAAAGGCAATTGGAAGGAGGCTGCCTCTCTTGTGCTGCAACCTCGTGCTGGAGGTATCCATTCCTTTTTTTTTTCTCTGCTTGTTATTTTAGTTCTAAATATAATTCCACCCGTACTTTTTAAAAGAACTAGAATCAGTGGAAAACGCACGGAAGTACTATGCAGAGACGGGCGACATCAATGGCACACTCAAACAACTTCCAAAGCATTTGGTGGTGGAACGTTTGCTTCTCGAGGCTCTCCGACGACAGGGACCCACTCAGTTTTGTAACGCCTTTGCAACAGTACTCTTATCCCTCTCAACTCTTTCTTCTATCTTCTTTCTTATCCGCTATCACTCTATCCTTATCGAACGATTTTAAAAATCAAATAGCTACCAAGAAACATGCGAACGATGTATGGGCACAGCTATCAGAGCTACATCTGGAACTTGATGGCAAGCGAACGCATACAACGCTACGGCGCTCTCCATCCAATCCTCGGCGATTTAGTGTTTGTCTCCACTCCCACCGAAGAAAATGAAAAAGCAAAAGTACAAGAGGAAGAGGAAGAAGAACAAGAACTCAACGAAGAAGCAGAAGGCGAAGATAGCGTAGCGATGGACAGCAATAACAAACGAAGTGTCAAAGTTTTGGAAACGGAAGAAGAGTTGAAGCATTATACGATTGATGACGTGGTGTTACCTTTACCAGGCCACAACGTTCTCTTCCCACAGAATGAGATCGGAAAAGCGTATCACGAGGCCATGGCACTTGACTCTATTTCAGTGGAGACGTTCAGGGATCAGCCGGTGCGTGATTATCGCTTGCCTGGCGGCTATCGTAAGCTCATCGAACGTCCTCATGATTTGAAATGGTTAGTTTTTTTTGTTCGCTCCTTGTCTATTTCGTCTCTCTCTCTCTCTCTCTCTCTCTCTCTCTCTCTCTTGCTCGCTCTGACAAAGGAAAAACATAGGGAGATAGTGCATTACGCGGACCCAGATGAGAATCTGTTACTAACAGATTTGGATCTTTTAACAGGCGTTTCTTTGCCCGCTTCTTCGGGTTTGTTTTTTTCCTCTCTTTCTTGTTTATTTCTTCTCATTCTGGCGTACTTTAAAAATAGGAGAGAAAAAGTTTAAAGGAGTGAGAGCAAGTTTTATGCTGCCATCCTCAACTTATGCAACGATGTGCTTCCGCGAGATGATGAGACAACAAACTCATCTCGCGCTACAAAAAGAACTTGGTTGTTAAACAAAGGCGAAGTGCTTTTTCATTTTCCTGGTGATGCTTTTTGCTTCTCTTCTTCTTTTTCTTTGGCTCTTCGAGTGGATAGGCGGTTTACGAACGTGAATAGAAACTCTGAGACCCCTGTGAACTCCCGCTCCGCTAGATACTTTACATAACCATACCGTAAATCTTCATTCTGTTGTTTCAAAGCGAAGAGACGATAAGTGAAAAAGAAAGAGAGAGAAGATTGAAGAGGAGAAGAAGAGAGACGCAGAGCGGAAAGATGAGAAACAAACCCGCAAGATAACGCCTGGATTAGGGGACGTGTTAGCGGGGACGAGGCCTTTGCTCTCCAAACGTTTGATATATTCCCACGCCAAAGAACTGAAGGGAATGGAGTGCGTGATGGAGAGGCTGTATTGCATTCCTGGATATTTCATGTTCTGCACGGTTGCTCTTTTGTTTTTGAAAAAAAAATGCGGATGTTACCAACTTAGAAAAAGCAAAGCAACAAGAACAGAAAGTCATGGCACAGAGAAAGACCAAAACGTACTCAGATAAGTCAAAGGAGCTGGCAGGCCGATCGAAAGCGTTGTTCCTCCAGAACGCAACTCCCAAGTCCGATATATACTTGTTCAGCACTTTAACATTCTCCGCGTTGTTGTCGTGAATGTTTTTGCCGCCTCTCATCATCACCATCGATGTCGAAGTTGTTATCGAGGCTGCTCTCTCGAAATCTGTTTTGTACTGAACGATAATGCCGCAAAGTCTAGAGACGGCCATTGGCGTTGAGGACAGCAAGCAACGATAGACCACCCCAGGAGAGGGAGGTATACTAAACGGGAGTCCGTAGTTCGAACATAGTTTTGAAACCTGTTTTTTTTCAAAAAGAGAGGTGAGAAAGAGATATACGAAGAAGAAAAGAGATTGAGAACGACGTACGACTTCATAAAAAGACAGAACGGCGTGAAGAAGAAGACTGTGATTGTTGTCCAGCTCCAAAGCCAAAACGCACAGTTTATCCACATAGCGGATAAGCAGTCGCAACGTACTCATATAATCCACATCTTTAGAGAGTTTGTGGAAAATGTATCTGGAAGAAGTAGAAGAAGAAGAAGAAGAAGAAGATGATGATGATGAGGAAGAGGATTTGTAAAAGTCTGTCCAGTTGATAGAAGCCCAATTCTCAACCAAGTCTGTAAAACATTCCAAATATCTCGCCTGATTTTTAAAGCAATAAACATAAAATAATAGTAAGGAACAAGTGTTAAAAGAACAGAGAGAATAGCAAGAGGTTACCTTAGTTTGAACAGAAGAAGTGAAAAATAGCTTCCGAATGGGTTGAAGAATGTAGTCGTAGAGTTTTTGATAGGGACAAGGATGGATGAAAGTAATGAGACGGAGTATGGCGTCAAAGTGGTGAATGCCATCCCATCTTCGCAAAAAGTCGTGCAAGAATCTTTCGAAACAAGGAATGGTTTCCTGTTCAAAATTTTAAAGAAAAAGAGACAAAGATAATAAGCAAGAAGATAGAAAATGAAGAATGAAGAAAGCAGCAGGAAAGAAATACTTGAATAAACTCAGCAAAATTGGCCAATTGCAATAAAAGATGATCAGTAGGATGGAAGTGGTTGTCGGCAGTGCTTCTGTTCTTCCAATGAAACAGTTCCTCCAACACGAAAGATAGCCAATAACTAATTCGTTGAATCGAAGATGCTGTTATGCCACAAAAGAAGTATGTAAGAAGAAGAGGAAGGAGAAGACGAAAAAGAATAAGAAAGTACGTTGGGGGTGTAGTAAAATAAAATGTTGCAGATAACGATGCGAAATAGTGGCTGCCATTTGGTCAGGTAAAGCTATCAGCTCAACGTTTTTGGAGAATTCATCTATAGATGATATTTGCTCCATCGCCACTTTTGTTGTTTTGCTTGCTATAGCCTCCTGTTGGAAGAAATAGAAGGAAATAAATAAATAATAAATACAAGAAGAGAGAAGCAGGGAAGAGAGTGAAAGCACGAGAACGAGAGAGCAAGAAAGAAAGAGCAAAGGGCAAAGAATAACGAAGTACCAAGCGAGAAGTTGTGGTAAGTGCAGGTAGTAAGCTAAGAGAAGAACCATGACCCAACGAATCCGAGGAAGACGAAGAGGCAGAGTGACGCCCACGACTACGAAGACGGTTTGCATACAAGTTGGGTGTCCGCTGTGCATCTAATGCAAGAGGACGAGAGGGATCAATAGTACTAGAAGAAGAAGCATCAAGAGATTGTGTTCTCCGCTTTTTCGTTTCTGGCGTTCTTCTTTCTTCAGTAGCAGACTCGTTTTTTCTTCTCTTTTCGCCTACATTTACAGCTTGGGTGTTTTCTGTTTCGTTTTCTTCTTCCTCACCTTTCTCTTCGTCGGAAGAGACATCAGCATTAAACTGTTCTTGAATGAGGATTAGTTGTTCTTCCAACTTTCGTGGAACCAACTGTTTGTTTTTTTTTAAAAAAAGAATAATCAAGCTGTTAGTACAAAAGTCTCTCACTCTCGCTATCTTACCGAAAGATGAAAGGAGGAAGAAAAAGAACAGAGTATTATACCTTAAACAAAGATGAGATGGACTTGTGTTGATCGTTTACAACGACCGAATCAGGGAAGTACTGACAATAAATCATCAACAAGGCTTGCACTCCAACGTCGTGGCCTAACTTTTCTTGCAATTGTTGTCTTTGTTACAGAACAAAAGTGAGAAGAGAGCAAGAGAGAGAGAGAGAGAGAGAGAGCAAGAGAGCAAGAGAGCAAGAGAGCAAGAGAGCAAGAGAGCAGGGTAGAGAGAAGAGAAGAGCAGCGAGCGTACAGCTTCCTCACGCGAAAGGGAAGGACATGCTCCCGCCGGGTCAGCCGAAACAACAGGTTGCACACAAAGGGGCGCAGGGCGTCCACCTCCAGGTAGTGAAAGAACACACCATAGAGGGCGTGCAGCCGCTCCGTCGAGTCCAGCAGCTCCCACACGAGCACCATCCACCGCAGGGCGAGGCGCTGGAGGGTCGCCCCAAAGTCCGCCTGCCCAAAGGCCCCCAACAGCTGGATCAGGGTGTCCTCTCGCACCTGCCCTCGCGGCAACAGGCTTTTCAGCAGTCGTCGTTTGGCCCTTTCATCCAACGACAATCTCTTCCTCGTCGTCTGCTTCTTCGTCTGCTTCTGCCTCTCTCCTCCTTCAGTGGCGGCGGCAACGGTGGCGTTTTCGTGGCTTTCCAGCAGCTGCTTCTCGAGCAGGAGTTGGAGCTCCTCCTCGTCGGAGCAGATGAGGTGGAGGACGACGGAGTGGAGCTGGTCGGCGCCGAGGCCGAATTGGAAGGCGAAGGCGCAGAGGTTGTTGAGGTGCGTGTCTCGCTCCAGCGCGTGCAGCTTTTTATCGACCAGGGCCGTTTCGCTGGCGGCCAGCGAGAAGGGGGCGCGAAGAAGAAAGCTCAGAGCGGCGTTGATCACCACGTCCGCTTCTCCTACGTCCATCTTCTTCTGTTGGGTTTTTTTATTTTTGTAGACAATCGTGCAGCATAGGTACTCAGTTTATGCTCATTTTATTTGATTATGTCGACAACGATCGTGCAATAGTTATAAATATTTCGCAATTTTATCGGAAATCTGTTCCTTTTTTGTCGACTGCGAGGTTGAGGGTTTGATATAATAGGTTGGCAGATATCTGATGCTCCCTCGCATTGTTGCGGACAGCTGCTTGAGGGGTATGGTTTGCCGTTAGGGACACGCTGGAGAAGAGGAGGAGGAAGAGGAAGGAGGAGGAGACATACAAGACGCGTCGGAGGCATTAGAAACAACGGCACTACAGAAAGAACTGGCTGAAACCCAACAGAAACTTGCCCACCTGCTGCAGGCGAACTCCGTGGAGAACCACATCGACGTTTTGCGCTTGTTGGATCGCTGCAAGGGAGCCCCCACCGAGGTAAACTTTGAAGTCCTGGCGCTGGGAGTTCGGGTGGCAAACCTTCAAACCAAACTTGAACTACAGAAGCGCGACGCAGAGTTGGAGAAGCGCGACCTTCAAATCATACTTGAACGGCGCGAGCGGGACATAGAGTTGCAGAGGCGCGACCTACAATCTCTGAAGTTTAAGACCGCAGCTGCCTTCTGCAGAAAGGTGATGGAGGACCTCCAACAAAGCTTTATGATACAGCACCAACAAGCTAACAAGGATGAAAACAACGAATTTTGCAACTGGCCCTCCCAGGAAGAGCTCCACGAAGGACGTGTGCACTTTTCAAGCTACGCTTCCCACCAAGCGATCTGCCACCATCGCATACAAAGCCCACGCCCCCTCTTGGGTCCTACATGGAGGAACCTATGCCAGCAGATTCACCAGATGAAGGCGGATTGTATTCCTATCCCTTATGGAGCTGGGATTGATGTAGAGTTCATGGCGAAACTGTGCCGTGAACAAGGCCTTAGCTTTGAAGAGATACATGTATGAACTCCTCCGCTGGTGTGTTATATCCTTTCTTCTCGGGCCTGAGATAGCCTCGGGGCAATCCATTGTTGTTTTTTTTGTTCGCTATGATGCTGTTTCGCTTCTTGTTAGTTCTTCGTTTCCGAATTCCGTTTATTGCCTTTTCTTGTTGCTTGAAGTTTTTCTGACGCGTCTTGTTTGGTTGTGTGTAACCATTGTACATGTTATCACAACCTGCACGAACCTCAAGTAGCTCCTCCGTTGCCACCACGTACAGATGCTCCACGCACCACTTCCCCCACCTGAGGTCCTCGCGCTTTGCGTCGACTCGACTTTGCGTCGACACCAGTCGCCCGCCTAAGGCGGCGCAAAGATCATAAGATCTAAGGACAACGAAAAAAGAAATCACGACATTAGTCTTTTGGGCCAATGAGCATGTTTCCCGCCAAAACAACCCTTCCTTCTCCCACGTCTTTGAAGGCAAAGTGGTGGGTTGGGGTGTGGGGTGGGGGGTGTACGGAATGGATGCTCATGCTGCTGCTGCCGCCAATAAACTTTTGGTACTCGTCATTCGCCTTGACACTTTTCTGCTACTCGTTTTCTTTTCTTCTCTTCTTTTCTTTCTTTTCAAAAGTAAACACACAGACACTCACATCCACGAAGCTCCACGCACCACCGTATTTCTCATTGCTACGCTTCTACTACACAAGGAGGAAACCAGCGGAAGGAGGCAGAGGTGGAAACCGAAGCGGTTCAGCCGCAGGCAGGGGCACTGCTCCGATTGAAAAGGTAGCGTTCTTTTTTCTCTGCTCGCTCACTACATTTTTTGATGATGGAAAAAAAAATTTGTTACCAACCACTCACTAATGATTTCTTTTGTTTAAAAAAGAACAGCATCACGAACCTCTGTGCGCCTCTTCCACAACGCTGCTGGAAGCTGGCCTGAATGGCAAGTTGCCCACAGTGCGGAAAAAAGTTTGCTACCTACCTCTCACGGGTTGGCCATCCACTTCGGTCGGGTTCACAAGGAAGGGGGTCGCGCCACTACTTCTGCTACTTCCACTGCTACTCGGAAAAGAAGAGCGGAAAACGCCCCAGCGGCACCTCAGGCAAGGGCACAGAAGCGTGGTAGGCCGCAGGCTGCACCTGCCCAGCCCTTTTGGAACCAGTTTTCCAGCTTAATCGGGAGAAGATTAATACGCCCGGAAGCCTTGTGCTTGGAAGAACCCTTTGCCTGTGGTTCAGGATGGTTCACCGCCTGCAAGCACATTCCTAACGGAGAAAAGGTGTTGGAGGAGGAGGAGGAGAAGAAGGAGAGGGAGGAGGAGGAGGAGGAAGAGGAAGAGGAGAAGGAGAAGGAGAAGGAGAAGGAAGAAGAGGAGAAAAACCAGAAAGGCTTGTTAGGCCTCATCGAGGGACTCGTTCCGTCTCGCCCAGCCGTACAGCTCACCAAAAAAGGCAAGAACGGAGAGGAGAAACCGGTAGTGGGGCGAGTGGAGAAGATCCGCCTTTATCCGCGCTCAGAACAAAAGAAGACGCTGGCCAAGTGGTTCGGCACAGTACGATGGACCTACAACAAGGCCGTGGAGTTCCATCGTGAACATCAAGGAATGCCTCGTGATGAGATGAAGGAACAAGTCAGGAAGAAATTCCTAAATAACAGCAATTTCAAGGGAGAGAACAAGAGCCTTGCGTGGGTGTTGGAAACTCCTCGATTCATTCGGAGTGACGCTGTCGATGATTTCTTCAACGGCGTGAAAACCAGCTTGGCGGCGGGCAGAGGCACGACTGGATTCCAGATGAAGTTCCGTGGTAGGAAGGACAAGAGCCAGTCTCTCAGCATCCAAGCCAGGGAGTGGAACCACAACAGCTCTATCCGCCAACTCTTCTTCGGGGAGGCGCGAATCAAAGCGAGGGACAAGAACTACAAAGTTCCGTCAGAGGTGCTCTATGCCGTTCGTCTGGTGAAGGACACTCGACTGGGCCATTACTACCTCTGCGTGCCTCAGCCTTTGAAGCTCATGGGCGAGAGCCAAGCCCGTGAGCACCGAAGGAGAGAGGCAGGCATCATCGCCTTGGATCCAGGAGTGCGCACATTCATGACCACCTACAACGGCTGCGGGGAGGTCACCGAGTGGGGCAAAGCGGACATCAACGAGATAGGCAAGCTGTGCCACCGCCTGGATCGCATGCAGAGTAAGGGCACCAAGGGCAACCACAGGCAACGGCGCCGTCTCCGAAGGGCCGCTGCTCGGCTTCGCCAGAGGATCCGCAACCTGGTGGATGACCTCCACAAGAAGCTCGTGTCTTGGTTGGTCAGGAACTTCTCCCTCATCCTTCTGCCAGAGTTCAGGAGCCAGCAGATGGTGCGGCGAGGCCACCGCCGCATTGGCTCGCGAACGGCCAGAGCCATGCTCACCTGGTCCCACTATCGCTTCAGGCAGAGGCTCCTCAACAAGGCCCAGCAATTTCCGTCCTGTACGGTCTGCCTCTGCGATGAGGAATACACCTCCAAAACCTGCGGCAAGTGCGGCCAAGTCCACCACCAGTTGGGGGAAACAAGACCTTTCGGTGCCCCCAACCCGAGTGTGGCTACCAGGCGGATCGAGATGCCAACGCCGCCCGAAACATCTTGATCCGCTTTTTTACGTTGCAAGCACTTACCACCTCCTCCTCCTCCTCTGTGAGGGGGCGGTAGGCGGTAAGGTTGCTTTGGTGCCGGCACCGTTGCTTATAGCGAGTCGCAAGACAAGCCGTGATTAGGCACGCCGGAGGTGGTGGGTTATTTTTTGTGTCTGGCCTTTTTTGTTTTCCTTTTACTAATTTTGCTTTATTTTCGTTGTCCCATGAATCGGCTTGATCTTGGCGCCGCCTTAGTCGCCCGCCGTTGCAACTATTATTGCTTGGGGTGAATAAAGATAGATTATGCCCCATAATTCACGGAAATATCGTCAATAATCACCCAAAAAAAATCATCCAAAGAAAGAAGGAAGAAAAAAAAGAGATGCATCACCAGAACGCACAGGAGGAGGAGGACCTGACGGCGAACCCCTTTTTCAGGTTTCTCAAACGAAAGTACGCCAGGTACTACGCCTTGGTGGAGAGGAACTGCTACCTCCTGTGCGTCCCCCAACAAGTCTCCTTGCGTGGGCTCAACAACTTGGATGAGGAGTTTGTCAGTTACGTTTCAATCCCATCATTTCTCCTCTCTCTCTCTCTCTCTCTCTCTCTCTCTCGCACACACACTCTCTCTCTTCTCGTCCCTTCCTCTTCACTTGACTCGCTGCTCTTGTGTTAAAAAAAACTCGTTTTTTCCTGTATGTAGAAACGCACATACTGAAACCCTCTCCGCTGTTCAAAGAGCAGTACGTCACGTTGAACGGCAAAGAGATCTCTCTGGAGAACAACTCTCTCTCAACCAAATCTGGTTCGTCTCCCTTCTCTCTCTCTCTCTCTCTCTCTCTCCTTTCTGCTACCTTCTCTCTTCTCTGTTCTCTCGTGCTCTCGTTCTCTCACTCTCTCGTTCTCTCTTCTCTCGTTCTCTATTATTTGTTATTTACTTTTCTCTCTTTTTTGTTTTGTTAAAAAAAAAGGTTTCGAAGACCAACGAACCGTGCGTATACTTTTTGAGGAAATGTTCTACAATAACCAGTCGCAAAGCTTCCAAGTGCTATGTCTGGAGTCTCCACTTATTGGCCCTTTGGTTGGCTTTTTTCTGCCCCTTTTCTTATCGCTCTTCTTCCTTGCTTTCGTGCTCTGCTCTTTTCTGCTCCTTTTCTCTCTCCCTTTCTCTCTCTCTCGTTGCTTTTTTGTTTGCGCCGAAACACAAGAAACCAACAAACATACCAACGTCTCTCACTCTCCCTTCTCTACCGTTCTCTGCTTCTCTGCTCTCTCTCTCTCTCTCTCTCTCTCTGTTCAAGCACGGTGTAACTCTGCAACTAACAAGAAACAAATGAGCAGTATGCTTCGGTGGCTTCTTTTTGCGAGGTGCCATTTCCCAAAGAACGCACGTTAAGCGAGTCCGTTACTTCTCTCTCTCTCTCTCTCTCTCTCTCTCTCTCAGCAATTGATCAGAAACTCACTTTATTCTCTTTCTACCTTTCGCTTTCTCTATTCACCACTTCTGTTGTAACGGCTGCTTGGCCAATAGATCGATTCTCTTTTTGCGCTCTTTCCCCGAGAATGAGATTGTTTTAAACAAGATAGAAGAACATATTGAACAGTTCAACAAAACCTACGTCTTGGTCAAAAACTACGAACAACACGCCGTTAAAAAGGTATATTCCCTCACTCTTCTTTTTTGCTCTCTCTCTCTCTCTCTCTCTCTCTTTCTTTTCTGAGTTATTGCTTTGATACAAATAGATTCAAGGAATATTCGACTATGCCCTTGAAGCATTGTTATGTGCTAATGGCACTTTTCGGCGATTTCACAACATGAACAACGAACAATGCTTAAACGAACTCAAAGAAATGATTGAAATGTACGAATCTCTCTCTCTCTCTCTCTCTTCTGTCTCTCCCTTTCATTTTGTATTCTTACTTTTTCGCATTAGTTTTGTAAGCAATGGACTTCATGCAAAGCTGTGGAAGAACATACGAAATAACTTCAAGCAAGAGGACAGCGAACTTTATGGCATCATTGGCCCGCTCGAGAAAATACGACAGAGCGATCTCGGTTAGTCTCTTTTTTCTGTTCTTTCCTCTCTATTGAGCAGTATTGGAAGTAACACGTAAACTATTTGTTTGCTATTGAAAAGGAGTGAGAGAGGAGTTGCAATGTTCAATGGTGGAACCTACTCGCCAATTCAAACAACTGGAAGCATTGACAACCCCACTTGAAAAACTCTACTGCCTTAAGAAAACCAACGATCTCATCATGAAAACCGTTCAAGCTGCAGTTTCTCCCAATTCAGGTTTCTTTGCGTTCTCTCTCTCTCTCTCTCTCTCTCTCTCTACAGCACAAGCTTTGGCCAAATGTCTTGCATTATTTAATTGCCATTGGGCATGTGGTCAATTGCTCTTGTGCGAAAGCAACTTATAAGGCTATGCTCCTCTCTCTATCGATGGTTCTTTCCTTTTACCCACGAAAGTTTCCATCAGTTCAAGCATCGCACATCAGCTCCTCCCGTTCCCTTCTTCTGTCTACTTCTTCTCTCTCTCTCTCTCTCTCTCTCTCTCTTCCTCTTAGAAACAAACAACATAATCTCTGTATATTTTTTTATTCTTATCTATTTTTTCCTTGTTTTCAATCTTTGATAGATGAAATCGTTACAACGGACGACCTTATACCATTCTTAGCCTATATCATTGTTCTCTCCAAATGTAAACACCTTCAAAGCCAACTTTTCTACATGGAGAACTTTACATTTAGTTCTCTTAAATCAGAACTCGGGTACTTTCTTCTTCCTTCTTCCTTTTCTTTTTTTTTAACTCGTTCGTTACTTGGTAAAACAGTTTCAATCTCGTTTCTTTCCAAGCTGCTGTACAATACCTCAAAAGCGAAAAGTTCTCCATCGTTGCATCCTCTCCACCTACCTCTAAGCACAGCCATTCTCTGCCTTTCTCCTTTCGTCGTAAGCTTTCTTCTTCATCTCCATTTTTCTCAATTCTTGTATCTCTCTCTCTCTCTCTCTCTCTTTCTTTCTCTTTTTCTTTCGCTTCAATACTCATCCATTCTCTCAACGTTAAAACAGCTTCTCAAAGTTTCGAGATAATGAGCTCAGAGCAACCAGCTCTATTAGCACAGGAACCATCCGCATTCAAATCCTCTTCTCCTTCCTCTTCCTCTTCCTCTTCCTCCAACGTTTCGTCTCCTAAAACACCAACATCCCCTGCTTCACCTTTTCACGACCCTCTCTCTACCAGCGCTTCGCTTCATTCCACAATCGGAGTTCACAGTTTAGATTCATTTCCTGTCCGTCGAAGTTCTTCTCCCTCTTATTCTTCCTCATCTTCCTCTTCCTCTTCTTCTTCTCCATCTTTCTCACCATCTCAACAACCTCAACCTCAACCTCAACCTCAACGCAGTTCCTCTTCCTCTTTCTTTTCCAGAAGAAAGAGCGAAGCGTTTACCGCTTCTTCTGCTTCCTCCTCTTCAAACGTCGGGCGAAGCTCTTCCCTCTCGCGAGCACGAAGCGGATCCATTCTCAAAATGTTAGTGGGAGGCAACCTGGACGATGAACCGCCTCAACAACAACCACAACCACAACAACACCTCTCTCCGCTGCAATACCAACAGAGAAGAAGAGAAGAGCAAAAGGACCGAAGAAAGACCTTGGCGACCGCTCTCAGCCCTCGCCAGGCGTTCTCTCCCTCCTCCCCGTCCCTCTTCTCCACCGCCCCGCCGCCGCCGCCCGAGGTCATCACCTTGGACGGCAGGGCAGGGTTTGGGTTCGGTGGCAACGATGACGACGGCTTGGGTGACTTTTTGGGACAGCTCAGCCGAGCCAAGGACGACACGCTCTATTCCACCTCTTCTTATCGCCACTAAAAAAATAAAATAAAATAAAAAATAAAATAAAAATAAATTAAAAGGATGAATTGTTATGATTGGTCCGGAGGATAAATGAATTAAATTAGACGGTAACCATGGAAACAGGACGTATCATAGCAACAACCAATCGTGTTGGTTATAATTTTCGGGAGTTTTTAACATATTTGGCATAGTTTCTTTGAATATCCAATCGTTTTTCTTGAACCATGTATTACAATTCATAATAATTTCTGATAAAAGAGGGGACTTTTTTTCTTCTTTGAAACAAACACATTTTCCACACACAAACAAGCATGAACTCTCGCATTACTCTCGCCTTGCTTTCTGCCCTCTTCCTCGTGGCTCTCTGCCTTTCGTTCGTAGAGGCCTCTTGGAAGCCTCACAGTAGGCTCAGCCTCGCAAGAGACCACCATGAAGAAGATGAAGGAGAAGACAATGACGAGCCCGAGGAGGCACTGGAAAACGAGGAGCTCTCCGTTCATCTGATGAACTCCGCCAAAGTCAAGTTCTCTCACGTGGGCGACAGCAAGATGTTCCTCCTTAGCTTCCTCGGCATCCAGGAGAACAACGGCGGCCCTTCCTTCAACAACTTTGCCAGCCTGGACTCCTATTTCGGCGACGTGGACCGCAACCATTCCTTCCACGGCCTCCAAACCCTCCGCGTGGACTTTCACAGCGACTTGCCGCTGCCTGCTCCCTCCCCCTCGGCCTCTCTGGACGTTTGGTACTACCTCTTCCTGGAGGCTGGCAACTATTCCGTCCACGAGCAACGCTTTGACGTCGACGTGAACAGCATGAAGTTCACCGTGCTTCTCTCCAACTGGACCTTCGCCTCTGCCAATCCGGATGCGAGCGTAACCTTCCGCATGAACCTCTTGGTGCCATCGGGACGTCCTAGTTGGGATGCTGAGACACGCACGCTGAGTACCGGTAACTTGCGCGCGCAGTTCGCCGAGGAGGCAGAGTACGACGAGGATGGCAACTGGGGAGAGGTCGGCGTGGACGTTGTGATCAGAGGCAGCAACGCGGAGATTGCGCTCACCTTTGGCAGGTTCGACAGCTGGGTGAGATATGACCCTCAATTCAGCGTGGAAGGGGAAGGCAGCTCGGCTCCTTCTTTGCGCTCATTCTTGTTCTAACGTCTGTATCGTTCTGTTTGTTGAAAGACAACTCTATTTCTCCCATGTAAAAATGAATACAGAGAGAGAGAGAGAGAGAGAGAGAGCAGAGAGAAACTGAGGAAATAGGGAAAGAGGAGAATAAAATAACTTACTTTCTTTGTTTTTACAAAAGCAAACAGAAAAGTGTGAGAAGAGGAAGATATGATCACCACTGGATCGCAAGAGCATTGGTGAGTTTGGGGACAGGATGATACTGAGTGTGAAGCACTTTTCTAGCAGCATCCGAGTAAGGCTCTCCTTGCAGCCACTCTCCATAGAGCTGTTGCACAGCAGCGTTCTGCTGGGGAGGTCTTAGGACTGTCTGTTGGTGATAAATATCTTCTAGCCGTTCCACGAGTTGCTTTGGCGTTTCTCCTTCCTGTGGACGAACTTGTCCTCCCCCGTTCAAGCATCCCGATGGACATGCCATCACCTTTTTTGTTTGTTAGTTGAGTAAAATGGCCTGAGGAAAAAATAGCAGCAAACGAACCTCGATAAAGTCATAAGGACTTTTCTCTCGTTTCGAGCGAATCCGACGAAGAAAGCTCTGGATGTTGCTAAAGCCATACGCCTTGGCAAAGGTAAGTTTGGTCTCTCCATCCACCTCCAGGCTCACCGTTTGAAAGTTAGGGTTTCTGCCTTGCTTCCATTCCAAAGGACGATCCTCTGGTATGTCCACTCCAAAGAGCTCCTTGGCGGCGTAACGAAAGACACATTCGGCATAACCCCCAGAACCTCCTCTTACTCCGAATAACTCTTTTGGATCAGTGTTTGTGAATCTGTTGTAACAGTTAGAAGTGAGAAAATGAAAGACGAGCGGTAAACAGGTAAGCAGAGAGAACGCAGAGAATAGAAGAGAGGAATAGTACAATGGGTCGAGAGGAGATGGTTCCAACGAAGGGAAATCAACGCCTTTCTCTTTGATGAGGTCCAACAGTTCAGCAGAGGATAAAACACAATCGACCTCTCTGGTTTGCAAAGATTCGTTGTAAAAGTCGTTTCGGCTAGCTTCCAGCTTTTTGTCGAAACAGGGCATGACCGACGTGTGATATATCTTTTCTGGGCTTTATTGAATAAAATATGTTAAAAAGAGATGGCATGAAAAGAGAAACGATAAGTACCGATGGTTAATCTGCTGGCTGAAAAAGTATTTGACAAGAGAGCCCATCACTTGTTGAGGAGACTTTGCGGTGCTGATATGAGGCAACACCTCGTGATGCTTCTTTTCAGCATAACAAACCCATCCGGGGCATGCTGACGCTAAGACAGGAAGTACTGCGTTGACATTAGACGCATTTCTGTCTCGTCTTGTTGCTCTCGTTCTTGCAGTTGTTTCTTCTGAAGAAGCACTTTCTGTTTGGTTGAGTTGTTGCTGTTGTTTGTATTTGCTTACAAACTCAAACATGGATTCCAACAATGCAAAGTCTCGTGAAAATCTGTTCGTTTGCTTGTTGTCAATACTTACGAAGAAGAAGAAGAAGAAGAAGAAGAAGAAGAAGAAGAAGAAGAAGAAGAAGAAGAAGAAGAAGAAGAAGAAGAAGAAGCAGCAGCAGCAGCAGCAGCAGCAGCAGCAGGGAAAAAGAAGGAGATGGAAAGAAGAAGAGTAGAAGGAGAACAAGAGAAAGTAGAAACGAAAGCAACAAAGGAGAGAGAAGAAAGAAGAGAGTGACTTACGAAGTGTCAAACACGTAGTCAGCGCCAAGGCTTTTGCAAAAAGTGATCAACTTTTGGTGCGTCTGAACGATCAAAAAGCGAAACAAACAAACGAAAAAGTCAGACCGAAAGCAACAAACCAAACATAAGAGCGAAACAAAAAAAACACATGCCTCCAATAGGGAGAGACGGTAGTAGGCAGCGATGGAAGCTCTTGCTTGCGGGGAGATGGAGAGCACGACGACCAGCCCTGCGCTCTTTTTCTCGGCGAGCTTGCTGAGAAACTCGGTCGAGCTTTGCTGCGAGATCAAAACGCTTTCTGCCGAAGTGATGCAGCCACTGAAGAGTAGGAAAAAAAAAGTCAGCGAGAGAGGATAGTGAAGCGGGCGAAGGGAAGCAAGTGAGAGAGTGATAGAGTGAGAGAAAAACCAGACCTGCACGCCAAGCAGTCATTCAACGTGATGGTGGCGGTCTCCAGCACTTCCTTGCGCCCATCGCCGGAGAGCTCCACGTAGCTGCCATCATCCTCCAGGGAGATCTTGGCTCGTTTGGTGGTATCCACCGCCGCTAGCTTGGCGTCATCCTCATCAATGGCCGCGGTCTGCTTCTTACCATCGACGAACAACGGGTTCACGCAGCCTTGGGAAGGGGTGATGTGGTCGTCCAGCCCCGTGAGTCGTAGTCCGCTGCTGAACCCTTCCATTTCCGCTCTTCTTCTTCTTCGCTCTTTTTTTTCTCGGATTATTCAAATTTTTCGCGGATTATTTATATTGTCGACGATTTGGTAGACAAGTGTCATTCTCTGAAATTTCCATAACTTGTCGACGACATGACGTCAACATAGCGTCTACAAATATTAGATGTTTATTCGGGACGTCCCGAGAGACGCCGAGCCGTCCTCTGGATCGGATTTTTGCGTCTTGGTTTGTTCTTTAGCACAGCCGCTGAATGTATCACCAAAGGCGAATCCATGCTAATGAATCCATGTTGTTTTTGCCTTTCCTTTTTTGAAGGGGTGGGAAACAAGCTTTCAGTCGCTTTCATTGAACATTCATTCCGGGGTCCTCGTTGGTTACTGCGTTTTGGCCATTGTTAACTTTTGGATCTTGTGCTAACGGAGCAACATGGCAACACCCGACACTGCCCGAACACCAGCCGAACAAAATGGCAGAAAGCGACAGCGTTCCCAAAGCCATGAAGAACGGCAAGAGAGCTCTGACCGAAGGTACAGTGGCCCAAACCACTTGCAAGTAGAGCAGTTCCAGCCTCCAGTTCCCACCAGCGAGAAACAAGCTCTGGGAACAACAACGAAGAGCGAGTCGCTCACCTAATGACCAACAACAAGGAAATAGATTTAAATGACAGCGTTCTGGAGGCCAAGGGAAACGGGATGAGACCTTCAGGCAAAGCAGTCAAACAAAATGCAGAGCGATTCAAGCCGAGTTGCCGATGAACAATTCGTCCTCCCGCCTACCGGCAGGCCGTCGACTGGAGGTCCCCAAAGAGAAGGTCTCGCAAAGGAAGACGGGGTGCCCATCGGAGAGCTGACGAAACGGCTTGTTGGTTGGCGGAAGCACCTAGGGTTCTGTACGGAAGATAACATGGTACTACGGCAAGGGAAAAAGGTCTTGCAGCGACAGCTTGCCGAACTAGCTGCCAAAGTGCAAAGGTATGAGCAACTTGCTCAACGTCTTCAAAACCTAATGCCGAAGGAGTAACGCTCGCCACAGTTATGTATAAAGAACAGTACATTGCATTGTTGTTCTTTCATTCTTTCTTGTCATTTCTTGTCGGTTCATTCTTTCATGCGGTGTCTTTTCTTATCTTCATTGTCTCTGCTTCGTCTCAGCAGCTGGTCGAACTCATGAAAGAAAAAGGGCTCTTCATCGTAATGTCAAGGCAGCAGCATTAATAATATTTGTACAAAGAATCAATAGGCGTTAGATGGAGACTCTTCCCCGCGGGTGCCTGAGCACCAAACCTCGAGGAAGGAGTTGCCAAACCGGTTCCACTGGGAAAGCTTCTCTTCCAAAGCCCTCAGTTGCTCGCACAGCTCTTCGTTCTCCGCCTGCAGCTGCAGCTTCTCTTCCTGGATGTGCTGCCTCTCTGCCTTCAGCTGCCGGTTTTCTGCAACCAGCTCGCTGTTCTGTTTCTTCAGTTCCTCCGTTTGGCTTTTTTTATTCTGGCGGTAGACTTTGCACCGCTCTCTGTCCTTTTCTTTTTTCATCTCGTTCTCCATGTAGCCCTGGTAGACGGTTCGCCAGTCCTTGTTCAGGGCAAGCTGCGTCTCTGGTATCGCGATGAGCTGACGAGGAGGCTGTTTGGCTTCCAAGCGCGTGGTCGCCATGGCTAAGATGGGAGCGGCGGGGTAGTGAGCTCTTCTTCGTGTGGTTTAATATTAGCAGCAAAACTAGGTGGACTATCTGAGACCAATGTGATTCCTCATGGGCGACCTGCTGGTTCATTACCGCACTTCTGGCCAAGGATTGGTCAAGCAACTGGGCAACCGCTTGCATTTGTGGCTTCACCGGATGCCAAAGTGGCAACCCAGAGCAAAGCGTTTCCATTTTGAAAGACGGTGGGAGGATACGAGCTCTTTCACCTCCTTTGGTGGCAGGTCCATTTTGGGTTTTTCAAACTAGGTTGGTATTTTGTTTTTATTTTCAGCACTTCGACGACATGGCCTCACGAAGCACGAGCCGCACACTCCAACGACAATGCAGAAAGCGGCCGCGTTCCCATGAAAGGGAGACGCACCCTTTTGGAGGCAGCCATGCAGGAGCACAACACGGGTCTCCAAGAGGAGCGCTACGGAACCATTCCAGTCCCCGCCAGCGAGGTACAAGCTCCCAACACCAGGCACCTCAAGGCAGGGTGAGAGAGTTGACCGGCTCACGCCAAGGGGAACTCGCGCAAGCAGCAGAACAGCACGGGAACAGGGAGGGGGAACGGCCTCGCGAGTTACACAGGGACGACCAGGGGCTGGTGAATGGGCTGACCGAACGGTTTCATGAATACCAAAGAGGCATTCATGAAAGAGACAAAGAGATCAACAGGTTGAAACAAGAGCTCCTCCTTGCGAGGACCAAACTGAGCTGCTATGAAGCGCTGTTACCACCTCTTGCAGAGTTGCTGTCAAAGGAGTAATGCCTTGTTGTATGATATGTATTATTTATTATTATTTCAAACAGAAAAATTGCTTCCCTCTGCAGTTTGTTTGAATGATTCCACACATACACACCGAGTGGCCGGGGAGCGAAAAGTGGTCGACCACCACGCACTCACGGAGCCTCTTTTATACCAACCCCGTTTCTTTTTTTTTCTCGGCGTAGCGGGAGATGCCGGCATCGAACACGAGCAGCCAAAGGTATTAGCAATAAAACATCTCCACTACTCTTTCTTCCTCTTCTCCGAGAGAGAGACAAACATACCCACCGCTAGACCTCCATGGCAGAACAACAACAACAACGCGGCAACAGCAGTGACACGCTCTTTCAGCAGACCCTCGACCGGTCATTGACGCCCACAAGACCGGAGGAACCACCGAAAGCAGAAAACTGGACCCAAATCCACTCTCCGTTTTCTGGTTTTGTCCTTTTCCTTCACAGTTCTTTTTTTTAGTGGCTTACAACAACAATAACAACAAAAGACTTCGATACCGTTAGTCTGGAAGACAAAGGCAT
>JAVKOQ010000056.1:0-240000 GCA_031835245.1 Balamuthia mandrillaris | reverse complement strand
GCCCCCGCCTCAACAACACAACCTCCCAAGAAGGAACTGGATCGCATGAAAGCAACAAAACCAAACGAACAACAAGCAACGGCGGCAGAGGAAGACCATCTGTGTGAGATAATGACGGAGGGAGCTGAAAAGCTGCTGCTACTGGTTCACGATAAAGAATTCAAGAACAGCGAACCAGAGACCACAGCTGAAGGAGGAGGGGAGGAACAAATGGAGAGACTGCGAAGAACGGTCGCAGCGGAGTCTCGCTACGACTTGGCAAACAGAAGGGAAAGCTACCAAAGAAGCCAAACCTTTGGAACTAACATGAACCACTTCCTAAAGGAACAAGCTGTCAACGACCAAGTGCAACAGAGAGCCGAAACTTTTGGAGAAACAATCAACGAGGCGAAGGCGAAACGGACGACGGCAAGAAAAGCCAAAAGGATAGAGAGAATGGTGGAGAGAAAAGGCAAAAGGAACTCCGCCTCGCTTCGGGCAGAACTAAGGAGCCGCAAAGAACAAAGGGCCTCCAAAAACTACTCTTCAGCCGAGGTTGATGACTACGAAGAAGATGAACTGCTGCAAAAGAAAAGAGCCTATGGCGAAAGGGACAATCCCGAGGAAGGGAAGGAAGAATGCGAGGAAGAGGAGGATCCTCTGTTAAGACCTTCTTCTATGGAAAAACGCAAAGAACGGAGCGAACGAGAAAGAGACGAACTGCTTCTTCGTCATCAACTCTCGGAAGCTCTCCTTAGAAAGAAACATCCCCCACCTCTCCAGTTCAATAACAAAGGAAACCCTTCTTCTCCTCCAGCCTTAAGAGCTGCAGTACGCGAGGCTCAAGCGGAGAAGGCAAAAGTTATCATGACTCTCAAAGGGAGAAACCTGATGGCTCACAACCACAACCTTCCAGGAACGGGAAGTCTTCGTGGTTCGAGACAGAGTTCGCCGGGGTCCACGTTGAGAAGAGGAGATGTTTGTTCAGTCTTTGCAAGCCCTCGAAGAGTTTCGCAAGGTGCCCGTCCCACTCAGTCACTCCCTCTTTCTCTCTCTCTCTCTCTCTCTCTTTGTGTCTCCCTTTCTCTCCTTGTTCTCCTGTGTGTACCCAGTTCGCTTCATTATTGGTAACGATCTATTTTCAATAGCAAAAGAGATAAAGATAATGAAAGAGATACTAGAAACAGAATGTGTGTACTTTCGGCATTTGCAGACCATAATACGGGCGTTTGTAGTTCCACTCTACGAGGCACAACGCCGAAAGCTTAGCGGGGAGACTCCTAAGGGAAAGTGGGACGATGAAGCCTTATCTTTGGACATGGTGCATAACATCTTTGGAGGAATTGCCACGTTGATACCCATTCACTCTCGTTTGTTGGATGCGTTGGAAGAAGTGTTGGATGAGTTGGAAGCTTCTTTATCTGTTGATTCGTTTTCCACATTTTATCCATCTTCTCGCTGTTTGTCGGGTTCTGCCTCTGATTTGACTTCCTCGTCATGTTCTTCTATACCTTCGTTTTCGTCATCTTCACAGTCTTTGCCCGGAATGATATCTACCTCACTTTCCTCTTCTCCATTATCTTATTCTGCTTTTTCCTTGGCGTCTCCGTTTCGTTCTTCTGCTCCTACGCCTTCCGCGAGAACTTCCTCCTCTGAAGTTTTGTCCTTCACCTCTGCTTCTTCGACTCATTCCCATTCCAATTCGTCATCTTCTTCAACATCTGCGACATCCCACACAGTTGGCTGCCACACTTCGGGTTCTTATTTATGTTCATCTACGTTTTCTTCTTCTTCTTCTTCTACTTGTTCTTGTTCTTGTTCTTGTTCTTGTTCTTGTTCTTCTTCTTCTTCTTCTTCTTCTTCTTCTTCTTCTTCTTCTTCTTCCCAACTGTCGAAAACAAACGAAACATCAGGTTCCAATAGAAATAGGAGTCTTTCTTCTCCTCATCACAACGGTTCATGGCGAAAAGTGGCTACTGCCACGTCCTGCTCGGGCGCATCCTCCTCTTCTCCTTCTCTATCATCTTCGGAAAATAAAAGCCAAACCACACAAGACGGTAGAGCAAAACAAAGCGCAGGAACTTGTAGAGCCTCAACAGCGCAAAACGAAGAACGAGGGCAAGAAGACAGAGAAGAAGGGGTAGGAAGATCAACCACGACCTCAACTGCTCCACCTCCAAGAGTGGATTCCCTCCCAAGCTTTCCTCTCTCGCCTGAGTTTCTTCTTACGTTGGAAAAGAGACGAGAGAAGCGTTTAGAAGAAGGGGGACGAACTCCTCCTTCTACTCGCAGGCACGCCATTTCAACGTCGGAAAGCAACATTCACATAACCGCAAGGGCAAGAATGGAGGCATTAGTGAAGATTGGGCAATTGTTTCACGGTGCATCCACCATTATGAGACAAGTATATGGAGAGTATAACTTCACCTTCTCTTTAGCATGTTTCCGGCACTGCATGGGTGCCTTTCCTTCCTTTGCCTATTTCTACAGTCAACGTCTCTTGGATAAGGAGGCTGCAGTGGAATATACTGACTTCTCGGCTTATCTGATAATGCCCGTTCAGCGGTTACCACGTTATGTACTTTTCTTTAAGGTTTTTGTTTTACTTTGCTCTTCTCCTCTCTCTCTCTCTCTCTCATTCTCCTTTTTTTTGTGTTGAATATTGCTAACTTACTTAATTTAAAGGAACTAATGAGAGTGGCAGAGTCAAGCCGACCAGAGTGGGAGTGCGACCTGGAGGACGTTCCTCTCTCCCAAAGAACCTTTCAGATCATTTCCGATGCACACGACGCACTGTCTGAGACAGCTGACTTCGTGGACGTCACAATTCAACAACAGAAAGACGGGTTGAACGCCCTTGGGCAGATACAAGGAAGCAAGGTCTCTTATTTGACTGCTTGTTCTCCTGTTTCTTCTTTGTCCTTCTATCCTGAGAGTTCCTTTCACAAAACAGGGTTTAGTCTGTAGGTCTCGTAAGTTGCTCCTTGATCTTCAAGCCTTCAAGACGCACAACCGCAAGAAGAACAGTCGCGTCCGTCTTTTCCTCTTCAATGATCTGCTGGTTATTGCCACCAAAACCGGAAAAGACTCCCAATTCTCAAAAAAGAAGAAGGAAATGATGGCGGTAGATAAAGAAAGCGGAAGCTCCAAGTTTCGCGGCACTTCCATATCCATGGTGAAGATTGCTTATCTCCTCAGCGACAAAGGAAGTGACGGACGAAGTCAGAGGCCATACTGCATGGAGGCGGCGGTATTATTGGATGAGCTGGAAGTGGAATTGAGCAAAGACACGAAGGATGTGGTGAAAGGACAAGTTCCTATGACGATTCGGAGAAAAGAGAGACACGGTGCAAGTAACGATGGAAGAGAACCACAGGTGGGCATTACGAGTTGGAAGGTGTACGTAGGGAAAGAGGAGGTAGAGAGTTGGTATCGGGCGTGGAAGGAAGCCACAACCGGAAAAGGAGGTGGAACATAAAAACGTATTTCTTTCATACCTGCGATAACAAAAAGTGGAGGTGAATGAAAAGCAGTTAAGCTTTGGTAAGATGAATATCCAGCACAGTAGCTTCCTTTCCAGCTTCTACTTTGAAATCGCGGACCTCGCCGTGATATCCATCTGCTGACACTCTTACTCTATATTCTCCAGGAGCAAGGAATCTATAGTAGTCTCCGTGTTCCTCATCCGTCTCCACTGGTTGAAGCTGGTCAATCCGAAGCACGGCCTTCAAACCTTTTCCAGAGGCCTTGTCCTTCACGTGTCCTTTTACACCCAAAAAGCTCTGCTCCATCAGCACTAACATGCTTTCCTTGTTGTGGTCCCAGTGGGTCTGCAACTCCGAGCCGTGAGGGCACTTTTCCACGGTCAGCTCAATTGTAAGCTCCAACGCGCCGCGGTGGAGGTAATGCCAATCTCCCATGCTGCCGTACAGCGGATACCATTCAGCTCCGTTACTGATACCATTGGCAAAGCGGCGGTGGTTGCGCATGACAGGGTTTTGGGAGGCGTAGCTCAAAGCCAGAGCTCTGTAGTGACGGTCATCTGGCGAAGCGTTGTTCTTTCGTGAATAGTACCAGGTCTCTCCGGAGGGCAGGCCATCAAAGGGAAAAACCACCACCGTCTCACCTCCATGGAAGTTGGCGATGATGTTGGGGTGGTGGAGGTTGCTCCAGGCCATGATGGCTTTGGTCTCCTCCTCCTGCCCGTAACGGCCTAGCTTATATTGGTCAGGGAAGTCTCTGCCAGGAGATTATCAGTAGGACCGTTGATGCAAAATAAAGAGACGTGTTATACCTGTTCAAGTCTACATTTGGCGAATGGGTTCCTCGCCAGCCGTTGTTATAGCCCTCCGGGTTCATGGTGGGGATAATTGTGATATGAATGTTGTCCAACAAGCGAGTGATGCGGGGGTTTGAGCCGTATTGAGACGTCAGCGTGGTGATCAGATGGATCAGCAGCTGTCTGCCCATGATTTCGTCTCCGTGCATATTACCTATGTACACAAACTCTGACTCGTTGTCTTCGTTCTTGGCTATAACGCATGAAACAGAGGGTCAGCAAAAAAATGTTTTGAGCGCAAGAGAAAGAAGTATGAAGGAAAGGGTGAATCTGAGAAGGTATATGGAAAGGAAGTTAACTGGGGTTATCGGAAAGGGTGAGAGCCCAAATGTCGTGTCGGTTCTTTGTTTTGCCGATGCTCTGTAGCGACGCAATATTGGGGTAGTGCTCTACCACATCGTTTAAAAATGCCTCTAGCTGTGCCTCTGTGTGATACGCTCTGTCTGGGGTGCATCGCCCAGCTGCTCTTTGTGCCAGTTGGTCAACGTCCCGAGAGTAAAGACTGCTTCTTGCCACTAGTTCTTCAGCTTCGCTTTCTGCTATTCTTTCTGTATAATTCCATTCATAGCCTGCATTATCCAAGTTGAAGACGAGGTCTCGGGTTATCAACGCTTCAATGAAGTCCGCTGGATAGACCGCCTCTTCCACCGCCATCTGGCTCCTGGGGGCCTTGGACTCCAGAAAATGCACCACACCGAGCGCGCTGAGAGTTTCAAGATGGGCGTCTTTTGACAGATCCGAGGAGCGAATATCGATTCGAATGGTGACCCACTGTTCCTCCAGAGCTGGCCGCGCTTGAATACACACCACCACCGACAACAGAAGAAGAATAAAGGAGGCGTTGAGCTTCATGGTCAGTTTGGGTCTCCACCAACAAAAAATTTGTTTTGCCTTTCTTCCCGAAGAGGTGCACATGATCATTCCCTTTTTCAGGGTGCGAACTTCATCCAACCCCAAATCCGTCTACAGTGTAAAGTGTCTTCACCGTGGACACGTCCAGTCTGTATTCGTCCCTCCTCCTTTGGTCGGCGCTGACAGCATGCAAACAATGCAAAGAATTTGACGTTCATATCACGTCGTCATGAATGTCTACAGAAAATAAAAGAAAATGAACGCAACAAGAAAGCAGCTCACGTTGGCTCTCATCAAGCCGGATGTCCTCCTGGCGAGCTTTCCCAAGCAATCCCTGCCCTCTGTCCAACAGTCGGTGGCCTCCGCTTTTGCAAACAACCGCACCCACAACTCTGCCACGCCGACACGTTCCGGAATTGAGAACAATCCGTTTCGAGGGATCGTTGATCTGATCCGGCGGAATGGCTTTGAGGTGTTGGACTGGAAGACTTTGCAGCTGAGCATCGAGGACGCTGAACGGTTTTATGGGGAACATGAAGGACGGTTCTTCTATCAGCGGCTAGTCTCGTTCATCACAAGGTTGAAGTCCGGGGCTTGGAGGAGAGCAGAGAGAAGGAAAAAAAAGAGGAAAGGATAAAGAGAAGGGAGAAGGGAGATGCGTAGTTGTTGTAGAACGGTAAAAAAAACGAAGAAGAAGAGAGAAGAGCAGAGACAGGGCACAAAAAACATGACTGACTCTCCTCTCCATTCAGTGGTCCGATTGTATCGTTGGTGCTACGCAAAGATAACGCTATAGCGGACTGGCGGACGTTGATGGGTCCCACTCACAAACAAAGAGCTTTGCGAGAGGCTCCAACCAGCATTCGGGCACTCTATGCAACCTCTGACACACGCAATGCTACTCATGGCTCTGGTTTGTGCTATCAACTTCCACTGCTTTTCTCTTCTCTTTCTTCATTGGTCTTCTTTTCTCACTCTCTCTCTCTCTCTCTCTCCTTCCCTCTCTTTTCTCCTATCCTTTTTGTTACTGCTCATGTGATGCTTGTCCAGACTCTGAAGAAAGCGCTGCACGAGAGATCAACTTCTTCTTTGGTGGTAAACTATGATATGCTTTTCAAAATAAACACAATTCAAGCAAAGGTGAAAGAAAACAAAGGCCAAGGCCACCGTAGCGTCATCTACGCGAACCTCATGTTCGACCTTTACACAGGGGAAGAAAGCCTTCTCCGTAAACGAGGGCACAAATCCAATGCTAGAGACGGGCAGAATCACTTCCATCAAGCAGGGTTATTTCATGGCATGCGAGGAGGGTGGAGCGAAGGGTGGCTCGGATCCTCCTGTCTGTGAACAACACGGTTTCCACAGACCCCCTTCAAACACCAAGCAGCAACCTCGTCAGCACCACAGGTTTGAGTTGACTCAAGCGGCACAGCGCAACATGGTTCTCCCTTTCCACTTTAGGAAAATTTGGTTGATAAAAACCTTTTCAGCGGTTTGTAATGCCACCCGCTCTCTCTCTATCGGCGTGTCGGGTACTCCAAATCAAGCAAACAAGGACTGTGATCCCTTTCTTTTCTTTGGAAGACCGTTCCTTGAACGCAGCTGTCAGGGCCGTTATAGTTTTTTTTGTACTTGTATGAGTTGGCCGTGGGAGGAAGGATGAGGGCAGGATTGTTCGCGGTGATTTGTGCGGTGATGCTTTGGTGCTGTGGGGGCGCTGAAGGGCTTGGACAACAATGTGCCTCTGCAGCCAAAATGACAGCCACTGAGTTCATCAAAGCCGACTGCAACGGAGCGTACGCTATTGGTTATGGTAAGCGTTCTCTCTCTCTCTCTCTCTGTCCTATCTCTCTCTGTCTCTCTCTCTCTCTCTCTCTCTCTCTCTCTCTCTCTCTCTCTCTTTCTCTTCTCAGTCATTCTTACTTACCTTGCGTGTGTTTGCAAAAGTGTCAAGCTCGGATGGAGAGATCGCAGCAAGTGAAAAAGGGTCACGTGCGTCCGGTTATGGTATGTTCTTCCATGACACACCTTCTGTATGTGAAAGAAAAGAACCAACATTATGGCTTAAATGCAGCTGACAGCGGAACAGTTTCTGCGGAAGGCCAAGGAGCTCAAGCCAACGGCTATGGTAAGTTGTTTAGCAGCCTTCTCCTTTCATTCGCTAGCGTCGTCGTTGCTAACCCGCCAACTTTTCGCCCACTTTAAACAGCTGGCACGGGTGCCATAACGGCCAGCGGAGCCGGGGCCACTGCAACCGGCTGGGGTAGGACTTGCGTTGCTTCTCTTCTCCGCTTTTTGCTCTGTTTCTCCGTTCCTCGTCTCGCTATCTCTTTGCCCGTCTGTCATTCTTCTCTCATCTCTTCTCATCTCCCTCTCTGTCTCTCTCTCTCTCTCTGTCTCTCTCTGTCTGCTCTCTCTCTCTCTCTGTCTCTGCTCTCTCTCTCTCTCTTTCTCTCTCTCTCTCTCTCTCTCTCTCTCTCTCTTCGTTCTCTCCTTTGTTTTGTTGGGATGGCCTAATGGTTGGTGTTGCTATTCCACAGCGGACGACGGCGGTGAAATAAGAGCTGAGGGAGCCGGTGCTGTTGCCTCTGGTTGGGGTGCGTAGTTGTGTCCTTCTCCCCCACAGCTTCCTTCCTTGAGCACTCCTCCTCTTGGCTAGTTTTAACCAAACAACAACAGCCAAAGGCAGCGGCGTTGCCGTCATCGCCAGCGGGGATGGAGCCTTTGCCCACGGCATCAACCTGGAGGCCACCCGAACGGGCGAGACCGTCCTGGGCCTCTGCAACAACCGCTCCGAGGGGGACAGCCTCCAGGCCCTCTTCTCCGTGGGGGTGGGGGCCTTCAACCCGGCCACCCTCTCCTGCGACACCAGCGGCAACGGCCTGGTGGTCAGCCAAACGGGGGACGTCCACGTGCCCCACGCCCTCTTCGTGGCGGAGGTCTACGTGCAGGGCCAGCAGGCGGCCACCTGGACCAAAGCCGCGCCCAACAGCCTCTATCGCACCGCCAGCGGCTCCCTGGTGATCAACTCCCCGGAGGACCTCGCCAACAGCGACTTTGATGGGCTGCTGGGCGCCAACAGCAGCGCCGTGGTGGAGGGCGCTGGCGTGAGGCTGCTGTGGTACGGCAGCCGGGGGGCGTTGCGCGCGGGCAAGGCCACCGCCGCGCAGTGGGACGAGGCCAACATTGGGGAGTGGTCCGCGGCGTTCGGCTTGGGGCCTACGGCCAGCGGACAGGGCTCCTTTGCCAATGGATACGGTTTGTGCGACGTCTTGTTCTTGTTCTTCTTCATCGTCGTCTTGTGCTTCTTATTCTTTATTCCTCCGCTTCATTCCTCTTCGCTTTCAATTATTAAAGAACGAATGGAGAGGCAAAGGAGAGAAGAAGATGAAGTCGTCACCTTCATGTTGTGCCTGGTGTAATGCCCTTTGTTCTGACCGGTAGCACTTTTCCTCTTCTGCAGTGAACAGCGGAAGCATAACGGCAAGCGGCACTGCAGCGCAAGCCTCTGGTTATGGTGAGTGTCTCTGTCCCTCTTCCGTCGTGAGGGAGGTGGTGACCAGCACCCGGGGGGGGGGCGGCCCCCCCCCCCTCTCCCAACAGTTGGAAGTTATCACTTACACCCTTACTTGCAGCTGGTGGTAGCTCAAGCCTCATTGCCAGTGGCGACAGTTCTTTTGCGGGCGGCTATGGTTTGTCGCTCTGCTTCAATCTTCATCTTCTCTCTCTCTCTCTCTCTCTCTCCTGCTCTCTCTCTCTGCTCCTGCTCTCTCTCTCCTTTCCACTTTGTGTCTCACCAGCTTCGCTTCTTCTTGGACCCCACCGGCCAGCTGATGACGGTGGCACTATTGTGGCTAGCAACTTGGCCGCCCACGCCTCTGGCCTTGCAAGCGGCAGCTCATCCGGTGTGATAGCCAGTGGAGAGGCCTCCTTTGCTCACGGCATCAACCTGGAGGCCAGCAACGACGGCGAGGCCGTCTTTGGCCTGTGCAACGACCGCGCGGAGGCCAACACGCTGGGCGCCATCTTCTCCGTGGGCACCGGCACGTTGAACAGCAGCTATGATTGCACATTGGAGAGAAACGGGCTGGTGGTCACACAAACGGGAGATGTGCATGTGATCAACGGGTTGTATGTGGAGGGCAACAAGGCAGCCACATGGAGGGAGGAAGGCAGCAGCTTGTTCCGCACGGCCAGCGGTTCTCTGGTCATCAACTCTGTGGAGGATCTCTCCAACACCAACTTTGATGGGCTGTCAGGCAGTGGGGCCACGGTGGAGGGAGCAGGAGTGAGGCTGGTGTGGTATGGCAGTCGTGGGGCATTCCGTGCAGGCAAGGCCACCAACACCCAATGGAACGAAGCTGCCATTGGGGATTATTCCACCGCATTTGGCTTGGGAGGCGTGGCTGCTGGTGCTGGTTCCTTTGCCAGTGGTTATGGTCTGTATTCTTGTTCTTTGTATATTCTATTATTTGCTTGTTTGTTTTTTGTTGTTTGTTTTGTTTATTTGTTTATTTTTGTCATGGGCTCTTTGTGGGGCATTCTAACACGGAATGGTGTGTTGTGCTCTTTGTCACAGTCGGGAGTGGGATCATCAGAGCGGACGGCATTGGCTCTCAAGTATTTGGATATGGTGCGTGCAAACCGTCCCACGATGTTCACATGACTTTTGTGCCTGACTCCTCTCTTGTTTGTGGTTTTTTTGCTCCTTGCCTGGTGTTAGTCCTTGGTAGCTCCAACATCAGAGCCACAGTGGATGGTGCATTTGCGAGAGGTTATGGTACGCGGCCTCCATTGTTAACTTATGAATTTTGTTGTTGCATGCCGTACATTTTCCTCCGTTATGTTGCTGACTTTCGTCATTCACCTTTCAAGCTGCTGGAGGATCATTGATCAGGGCGAGTGCGCGCGGAGCGTTTGCTTTTGGCCAGAGTACGTAAAACTTCAATCTATGTTGGGTTGGTACAAATAATCTTATTTCTTGCTTTCGTTTACATTCCTCTTTCTGTCTGTTGTGTGCCAGCAAACAATGGAGGAACCATTGAGGCAAGCAATTGGGGATCACAAGCCTCTGGCGTTGGTCAGTCATCATTCTTTCTCCTGTTTGTTTGTTCGTTTTTGTTCTCTCATTTTTTTTTTATTTTCCATCTTTTTGTTGTTTGTGCAACGGCACAACAGCCGACGGAGCCACATCCAGTGTTGTGGCAAGTGGGCAAGCATCCTTTGCCCATGGCATCAATGTGGAGGCCAGCAACACCGCAGAGGCCGTGTTCGGTGTGTGCAACGATCGCACGGAGGCGGACTCCTTGGGCGCCATCTTCTCCGTGGGCACTGGTGCCTTGAACAGCAGCTATGACTGCACCACGCAGAACAATGCCCTGGTGGTCACACAAACGGGAGATGTGCATGTGATCAACGGGTTGTATGTGGAGGGCAACAAGGCAGCCACATGGAGGGAGGAAGGCAGCAGCTTGTTCCGCACGGCCAGCGGTTCTCTGGTCATCAATTCCGTGGAGGATCTCTCCAACACCAACTTTGATGGGCTGTCAGGCAGTGGGGCCACAGTGGAGGGAGCAGGAGTGAGGCTGGTGTGGTATGGCAGTCGTGGGGCATTCCGTGCAGGCAAGGCCACCAACACCCAATGGAACGAAGCTGCCATTGGGGATTATTCCGCTGCATTTGGCTTGGGAGGCGTGGCTGCTGGTGCTGGTTCCTTTGCCAGTGGTTATGGTTTGTATTCTTGCTGTTTTATTTGTTAGTTTGTCACTATCTCTTTTCTAAACTTTCTGTTGTGGAATGTTGTTTTATGCCCTTTGTCGCAGTTGGGAGTGGGATCATCAGAGCAGACGGCATTGGCTCTCAAGTATTTGGATATGGTGCGTGCAAAGGGACGCCTCAAGATTGTGTGAGCTTTGTATCTAACCTTTCTTCGTTCTTGTTCTTCATTTTTTTTTTATGTACCGCCAGTTCTGGGCAGCTCAACCATCAGGGCCACAGTGGATGGAGCTTTTGCAAGAGGCTATGGTACGCTTAGTTTGCTACATTTGTTTATTTCTACGTGTGTTTCTGACATAGTCTCTTTATTCACAAGCTGCTGGAGGCTCGTTGATCAGAGCGAGTGCTCGGGGCGCTTTTGCCTACGGCCAGAGTACGTATGACCAACGAAGAGAGCAAGAAATATATTTGCAGAGTATCTTATTTCTCCTATGGCATTGATTCTTTATCCAGCGAACAATGGAGGCACCATTGAGGCAAGCAACTGGGGATCACAAGCCTCTGGCGTTGGTCAGTTACCATCCTTTTACCCACATTCTATTTTGTTGTTCATTGTGTTAACTCGTTTGTGCAACTGTACAACAGCTGATGGGGCCACGTCCAGTGTTGTGGCAAGTGGGCAAGCATCCTTTGCTCACGGCATCAACCTGGAGGCCAGCAACACCGCAGAAGCCGTGTTCGGTGTGTGCAACGACCGTGCAGAGGCCGATTCCTTGGGCGCCATCTTCTCCGTGGGCACCGGCACGTTGAGCAGCTATGACTGCACCACGCAAAACAATGCCCTGGTGGTCACACAAACGGGAGATGTGCATGTGATCAACGGGTTGTATGTGGAGGGCAACAAGGCAGCCACATGGAGGGAGGAAGGCAGCAGCTTGTTCCGCACGGCCAGCGGTTCTCTGGTCATCAACTCTGTGGAGGATCTCTCCAACACCAACTTTGATGGGCTGTCGGGCAGTGGGGCCACAGTGGAGGGAGCGGGAGTGAGGCTGGTGTGGTATGGCAGTCGTGGGGCATTCCGTGCAGGCAAGGCCACCAACACCCAATGGAACGAAGCTGCCATTGGAGATTATTCCACTGCTTTTGGCTTGGGAGGCGTGGCTGCTGGTGCTGGTTCCTTTGCCAGTGGTTATGGTCTGTATTCCTGCTCGTTTTTGTGTTTTTATTTGTTTTCGTGTTTTATCGTCAAGGCCTCTTTGTGGACCACTCTAACACGGAATGGTTTGTTGTGCCCTTTGTCACAGTTGGGAGTGGAATCATCAGAGCGGACGGCATTGGCTCTCAAGTATTTGGTTATGGTGCGCTGATCTCTTCTCTCTCTCTCTCTCTCTTTTTCTTTCTCTCATGTTGTTTCTTTATCTGTTTGTTCATTTCTTGCTTTATTTGTTCTTCTTCCAGTTCTGGGCAGTTCAACCATCAGAGCCACAGTGGATGGTGCTTTTGCACGAGGCTATGGTACGCTGCTACTCACCACTTGTATTGGTGCACTGTGTAGCTCTCCCTTCATTGCGACTGACAAACCTCTTTCTTCATGCACTGCCAAGCTGCTGGAGGCTCGTTGATCAGGGCGAGTGCGCGCGGAGCGTTTGCTTTTGGCCAGAGTGCGTACAACAAAAGAAACCAAGAGCTTAGGAAACACAATGCTAATTTTGCTTTTCTCTCATGTGATGTTTGCACCATATCGATTCTCTGTTTTGCTTCACGTCTGTGTGCCAGCGAACAATGGAGGCACCATTGAGGCAAGCAATTGGGGATCACAAGCCTCTGGCGTTGGTCAGTCATCACCCTTTCTCCTGTCATATTCCATGTTGTTTGCTTTTGCTCACTCTCATATGTTTTTCCATCTTTTTGTTGTTCACGCAACGGCACAACAGCCGACGGAGCCACATCCAGTGTTGTGGCAAGTGGGCAAGCATCCTTTGCTCACGGCATCAACCTGGAGGCCAGCAACACCGCAGAGGCCGTGTTCGGTGTGTGCAACGATCGCACGGAGGCGGACTCCTTGGGCGCCATCTTCTCCGTGGGCACTGGTGCCCTGAACAGCAGCTATGACTGCACCACGCAGAACAATGCCCTGGTGGTCACACAAACGGGAGATGTGCATGTGATCAACGGGTTGTATGTGGAGGGCAACAAGGCAGCCACATGGAGGGAGGAAGGCAGCAGCTTGTTCCGCACGGCCAGCGGTTCTCTGGTCATCAATTCCGTGGAGGATCTCTCCAACACCAACTTTGATGGGCTGTCAGGCAGTGGGGCCACGGTGGAGGGAGCAGGAGTGAGGCTGGTGTGGTATGGCAGTCGTGGGGCATTCCGTGCAGGCAAGGCCACCAACACCCAATGGAACGAAGCTGCCATTGGAGATTATTCCACTGCTTTTGGCTTGGGAGGCGTGGCTGCTGGTGCTGGTTCCTTTGCCAGTGGTTATGGTCTGTATTCTTGTTCTTTGTATATTCTATTATTTGCTTGTTTGTTTTTTGTTGTTTGTTTTGTTTATTTGTTTATTTTTGTCATGGGCTCTTTGTGGGGCATTCTAACACGGAATGGTGTGTTGTGCTCTTTGTCACAGTTGGGAGTGGGATCATCAGAGCAGACGGCATTGGCTCTCAAGTATTTGGTTATGGTGCGCTGATCTCTTCTCTCTCTCTCTTTCTTTTCTCTTTCTTTCTCTCATTTATTTCTGTATCTGTTCATTTCTTGCTTTATTTGTTCTTCTTCCAGTTCTGGGCAGTTCAACCATCAGGGCAACAGTGGATGGAGCTTTTGCGAGAGGCTATGGTACGCTGCCTCCCGCTGTCCACCACTTGTATTGGTGCAATTGTTTAGCCCTCCTTTCATTGCAACTGACAACCCTCTTTCTTCATGCACTGCCAAGCTGCTGGAGGCTCGTTGATCAGAGCGAGTGCGCGCGGAGCGTTTGCTTTTGGCCAGAGTGCGTACAACTTTAAACGTTTCATTTTCGTTTGCATTGACTCTTTCTGTCTGTGTGCCAGCGAACAATGGAGGAACCATTGAGGCAAGCAACTGGGGATCACAAGCCTCGGGCGTTGGTCAGTCATCACCCTTTCTCCTATTTGTTTGTTTGTTTTTGTTCTCTCATGCTTTTGCCATCTCGTTGTTGTTTGTGCAACGGCACAACAGCTGACGGAGCCACATCCAGTGTTGTGGCAAGTGGACAAGCATCCTTTGCCCATGGCATCAATGTGGAGGCCAGCAACACCGCAGAGGCCGTGTTCGGTGTGTGCAATGACCGTGCAGAGGCCGATTCCTTGGGCGCCATCTTCTCCGTGGGCACCGGCACGTTGAACAGCTATGACTGCACCACGCAGAACAATGCCCTGGTGGTCACACAAACAGGAGATGTGCATGTGATCAACGGGTTGTATGTGGAGGGCAACAAGGCAGCCACATGGAGGGAGGAAGGCAGCAGCTTGTTCCGCACGGCCAGCGGTTCTCTGGTCATCAACTCTGTGGAGGATCTCTCCAACACCAACTTTGATGGGCTGTCGGGCAGTGGGGCCACGGTGGAGGGAGCGGGAGTGAGGCTGGTGTGGTATGGCAGTCGTGGGGCATTCCGTGCAGGCAAGGCCACCAACACCCAATGGAATGAAGTGGTCATTGGAGATTATTCCGCTGCTTTTGGCTTGGGGGTCGGTGCAAGTGGACAGGGTTCCTTCGCAACGGGCTATGGTACGCAGTATTTCTTTCTTTGTTTTCATTTCTGTTTATTATGAACGTTCTTGCATTCACTGACGGCTCTTGCTCACCCTATCGTGCACAAGTGGGTAGCGGTATCATCAGAGCAAGCGGAATCGCGGCTGTAGTCTCTGGCTACGGTGCGTTGCCTCCATAATGGCTACTTTCATTCTTCTTCTTCTTGTTCTTCTTCTTCTTCTTCTTCTTCTTCTTCTTCTTCTCTCCGTCTGTATTGGCTCATTTGCACTGTTTCTTTTTTCAGTCCTGGGAAGTTCAGAGATAAGGGCCAGCGGGGACGGTTCATACGCTGGCGGCAATGGTACGCTCTATGTGTATTCGCCATGAAGCCACGTGTTAACATACTACAAAAAAACAACATACACACAAGCTGCTGGAGATTCAGATATCAAAGCCACCGCCAGTGGCGCTTTTGCTTTTGGTCAAGGTAAAACTACATTGATATACATATCACGTATTTGTCATCACCAAGAAATAATAATTCTTTTTTCATCAATAGCGAACAATGGAGGCCTTATTGAAGCTAACGACTATGCAGCTCATGCATCGGGCATAGGTCTGGACCGCCGTTCCTCTGAACGTTTTCTGTGGCTATGATGACTTAAATGCTTTTTATCTTGAAATCAACACAGCTGATGGTTCAACATCAACTGTTATAGCCTCCGGCCCGGCATCGTTTGCTCACGGCGTCAACGTGGAGGCCAGCAACACGGGCGAGGCCGTCTTTGGTGTGTGCAACGACCGCACGGAAGCTGACTCTCTCAACGCCATCTTCTCCGTGGGCACTGGAGCGTTGAGCAGCTACGCTTGCACCTCCGAAAGCAACGGACTGCTGCTTACTCAAACAGGAAATTTATACGTTAGGACAGGGCTCTACGTGGGCGGCACCCAGTGGAAGAGCGGGGTCTGGACGGAGACAGGGAGCAGCATCTACCGTTCCTCCAGCGGGTCCATGGTCATCAGCTCCACCGAGAATTTGGCCAACACCAACTTTGATGGCTTGTCTGGCGGCGGAGCCACTGTGACGGGTGCTGGTGTGCGGTTGTTGTGGTATGGCAGTCGTGGTGCATTTCGTGCGGGCAAGGCCATCGGCACAGAATGGAACGAAGCTACAATTGGAGACTATTCTGCTGCGTTTGGCTTGGGTGCCACTGCCAATGGGCATGGTTCCTTTGCCACTGGATATGGTGCGTATGGTGCGCGTGCTATTCCGAACTGGCGTTTTGCTGACCGACTTTTTTGTGCCTTGTGATGCTCTGCTTATAGTCGCCAGCGGTACTCTCAGAGCAGATGGCCTTGGGTCTGCAGTTTCTGGATACGGTATGCCCAAAAATATTTCAGTTTTTTGGACGCCACTGCATTCCAGTCTTGTCTCCTTCATGTACTCACCAGTATTCCTCTTTTCATTCTTGTGCCTCTTTCTTGAATTCAGTCAGCGGCAGCTCTGAAATCAGAGCCAGCTCAGATGGTTCCGCTGCAAGCGGCTACGGTGAGTTATTTATTCGTTCTTCTTGTTACTTGGTTCTTTCTGCATTCATCTTTTATTTTTAATTGCTCACACCTTTTGCACCGCTGCAAACAACTATAGCTATTGGAGGATCCGACATCAAAGCCACTGCTAATGGAGCTCATGCCTCTGGATATAGTACGTACTCATACAATGTGCAACAACAAAGATGCGAAGAACTGACACGACCCGTTAACAAATCATATCAGCTAATACTGCGGGTAGCATTGAAGCAAGTGGCTTAGCGGCATATGCATCTGGTGTTGGTTTGTCATTTTTTCACTCTCACTTTTCACTTGTATCATATTGTTTCATTAAAGCTAAACCAAAATACAAAGCTATTGGTGCAACCTCAAACGTACTCTCCAGCGGAGATGCATCGTTTGCTCACGGCATCAATGTGGAGGCCAGCAACACGGGCGAGGCCGTCTTTGGCCTGTGCAACGACCGCACCGAGGCCAACTCTCTCAACGCCATCTTCTCCGTGGGCACTGGCACGTTGAGCAGCAATGCCTGTACCGCCAAGAACAATGGACTGCTGCTTACTCAAACAGGAAATTTATACGTTAGGACAGGGCTCTACGTGGGAGGTACCCAATGGAAGAGCGGAGCCTGGACGGAGACAGGGAGCAGCATCTACCGTTCCTCCAGCGGGTCCATGGTCATCAGCTCCACCGAGAATTTGGCCAACACCAACTTTGATGGCTTGTCTGGCGGCGGAGCCACTGTGACGGGTGCTGGTGTGCGGTTGTTGTGGTATGGCAGTCGTGGTGCGTTTCGTGCGGGCAAAGTCACTGGCACCCAATGGAACGAGGCCAGCATTGGAGACTATTCTGCTGCGTTTGGCTTGGGCACCATAGCCAGCGGGCATGGCTCCTTTGCAAGTGGATATGGTTGGGTTTTGTTTTGTTTTGTTTTTGTTTTGTTTTTGCTTCTGTTTATCGTTTTTTCTTTTGCATTACAGTGGGAAGTGGCAGCATCACAGCAAGTAGTCTTGGAGCTCAGGCCTCTGGTTATGGTGAGTACCTCCCAGGAAATCCTCCCGATGCTTGCTACTTGCCCATGTTTTATTGTGATATCTTTTTCACTGACACTTTTTAAGTCACCGTCAGTGGAACCATCACGGCCAGCGGCAGTGCTTCCATTGCGAGTGGCTATGGTAAGCAGCAAGTTCTTTATTTCACAAGTTCCCTTTTTCGTTTGTTTACCTTTGCCTATCTCATCTTTCGGATAACGACGATCAGCAAATGGCGTATCCTCGGGTGTTCTCTCTAGTGGAGTGGCATCCTTTGCTCATGGCATCAACATCCATGCTAGCAACGACGGGGAGGCCGTCTTTGGTATCTGCAATGACCGTTCAGAAGCCGACTCTCTAAATGCTATCTTCTCGGTCGGTTCGGGCACCTTGAACACCATTTCCGGCACCTACAGCTGCAACAACTTTCGTAACGGCTTGCTGGTAACCAACCTCGGTGATGTCCATGTGGAGGGAGACATCTACTCTCGAGGGGCCAGACTGTCAGGCGCTTGGCTAGAGGAAGGGCCCAGTGTGTATCGCTCCGGTGGTTCCCTCCTCATCAACGGCACAGAGGACCTGACCAACACGAATATCGATGAGCTGTCGACCTACCTTGGCGCTGTGGGTAGGGGCGTGAGGTTATTGTGGTATGGTAGCAGAGGAGCGTTTCGTGCGGGCAAGGCCCTGGACCACGAGTGGAATGAGGAGGCGCTGGGTTACGTCTCAGCGGCCTTTGGACAGGGCACCACCGCTAAAGCACGCGGCTCTTTTGCTTCTGGCTATGGTACTCCTTTCCAATTCTGGTTGGGTGCCATGGCTTTTTTGCTTACCATTTGGCTTGTAGTGGACAACGGACAGATTGTGGCAAGCGGTGAATCAGCACGAGCATCAGGTTATGGTATGTGTGCGATTGCGGTAAACGATAAATGGTGGTGGGTTGTTCTAATTCTTCTCTATGCATGACCATTTAGTCGCTGATAACTCCGCCATTGAAGCCTCTGGCCAGTCGTCTTTTGCAGGCGGTTGTGGTAATGCTTTTCTTCTTTTCTTTGGTTGTTGTTTTTATTGTAAATGACCAGCTATTTATCCGGACTACTACTTGTTTTATGCAAAAGCGGCTCAGAGTTCTTCGATATCAGCTACTTCTTCTGCGTCCTATGCCTATGGCGAAAGTATGCCACATTCTACTCTTTCTCTCGTTCTTGCATGTTTCTCTAAGGCACGCCCTAGTGTTGACAATTCTTTCTATAAACAGCTGGGGACTTTGGCTCAATAATGGCAACTGGAAACGCATCCCATGCATCTGGCATAGGTAAGTCATTCGCTAGAAAAAAGCACCTTGGTTCCGTGAACACTAACACTTATCTCATTTCTCTTGTTGGTGTTGTTGTTATATTATACCCAATACAAAACAAACAGCAATTGGTCTCACCTCCCAGATAGTAGCCAGCGGAGATGCATCGTTTGCTCATGGCATCAATGTGGAGGCCAGCAACGACGGCGAGGCCGTCTTTGGCCTGTGCAACGACCGCACCGAGGCTGATTCTCTCAACGCCATCTTCTCCGTGGGCATCGGTAACCTTGATGCCGCCTACGACTGCACCTCCGAAAGCAACGGGCTATTGCTCACCAAGACCGGAGCCCTTCACGTCAAGACAGCACTCTACGTGGGTGGCACCCAGTGGAAGAGCGGGGTCTGGACGGAGACAGGGAGCAGCATCTACCGTTCCTCCAGCGGGTCCATGGTCATCAGCTCCACCGAGAATTTGGCCAACACCAACTTTGATGGCTTGTCTGGCGGCGGAGCCACTGTGACGGGTGCTGGTGTGCGGTTGCTGTGGTATGGCAGTCGTGGTGCGTTTCGTGCGGGCAAGGCCACTGGCACCCAATGGAACGAGGCCAACATTGGAGACTATTCTGCTGCGTTTGGCTTGGGCACCACGGCTGCAGCACATGGTTCCTTTGCAAATGGCTATGGTTGATTTTCACTTTTCTTTTTCCTTTACATTCCCATTCACTCTATCTTCTCTTTTCTCTCTCTCTTTCACCCAAATGTGATAAACAGTTAATTCTGGAAGTATCTACGCAAGTGGAGATGGCGCACACGCTTCCGGGTGGTGTAAGTGGCGATCTATCCTCCCACAGTTTCGATTTATTGTTTTTTCTTATCATTCTTATTCTTACTTCTCCTTTTCATACTCGGCTTCCCTGCCACTCCCCTCTTAAGCATCTGGTTCTGGCACCACAATCACTGCCAGCGGCAAGGGTGCCTTTGCTAGAGGATACGGTTGACTTTTTTTAATTCTTGTTTTTTTTAAAGTGGTGTGTTGGCACAGACTGACCTAATATATATTCCTTTTGTTAAAGCTGAATTTACCTCAACTGTTGAAGCCACGCATGACGGTTCCTCTGCGCAGGGCTATGGTACGTCTTGTTGAACACAAAAAACAAGAAGAGGCTTACACCGACTTGCTTGATATTTTCTTATCTGCTTAGCTACCTTGGGAATTATCTCGGCCCAGCATTATGGAGCCCAAGCCTCGGGTGCTGGTATGTTGGCTCTTTATCAACAAACCTACTCAGTTTTAACCACTCCTTGTTTTCTGTTGTTATTTCAGTCGGAAGTGCAACTATAAAAGCCAATGCTGAGGGAGCCTATGCATCAGGCTACGGTGCGGTTTGCGGATACAAACAAACAATTTATGTCTTTGGGTTATACCTAATTCTCTTGCTTTTATTGTCTTATGTTCTTGTTCTTGTTCTTGTTCTTGTTCTTGTTCTTGTTCTTGTTCTTGTTCTTGTTCTTGTTCTTGTTCTTGTTCTTGTTCTTGTTCTTGTTCTTGTTCTTGTTGTTACCTACAGCGCTATCGGGTGGTCATATTGAAGCCACAGCAGCTGGAGCGCGTGCTACAGGCTACGGTCTGCTTGAGAGACTGATCTCTTCCTGTCTTTCTGGCTGTTTCTTCATACTAACTTTTTGTTCCTCTGTATCCTCTTTTATGTTGCTATTTCGCTGATAGCTGACGGGTCTGGATACGTTATAGCAGAGAATTACGGGGCATCATCTTCTGGATGTGGTAAGTCAGATGATCATATTTTTGTTTCTTTCTCTTCTCAGAGGTTTTTAACAAAACTTTATCTATACTTTTCAAACAAAAAAACCTTTAGTTGAATCTGGTGGATATATTAGAGCAGATGAGAAGGGAGCTCACGCTGCTGGTTATGGTAAGCCTCACTCCTCTCGTTTCTCTATTTTCATTCCTCCACTCAAACAACAAAACCAAAAAGCCTACAATGGCGGCTTCGTAGAAGCTCTCTCTGTTGGCTCACATGCATCCGGTGTGGGTACGTGCTTAACAAAATCCACAAACGCAAACTCTCTCTTTTTTCTAAACATTCATAATGAAAATAAACAGCCCGCGGTTCAGGAGCGGTGGTGCGCGCCACTGGAGAAGGCTCCTTCGCGCATGGCATCAACGTGAAAACCTCTCTGGACGCGGAAGCCGTCTTTGGATGGTGCAACGACGCGGCGACGGCCGCTACACTGGACGCCATCTTCTCCGTAGGAACGGGCACGGTGAGTTTGACAGGATGCAGTGCCAACAGCAATGGCTTGTTGGTCACTCGCGATGGAGATGTTTATGTGGAGGGAGACCTTTACGTGGGTGGAAGTACGTTCAGAAGAAGAGGCGAAGAAGAACAAGGAGATGAGGTAACAGAGCTGAAGGAAAAAGTGGAGAAACTGGAGAGAGAAGTACAAGAGTTAAAAGCGATGAATGAGCAGTTGGTGCTGCTGCAACAGCAGATGATGGAAATGAGGGAAGCCTTCTTGAAGTCATCCTCTTGAAGTCAGTTCCCCTTTACCTTGTTCTTATGTTTTATATTATTTTTTTTTTCACTATACTCTTGCTTGGGCTTGTTGCTCCATTCGCTTTGTGCCGAGAGGGAGTGCCTTCTTGTGTTCGACAAAGACTTTATTTGCCACAACAAGTAGTGCCGGATCCACTGCAGCAACCATGGTGCAGGCCGCCTTCACTGCAGCTGTGCTTGGCCGCGCGCGAACCAAAGCAACATAGGTTGCACTGCCCACCGGCTGAGACCGACCCATCCCTTCCGTAGCAACATGACCTGGTCAGCCCGCCCGCATCCACGGAGCCGTCACGACCATAGCAGCAGGCGTTAAAGAGGTTCCCAGCAGAAACGGAGCCATTACTGCCGTAGCAGCAGCTGTTGTATCTGCCTCCGGCCTGTGTGCTGCCATCCCTGCCGTAGCAGCAGCCATTGTACTGCTCTCCAGCGGCGACAGAGCCGGCGCTGCTGTAGAAACATCCATTGTATTTGCCTCCGGCAGCCACGGAGCCGTCTCGCCCGTAGCAGCAGCCGTTGAAGAGATCGCCGGCTTGAACCCCGCCGTTCGGCAGGTAGCAGCACAGGTCGCCCTTGCACTGGGTGCCGTTAACGGCGAATGCTCCCGCAGGTTGGACCAGACCCACCACTAGCGTAACCACCGACAGCAAGAGCAAATATTATAATATGAATACATTGTTTGATTTTTTATTGGCTGGTATGATTAATGTAACATGTCGACAATTAAGATAATCTGTTGGGATCTCAGTTGTCGACAACTCGCGTCGACATGGATATGACCCCAAAAAAAACAGAGAAAGCAAAAAACAAGAAGATGATGGAAGCGGAACAAGCCAAAGGAACACCCGAAGAGCGAGGCATTCCCAAAGCCCAGTTTTTGGTACGCGTTGAACGGTGACCGAAGAGACATTTTTTTTTGAGGAGGTCGTTTTTACCCTGTGCTTTTGTGTGACCTTTTTGAACAAATACAGGATGATGTGGGTGCGTTTCTGACAAAACATGAGAGCGCTGAGGTAGCGTTGAAAGAAATGCAAGCCGCCTACAGGTTTTTTTTTCCTCCTCCTTTTTTTCAATCCTTTCTTTTCCCTCGCCTGTTTAAGAAGAGCGAAAAACAAATCTTTATCTCGTTTGATGAACACTTTTTTTTTAAACAGATATTACAAATTGTTGGAAGCAAAACTGGTGCAAAGCAAAGCCAACCTCAGGGCCAAAATACCAGACATACGCAATGCCCTCAGCATGGTTCAGTACTTGCTCTCACGGAAGGTACGTTTGGTTTGCCGTTAAAACCTCTTCTCTTGTTGTTCTCTTTCTTCTCTCTCGCTCTTCTCTCCTCTCTTCTCACTGGTCACTCAACACAATCAAAAAAAAATTAGAGTGGAGAGGAAGTGTCTACACACTTTGAACTGTCGGAAGGTGTCTTTGCCAAGGCCTCCCTTCAAAACGTGGACACGGTTTGCCTTTGGCTTGGCGTATGTATTTTTGTGCTTTCCTGTTTTCCGGCACTCTTCGCAACCCTTCTCTCTCTCTCCCCCTCTCTCTTCTCGGCTTCTCCATTGTTCCTCTCTTCTTGGCTTCTCTCTTTTCTCCAGCACTCTTCGCAACCCTTCTCTCTCTCTCAACCTCTTCTCTCGTCCTCCTCGGTTGTCTCTTCTTTCATTTCTCTTTTCTCCTCTTACTCGTTTTCTCTCCAATTCTTTTTTGTTCACGCAGGCGAACGTGATGGTGGAGTACAGCACAGAAGAAGCCAACGCTCTCCTCACCAGAAACTTGGAGTCCGCAACGCAAAACTTGGAGATGGTGCAACAGGACTTGGACTTTTTGAAGGACCAGATCACCATCACCGAAGTCAACATGGCGCGCGTCTTCAACTTTGACGTCAAACAACGAAGACAAGGCAAATCTGCTGGAAGTTCTTCTTCATAAAAATATATATATTTAAAATGATATAACTTTCGTTCTTTTTTGCTGCTTTCTTATTTTTAATGTTTTATCTTTTAAACCCAAACCAAGTTACAACAACAAACGCTCCACCATAAAAAATAAAATAAAATAATAGATCCGAAAAAACATAGGACATCCTTTCTTTCTTTTCTTTCTTTCTTTCTTTCTTTCTTTCTTTCTTTCTTTCTTTCTTGTCGTTTCTTTCTTTCTTGTCGTTTCTTTCTTTCTTTCTTTCTTGTCGTTTCTTTCTTTCGACATTGTTCATTTTACTGCTTGCCACGATTGCTCAAAACCACACTAACATCGTCCACTTGCGCCAGCTCGTCCAAGAACGGAAGCATGTCCAACAGCTCCGTGTCGCTCATGTCGTCAAACCAGCTGTCGATGGGTACGGCGTGCTGTGGGTGAAACAAGTACGATGCTGGTGAGTTGTCGATGATGATGGTTGACTTTAAATCCCGTCCTAACCGCGATAAATCCTGTTTATTGTTGTGAGTTAGAGTTGATGGCATAAATGCGAAAGAGAGGAGAGAAGACAGAAGAAGAGCAGCAAAAAAGCGAAAGAGATATTGAAGTAAGAGAAGAGAGGAGAGCAAAACAAAGGAGATAAGGGAGGCTAGAGAAGTAATAAAGAGGAGTGGGGAGGCATACTTTGACAAAATTGCCTTTATGTTGTACACATGCTTCCCGAAATAAACGTGTCCGTGTTACTCTATATTTGTCCAAAAGATCCAACACTGGATCAGCATACTTTGTTCAGCGGTGAGATGAGTTTTGTGTATGCAAAGCGATGTACAAAATTAAGAGAGGGAGGAAAGTAACGACAAAAAAAGACAAGGTTACCTTGGCTAAACTAGCGGTAAATACAATGACTTCATACTTTTCTCCAACCCGTTTCATGAATTTGTCCACGCCAGGACGTTTGGCCACATATACCTGATGCACTTGATCCTCTATTTCTACTGGTATAATAAAGTCCGCGTTGTTGACCGGCTGAAAAGGACGCAGAGTATTTATAAGCATATGAGGAAAAGAGAGGAGAGAGAGAGGGAGAGAGGAGGAGGAGAACAAGATGAGCATGAAGAGGGTTGTTATACCTTGAAAGAACTATGCACAAGGGTTTCGTCAAGGTCAAGGACCAACGTTTTCTTGCCCGCGTCTTCAGGAAGTAGCGGTGGTAACAAGTATTCTGTGCTGGCCTATATCCCAAGGGCGTGAGAAGGGCGTGAGAAGAGAGAGAGAGAGAGAGAGAGAGAGAGAAGGAGAGGAGAGAGAGCAGCAGGGAAATAACACGAGGTATGAGAGACAGGGGCAGAGAGAGGGGAGAGAAAGAAAGGGAAAAAGAAGCAAAGATAAAGAGCGAGAAAAAACAAGAGGAGAGAAAAAGGTACATGAGAGGAAGGGCTACAAGAGAGGCGAATAGACGAGACAGAGGGAGAGGTAGGGCTTTCTTCCGAAACCGCAGAACAGCAAAAGAGAAGAGACCGCAGGAAAGAGGCTTTCTTCCGTTTGTCTGCAAAGGTTTGTAAAGTTTTAAAAAGTCAATCGAATCAGAAAACAATAAAAATGAACGAAGAACTCATCCAACGTACGTGCAGTAGAAGTTGAATAAGTAGGCAGTATTGGGTTTTGATCCTCTTTTGAAACTTGTGTGATGGGAGAATTCATGCTTTTTCAAATTTAAGAAGTTGCAAGTAGCAGGCCCTACTACTGTTATTTGTTTTTTTTTAACGGCCCCTTTTTTTTAAATGCACGATGAAGATCAAACTACGCGGCGAACTTTATTCTCAATCGACCCTACAAGTTTTTTTTTGGTTTAATTTCGAAAAAAAAAGAAACACATTTGTCAGTCTCAAAGGGGAACGAAAAACAACAAAAACACAAAAAAGCGCACGTTTTACGAAAGAACTCCTTCCTCTGCTTCGTTCAGTTTGTTTTGAATGCTTTACTTCTCTTCTCTTCTTTTCTTCTTCAAACTTTCTTTTTTTTCTCCCAATTTTTCTATTGTTGGTCGTTGGACAAATGGAACAACAAATTGTGTCCATCAAGCCAACCCATTCATTCTCAAGGCAGCGCGGCAATTGCCCGCGCGAGCAATTACCGCTGGACTGCGGCGTGGGCAGAAGGTGTCCGTTCCAAACAATCGTGGAATTTCGGACCGCTGCTTGCGCACACGTTGTGCAGTTTTTGAGCGCTCCTTTCTTTTGTGAAATAATTCCAGGAAAATAAAGGAATGTTAAAAATGTTAAGCATGACGAGTACCCTGCAATTCTTTTTCTCTCTTCCCATTGCACTGATAGGTGAACATTAAGCTGATGTCCACCAAGTCAGTGAGGGGCCGGTGGCGGCAGCTCTGGCTGCAACACAACAACTCCCACCAAACTCTGCGTTGCTGGTCCCAAAACCTTCTCAAGATTTGCCTTGGGGGTCCTCCGTCTTCCTCCTCTTCTGCCTCTAAAAACAGCTGTGCACAAACATCGCATCTTCTCTGCAGCTGTTCCAGCCTTTCCTTCACTTCTTCCGGCAGCACCACCGCACCCCCTTCTCCTTCTTCTCTCGGTTCTTCTTTTGTTCCTTGTTGGTGTGTGGTCCTCTCCATTAGAGAAGCAGAAGAAGAACAAGAAGAAAGCCAGGCGAAGGGCGGGTATGGAATGGGGGCCAACAGGCCAGTTGGCAAAAGCTCGTTCCTCAGCACCGCCTCTCCGCTCAAGTGCCACAAACTTTTCACCGCTGCGTGGTGGTTCCTCCTGGGCGATAATTGGTTGGCTTTCACTCTTTTCTTCTGCTGCTTCTCCTCCTGCCCTTCGTCGTTCCCTTCCGCTTGTTCGTGAAGCGCGTCTTGCTGGTGAAAGGGTTGAGGGAAGAGCGCTTTCAAGGATGGAAGAAGGCAGCGCCGCCAAGGGGTTACCATCCAGGACGAAACGCCTGAGGGCGGTGAGGCGGCCAAACTCCCTCGGCAAGGCGGTCAGCAGGTTGTTGGGGAGGTGGCAGTATCTGAGAGCCCCGAGCTGGCCAAACTCCCTCGGCAAGGCCGTCAGTTTGTTGTTGGAGAGGTTGCAGTGGGTGAGAGCGGTGAGGCGGCCAAACTCCCTCGGCAAGGCGGCCAGCTCGTTGTTGCGGAGGTTGCACTCGGCGAGCGCGCGGAGCTGGCCAAACTCCCTGGGCAAGCAGGTCAGCTTGTTGGAGGAGAGGTTGCACTTGGCGAGAGCGGTGAGCTGGCCAAACTCCCTGGGCAAGGCGCTCAGCGCGTTAAAGGAGAGGTCGCAGAGGGTGAGAGCGGTGAGCTGGCCAAACTCCCTGGGCAAGGCGCTCAGCGCGTTGTGGGAGAGGTGGCAGGCGGTGAGAGCGCGGAGGCGGCCGACCGCGCTCGGCAAGGAGGTCAAACCTTGGAGAGAGAGGTCGCAGGTGGTGGAGCGCGCAAAGGGTTGGAGAAGGGCGGGAAGGGCTGGGCTTTCCTCCTCTCTCTCGTCTGCGGCGGCGGGCTCTTCCATTCTCCGCTTTACTTCTTTCAACAATTAAAGAAAGCAAAGGAGGAAAGAAATCAAATCAAAACCTGCAAACTCCAAACCCTTCCGACCAGACGATCGGACTTGGAGCGGTCGTAAGCAATGGTGCGTTGGAGGGGAGAGAGTGCTTTATTGTACAGCCAAAATCTCCTTTTTTTTTTTTTTTAATGTTGACTTTTCTGTGATGATTAGAGTGACAGTAACTTCTCTTCCATTGTTCATCGGCGACGTTGTTTGAACGACATTGTGGACGCCCATTGGGAAGCCGATGGTCTACCCAATGACGGTACTTTTTGCTCTTTTGTTTTGTCGACGTCCCCTTTCTTCCATTCAATCTGAGCACGCTGTTGTTGTTCGTAAAAATAATAAACAGATATCGTATTGCCACCAGAGTTAAGCCTCAACAGCGACTCTCTTGAGGAGAAAGGTACCCCCTCCTCCTACCATCTCGCTTCTTTGTCTTTTCTACGGCTCCTTCTCTCTTGCTCCCTCTCCCTCTTCTCCCTTCGCCTCTCTCTCTCTCTCTCTCTCTGCTCTTGATCTCGCCCTCTTCTCTCTTCGCCTCCTCTTGCTCTCTCTCTCTCTCTCTTCCTCTCTGTTCTCTCTCTTGTCTTTCTCATTTGTAGTCGCTCTCTTTCTCTTTCATCCAACATCATCATCTCACTCTGCTTGGAAAAACGCAAGGCCCATTGCTGGAAAACGAGGAAGAGGACGCTTGGCAAGACCTGGCCCTGCAACAGTTCTCATAACCGCCACAACCACTGCACACTCCTGTACGATCACTGTATTATAAGCGGAGGAAAAAGTGAACCACGCACGAGGACGAGGTATACAGAGTTTGATGTGAGAGAAGAAGAGAGGAAAGAGGTGAAGCAGGGCGAGGACGAATATCTATGGGCTCACGGTCAGGCGGGATCATCTTCGGCCTTCGCCCTCATCCTACAAAAGATAAAGAAAGAAAGAACGAAAGAAAAAAACAATACAACCCCCTCTTTATTGGATATTTTTTTTTTCAAACAAACCTCCAGTGGAACATATCTTCCACTTTCAGCTTGTTTTGTGGTGGGCATTGTTGCTGATCTAGTCCACCCATCCATCCTCCACTCTCTCTCTTTTTTTTTTGTCCTTGCTCCAGTGTGACCTCAGTTGATAACGGCAGGAGGGGACTTGATAGGCAATGAACCGGCGCTGGATGTACGTTTTAGCTTTAGTGTGCTCTTCACTCGTTGTTCTGTTTCTTTGGCTCTTTCCTACACACAAATAAAAATGAGATATTATCCACAAGGGCAACAAAAAGAAAAAAAAACATACTTCAAGTCTGGCAGCGCCTTGTGTGGTGAGAGGTTCCAATGGGAAGTGTTTAGAATCTTTCTCGGCTAACTCTCGCAACTCAAAGTAATATTTGGCATATCTAAAATTGGTGAGTGGTTAGACCCAGGAGGGAGAAGCGAAAGAAGACAGGCAGAGAAGAGCAGAGGAACAAGAGAATGAGGAGAGAAAGGAACGTACTCGCTAGCTTTGAGACTAACGTTATAGCCAACAAGTTCCAGAAAATATTTTTCCAGTTTGTTCAAATCGTTCACATCCACATTGGGGAAGACAGACAAAAAGTCCACATTCCAGACAGCTTGGTCCTCCCACACTTTTGAGGCTAAAATAAGAGAAGAGAGGATAATACGTCTCCAGTTGGAGGCATGAAGAGTAACTCCTGTGGCGGAGATAAGGCGTTCTATATAAGCTAGGCATAAAATAGCGCACTCGGAAGGCAACTAATATAGAACAAGCACAACGCAAATGTTAGTCACGCTCGAGAAGCAGAAGGAGGAGAAGGAGAAGAAAAAAGATGAAGAAGAAGAACACAAGAAGAAGAAAAACAAGAAGAAGAACAAGAAGAAGAAGAACAAGAAGAGATATATACCCTTTCGGCCTTGAAAATAGTGCTCAAAAACTTGTACAGCTCCTTCACCCGAGGAATGGACTTTGTATCAACCGGTCCTTTCTGTAAGCAGTTGAACAGTTATAAGAATAAGTGGGGTTCTCAATTACAAAACAGAAGGAACAAGTGATAGAATAGAATAATTACCGTTATAGGGTGTTTCTCTTCATTAAAAATGTTGAAAAAAACGGGGTCGCGGGTTTGGTGTCCATTTGATACATGGTAATAGAGAGCAGAGGCCATGCTGCGGTTTGTTTAGATTTTAGTTGAGCAAAAAGATAAGGAAAAGGGAGAAAGAGAGAAAAAGAGAAGAAAGAAAAAGTAAGAAGGAGCAAGAAAGTGTGGAAAGCTCACAACATACCACCAGAGCACTTGGTTAAGGTCTGGAGCACTGATAGTACTGTTAACATAGAGAGAGCTGGTAGAGTTCGACTTATGACGGCGAAAGTTGCCCTGTTCCTCGCGCATATGCCGTGGTAGGGCTTTCTTCCGCAGGTCGGCAGGATACCTTCCCTTCTTTTCTGTTAGATTGATCTTCTTGAACAAGATGTGGTGTGTAGGCTCTGTTCCTTTGCCATCCGCTATAAACATAGGGAGAAAGGTGGGAACAAAAGAAAAGAGGGAAAAAATGAGGAAAGAAAAGAGGAGAAAGGAAGGAGAGGAGAAAGTGAGTCGAATAGCAACAATGAGAGAGAGCGAGAAAAAAACAAAATAACGTACGAGGGGCGCGAGGAGAAGTAAGTGCTTTCTTCATCTCTTCAGCGTTGGGGTCCGGCGCGTTAGAGCCCTCGTCCTCGTCGTCACTCCAGCCCAAGTCCACATCATCCCCATTCTCACGGGCCTTTCCGTCTTCTTCTTCCTCCTCCTCCTCCGAGCTCCCGTCCTCGTCTTCCTCCTCCTCCTCAGAGGTGTCCGAGTCGTCCGAGTCGTCACTCCAGGTAGGGGGAAGGCTCCTCCTCTCCCTCTCCTCTGACCCCGAGTACGACTCCGAGTTGTAGCCCTCATCCGACTCCGAGTAAGTAAGCGGCGTTTGATGGTTATTGTTGTTCAGTAGGTTTTGGGTGGAGCTGCTCTTCTTCTTCTTTCCGCCGGGCGAGGCCGATGAAGAGGACGACGAGGAGCCGCCCATCTTCGACATTTGTTTGTTCGATGAAGATGACATCCAGGCTTCCTCCACCAAGCGATAGATTATGTTCCTTTGCTCACGCTCCTCTTTTTCCTCTTGTTCTCTGTTGAGGAGCTCTCTGTCTTGTTGCGAGCCCCTTCTACTCCTTGTTTTGATCGCCGCTACCGCCGCTACCGATTTCTTTTTAACTTTACTTCGGGAGTGGGGTCTGCCTTTCCCTTCGTCCTCCTCCCCCTTCTCCTTCTCTTCCCCGGATGAGCCCTCCGCTACACTCGAAGCCGCCGCCCGCTCCGCCGCCTCTTCCTCTCCTCGTTTGTACTTGCTCCAAGGTTCACCCACCTTGACTTTTTGATTTTGTGGCTGTGGCCCGGCCCGCCTTAAAAAAAAACAACAACGGAGGGAAAGGCAAAGGGCGGTCTGCGCGCTCCCTTTGGTCTTTTCGCGCTCTCTCGGATGGAGTCGTTCCCCCCCTCCTCGCTCAGTGTATGTCTGCAGAGAAAAAAAAACAAATATGTTATTTTTTTCTCTCTGTCTAAAAATGAATGGGGGCAAGGGAGGGGAAGGGAACAAAAAAAAAAAAAAAGGGGGGGGGACCTGTCAGGTTGTAACTCATAGAGAGCTTTCTCCCACCCAACAACCACCACCCCATTAATAATAATAATTCCAAAAAAAATGGAGAGAGAAGAAGAAGCGAACCTTTTTTCTAAAGTAAATGTGCGTGCTGCACCCAAGGAAGTGGAGTGCAGGATACTTGGACAAGGGGGGCAAGAGGGGGAGGAGAGCAAAGTGAAGGTCTTTTTCCCCCTCTGTTTTTTTTTTATTTTTTGTTTTGCGCGTTTCTCCGGCAAAAAACTCTTTCTTCTTGGTTTGCTAGTGCAATAAAATGGACAGCCACCGAGACGTGTAAATGGGAGTGACGGCCGAATACCGCGCAAATGTCCAGCAAAAATGTTCACTAGGTTTCCCATGAAGAATTGGACAAATATCGCCCGCTCAAATTCCCAAAGTGTTAGATCGAAATGATTACATTATGGGACATATTGGAACTTTTATCAAGCACACCGCGACAACCACTTTCCCGCCTTTTTTTTCTCCACCACGCCATCCACATGAAATGCGTGGCGCAGCTGCGAACCAACACACAACAGAACGCATATCAATGGAACTCGCATTTGCGCTACTCTCTACTTTCTACTCTCTCTCTCTCTCTCTCTCTCTCTTTCACTTTCTCTCTCTCTCTCTCTCTCTCTCTCTACTCTCTCTATCAAACATGCCACAAAGAAAAAAATTTGAAAAGAAAAACGTAGCAAACAAACTTAGAACAGATTTGTTTGCAAGCGCTTTGGGAAAACGACGTAGCGGAGGGTGAGAGATGCTGTTCAAAGCGACGTACGTTGATGTTTTTCTTTGATCCATCTGGTCTCTCTTGTTCCTGAACATATGTGCCATCGGTCTTTTTATTTTGTTGTCATCCAAAGCTTGGCTGCTCCTTTGTCTTTTGCCCGGACGGTTGGCATCTTGGAGAGTTTGTTGGATGTGGTGAATGTCGACCTCACGCCGGAGGGAATAAAGGTCATTACGATGGACGGTTCGTTCTTCTTTGTTTCTCCTCTTTGTTTCTTCTCGTCACCCTTTTTTGTTCTAATCGGTTCCCCTAGCTGCTCATGTGTTTGTTCTCGAATTGGTGCTCTTTCGAAGGGAGGCTTTTCTAACATACCAGATGTGCGCACTCGGTTCTCATTTGCAACGAACGTAAAGTTAACGTCTCTCTCTCTCTCTCTCTCTCTCTCTCTCTCTCTCTAGTGGAAGGGACTTGATTACAGTTGGTTTGCGTTTGAAATTGTTGCACAATGGTACCATCGTTCAATGCCTGGGTTTCTTCAGTAGCGCTTAAATAGCTTTCTTTCTTTGCAGTGTTAAAACATGTAAAGGCGGACGACATGGTCGTATTTTCTTTGAAGGACGAGGACGACACATTCAACGTGGTAGTGGAACGCTTGTGCATTCTGTCTTCACCAAGCGACGTTAGCTCACCTTTTCTTTTTTAAAAATCCACAAATAGAGTATCCTGAAGAGTGGCGTTCTGGAGAAAAAGAGCGAATACAAGGTTTGTTTCTTGCACAAACACAAGCATAAGCTGATGCTGACTTGATTTGCTTTGCTTCTCAAAGATCTGCCAGATTGTCCTCGACCAAGAACGAATCTCAATGCCGGACAGAGAATACTGTTGTGGTAGAAAAGCTCATCGAAACACATTCCTTAGTAATGTTAACGATGTCTCTTTTGCTTTTCTTTCAGAAATATTGATGCCTACTAGCGTTCTTGCCAGCAGTTGCACGGAACTCCAAGGACTCGGAGAACAGTTGAGAATTGCCGTTTCAGATGAAGAACTAACTTTAGAAGGTAACAGCTACAAGCGAGTGGTCACTTTCTTGCTGTTGAACTTCTTCTTTGCAGTGGTGAGCGAAATGGTGGCAGGCAAAGTGTTTATCAGCAAAAAAAACGGGGATGGCATTGCGGTCCAGTGTCAAGAGCCATACTCTGATATGTTCAAGTTTTCCTACTTCGCGAAAATGGCCAAAGGCACTGCTCGTTTACCTGAAGCAGAGTTTATCTTACTGCAACTGTAAGTTCTTTCCTAGTTTTTTAGTGTACGTTTGTATGATGCTGAACTTCTCCAAACACCATCAGGGGTCCAGAATCACCTCTTTCGCTTAGCTATAGATTGGAGAGAATGGGCGCCCTCAACTTTTTCTTGGGTATGCTTGTCTCTTTGATGTTGAACAAGCATTTCGTAATGTTAACCTCCTCTCTATCTTGTTCCTCTCTCTCTCTCTCTCTCTCTCTCTCTCCTCTTCTTCATTGTACAGCACCGCTCATAGAAGTAACCGAATAGAATATATTTTGTTGTTGTGACCTTTTTTCATCTTAATTTCTGTTCCAATGCTTTGGCCGCTCGGAGAACGGTCACTTCGTCCATATATTTGCCGATAAGCTGCAAAGCCAAAGGCATTCCCGTCTTCTTTGACGCCGAGAACGGAACCGAGATAGCGGGTAATCCTATTGCGTTTATGAGTTTTTAACGCTGTTAACAGGTGACAACGAAGAAGAAAAAAAGGATAAAGCGATAGGTACCCGCCAAGCTTGCAGGAATGGTCATGATATCGTTGGTATACATGGCCAGTGGCTCCAACTTGGAGTCCAGAGGAAAAGCAGAGGAGGTGGCGGTGGGCTGCAGGATGGCGTGCACCCCCGACTCAAAGACCTGCTCAAAGTCTTGCAGCACCAAGCGCCTGACCTGTTGGGCCTTGCGGTAATAGCTATCGTACAATCGTCGGGACAGCACAAAGGTACCCAGCAGCACTCTGCGTTGGACCTCCTCCCCAAAGCCTTCTGACCGTGTGTTTGAATAGACTTCCTGCAGAGATGGTGCCACGCTTTGGTTATTGGAAGAGCGGAAACCTATGCACGTAACATTACAATGGGTTAGGTGGAAGAGAAAAGAGGAGAAAAGACAGAGAGGAGTGAGAGAATTAGAGAAGATAACGGAAGCAAAAACGAAAGAAGCGTGCAGCAGAGAAGAGAGAAAAGAATACCATATCGCAATCCGTCATAACGAGCGAGATTGGAGGAAGCCTCAGCAGGAGCAAGGATATAGTACGCAGGCAAGGCGTACTGTGTACGCGGCAAGGAGACCTCCACCACCTCCGCCCCCATCTCGGCCAGCTTCTCCGCTCCCTCCTCCCATACCTCCTTAATCTCCTGGGACAGCTCCTTCACCAGGCACTCCGTGGGAAGCCCCACCCTCATCCCTGACAACGGTTTGCCGTCCTTCGCAGCATTCTCGTAGGCAAGCCGCAATTCTTTCCGATAGGAAGGTACCTCCCTGGACACACTTGTTGAGTCTCGCGGATCTTCTCCTGCTATGGTCTCTATATTTTCATGTTTTGTTAACCTCTTTCTCCACAGAGAAGACATGAAGAAGATACGAGAACAAAGAAGAAAAACCAAACCAACCTAGCATGATTGCAGCATCCTCAACGGACTTGGTGAAGAGGCCAGGCGTGTCTAAGGAACTTCCAAAGGCGACCAACCCCCATCGTGATACCCGCCCGTACGAAGGCTTCAGCCCCACCACTCCACAATAAGCCGCCGGAAGACGCACCGATCCTCCCGTGTCCGCTCCTAATGCACTAAACAAAGAAGGAAGAGGAGAGGATGATGATCAAAACGAGAGAAGGAAGCACACCGAAGAAAAGTAGGGCGGGATCGATCGCAGAAAGCAGAAAGACAAGAGAAGAACAAGAGAGAGCACTTACGCAAAGGAGGCGTTGCTGGCCACAGCAACAGCGCTGCCGCCGCTGCTGCCGCCGGCCACGTAGGGCGCGCCCGGTGGTGAGTGCGGGTTGATGGCCGGGCCAAAGTGGCTGTAGGTGTTGGCAGAGCCCATCGAGAACTCGTCCATGTTGGTCTTGCCAAGGATGATGGCTCCCTGCTTGCGCAGAGCTTCCACCACTTTGGCATCATAGTGAGGCACAAAGTCTTTCGTTGTTAAAACACAAACGAGGTGGAAATATAAAACAGGAATCGATTAGCTGACTCAAGAAGCAAGAGAGAGAGAGAGAGAGAGAGAGCGAACAAGAAGAAGAGCAACGAAGAGAAGAGAACGACAGAGAACGACAGAGAACGACAGAGAGAGAGAGAGAGAGAGAGAGAGACGAGTGAAACCTTTGAGCATGCGAGAGGCGCACGTGGTTGGTAGGTCTTTCGTACAAAAAGAGTCTTTGATGGCGATAGGCACTCCTTCCAGCCGTCCAATCTTGGCGCTGCCTTCTGGGTCCTCTGCCTGCGGCCGATAAAGACGACGCCTCTGATCCGAGTTGCGAGCGGAGAGGAGCACTTCTTCCTCGCTGGCGGTTGAGATGAAGGCGTTGAGGGGGCGCGTTTGGCGCATGCGCTTCAAGCAGGCGGTGACCACTTCCTCCGCGGTGGTGCTGCCCTCTTCCAAGCGCTCCAACAGCGCGCTCATCGACCAGGACACCACTTCCTCCTCTCTCGCCGAGGCCGAGGTGGTGTACAGCAGCCGAGGGGGGCGCTGGTGCTGTGGTTGGCAGCCCCAACAGGAGGAACGTCGTTCCTTCGCCCTCCTCCATGAGGCCAGCCAAGAGGTTCCTCCTCCTCCTCCCCCCTCTTTCCGCAGGAGGACTGTCGTGCTTCTTCCTCGTCCCAAACTCATCGTCTTGCGGCAAATAAATAAAATAAACTAAAATAAAATATAATAAATAATAAATAATAAATAAATAAAAACAAAATAAAAACCAAAAGAAAAAAGAATAGAAGAACGCCTCTCTCCTCCCCTTCTCTCTCTCTCTCTCTTCTCTCTCTCTCGCGAATAAAAAAAAAAAAGAAGAAAAAAACAAAACCAAAACTTTTGTTGGGCCGAGTGTCCATTCTCCATCCAGAAAAAAAAAAAGAGCAAACAACAAACACAGCAGTGCACTCGCTTTAACACTCAAGGGGAAAAGCAGAAGGAGAAGAACCATTAAAAAAAAAAAAAGGCGGGAAAAAACACAAAAACAAAAAAAAAGAGGTCTCTCTCTCTCTCTTTTAACTTCTCTTTTTCCTGCTGTCGGTGGCGGTCCGATCGGGGTGGTTGTTTTGCAGCACAAAGAAGGTGCAGCAGAGGACCATGCCCACCAGCTGGCAGAAGATGGTGAAGAGCAGGCCGCCCTTGGCAAAGATGCTGGTGGAGATGTAGAGGTTGTAGCAGTCCAGCAGGAAGGGCAGGGAGGAGTAGCAGAGCGCAAAGATGGCCACCCGGTTCCGGGCCTTGGGGTCCGTGACGCTGCCAAACACGCGGAAGAGCAGGCCCACGGCCACCAGGTGCACGCCCAGCATGCGGGTGATGTGGGGCAGCACGTCGACGGTGGCGCTCATCACGTCCTCGTAGACGCTGGCCTTGAGGAAGTGGCTGGCCACCTGCCTGGGGAAGAAGAAGAGGAAGAGGCCAAAGAGCATGCTGTAGGCCATGTGGTAGAGGGTCAGCACCCCCCAGAAGCCCATGTTGGACATGTTGTTCATCAGCTTTTTGAAGTTCATGTCTTATGCTATTCGTCTTTGGTCGCCTGCCGGGAAGGTGTTTTTTTTTTTTTTAAAAAAAGAACGGTACCCCTTCGATGCTTCCGCTTCTCCGCTCTTCGCTTCCTCTTCCGTTATGCCTTTCTTTCTTTTTCTTATTGGAACCCAAACCGAGGACAATCTGATTACAATCTCTGCAGGGTGTAATTTGGACGGATAAATGTCGACGATCGATGATGACATCAGCAATCGGGGACTTTGAAATTCGGAAGAAATATCGCTGAGAAAAGGCATCTCGTCGACAGCAAAAAGAGACAGGAAAAGCGAACAAACAGTTTCTTCTTGGTGTTTGTTTGTTGTCCTGGATCACAGCGACGCTGTTCTCTCTCTTTCTCTGTCTCTTTTGCTTCTTGTTCTTCTTCTTGTTCTTCTTTTCCCTTGCAAGAGCTGCGCACAAAGAAAAATGATAGCTACCAAAGACGATGAAACCAAGAATTACGTGCTGGAGCGGTCGCGGCAGCCCCTTTTCTTTTTGTTCATCTTGGGCTTCGTTGGCAGTTTGATTTCGCTGGTCCTGCTGAAAGAGAAGTACGCGGAGGGTCCTTCCTCTTGCGACATCTCTTCCGCCATCTCCTGCACCACCATCAACAAGGGCCCCTACTCCCTTTTCTTTGGCGTTCCCATTGGTACGAAATACATCCTTAGTCGCCTGGTCTTTTGTTCTTGTGTCTTTCCATCACTGATGAAGTTCTTTTTCGTGATTTCTGATCACTTTTTTTTTTGTGTTGCCCTCAGCTGCGTTCGGCCTCGTGTGGAATCTCATCCTTCTGTTCTTTGTGTGGCGGACGCTTTTGTTCGATGGGCACTTTGCCTACTTCATCACTGCCATTCTTCTGTGGGCTCTCTCTGGTGGCGTTTTTGTGGTAAACTTTTCCTGCTTTCTGTCTTTTTCTCAGCGAAAGCGTCCATCAGGATGTTTCTCTGCTCGTCGCTCTCTTGCTAGTCTCTTTTTCATTCTCTTCTCACGTTCGTTCTTCACAAAGGTCTATTTGTTAGGAGTGGAGCTCTATCTGAGAGTGATGTGTCCGATGTGCACCCTCATCCATGTCCTCATTGGCCTTATCATCTTTCTCAGCGTGAAGCTATACAACAAGCTGCCCGGTCGGCCCTCCACAGAGGGCTTCATTCAAGCCCTGAAGCCCTACGCACCCTTGCTCATCATGCTCTTAGTTCTGCCTGTCTTGTTCTTCAACTTGCCGGTGCTTGCTTCATCATACCAAGGTGTAGCTGAGTCATCGCCTTTGTCATCTCGTGGAGCAACGGAAGACCTTCCACCAATCGTTGACCAAGATGAAGAATACATGGATGAAGAAGAATTGGAAGAGGAAGAGGATGACAGAGAAGGGGAAACAGGAGGAGAGGCACAAGAAGGAGAGGAGGAACAACGAATGGAAGTGGTGGAAGAAGACACGCGGTCGCCGTTGGAGCGTTGCTTCGACTCGGAGAAAGGCAGGGCGTTGCAAATGTGGGGCGCCGAATATTGCTCCTACTGCCAAAAGCAGAAGAGTATCCTGAAGGCAAGAGGGGTTTGGCACATGGTCAACTACATTGACTGCGAGAAAGAGGAGGCGAGGTGCAGAGCGCAGGGTATACAGAAGTTTCCCACGTGGATCAAAGTCGATCTAGCAACTGGGAAGGAGAAGCAGCGACGAACGGGCGTCACTAGCCCCTCTGAACTGATGACTTGGATTGGCTGTGTGGAAGACAGCAACTAAGAGAACACACTCTTTTTTGTTTATGTGTTAAATAATGTTACATAACAAACACGCTCCTTAGTAGCCCTTCTCTCTTCTCTCTCTCTCTCTCTCTCTCTCTCGCTCTGTGTGCCTTATCGATAAATCCAACCAATCAACAGTTTCCCAATTAATTTACAAATCATCGATATTATCCTTTTTAGTCGACAAAGCAAAAAAAAAAAAAAAGAAAAGGGGACTGAACCCTTTTCTCCCGCCATTTTTCCCCCAAACTAAAAGGGCCTGCTTTGTAACCCACCGCTGCAAACAAACACACCAACACACACACACAATTGCACACATGCTAGACTGACACACTGTGTGGACGAGTGACAGTGAGAGCGCGTGCTACGTTTTTTCGTTGACAAGGAAAAAACGTAGCACGCGCCAAACTTTTTTTTTCGTTTCTTTTGGAAGGAGAACTGCAGAAGAAGCAGCAAGAGCACGCAACGCGAAGCTTGTAGGTGGTGAGACGCTTTGCACAGCTGAATAGCCTAGCCTTGGGTGAGGAACGCGAGCTTTTTTTTTACCATGGTAATGTTTTGCGTGCGGTTGCTCCGTTTGAACACACGTTTGCGTTTTTTTAAAAATACTTTGGTTGTGTAGTCTGTCTTACAACAGGTGCGACAGGAGACGCCAACGCAAACCCAGTCCTTAACGTTGATGCGAAACTTGTTGAGGGTACTTCTCAGGATTCTTCGCTAGTTGTTTGTGTTTGTTTGGTGTTGGTGGAATTTTATGTTTAAACCTTTTTTCTACTCGTTTTTGTTGTTGGCCAAAAACACTAGACTGCAGTGAGCACCATCGCTTACCTTCGACACCTTTTTCCAGAGGTACCAACCAAACATCTCTACGCTATTGTTTTCTTTCACGTCTCTGCTTGCTCATAACTTTTTCAACTCTTCTTTAATTAAAGGACTGCTTTCGAGACAAAGGTTCGCACTTCGAGACATCTGATCGTCGTAATTGTTTTCGCTAACCAAACCAACCTTTACTCCTTCCGCTACAGCGCTGGCAGGTATAAACATCAAGTCTCTTTATCCAAGCAACGAGGAAGCCAAACTTTTGTGTAATTGGATTGAAGGTAACAGTTCCTCTGTAACACAAGTGTTCGTTTTTTTTTTGCGTCAGTAATACCTCTTCCCTTAGATGGATTATTTGATGCTCTATCGAAAAAGTACCTTCGTGCAATGGTGCGTCCATTCCTACCCACTCTCTTGTCCTGCTGTTGGTTTACAGAGTTCGCTTTCACTCATTTTGCATACAGATCTTTGGAATATATCTTGACCCAACCAAGCCAAATACGCTCGTGGAATGCTACTATTGTGCGCAGCATTCTCGTCCTCCTCTGTCATCTGCTACTATCCTAACAAGCCAAATCAGTTCGTTTCACATATGGCGAGAATGCAGATATCTCGGTTGACATGAGACGAACAGGAGGCGGACAAAGAGCGCAAGTTAAAGTACAAAGTCCAGCTCAGATAACGAAAGATCAGATAAAGAAATCTACCGTCAGTTGCCTTAGAAACCTTGTTACAATTTCTCAAACACTTAAGCCCTTGCCAGGTTAGCCTTTTTCAAAACTCATCTTACAGAGTTTCGCTGAAGATTTTGCCTAACCATTCTTTGCAACAGATGCTCGTTTTATTACTATGAAACTTCTATATTACGACAGTACCGTTCTCGCTCTCGCTCTCTTCTCTCTTAGCCTGTCAACTTTCTTTCTGTCAGTCAGTTTCATTCTTGTCTCTGTCAGTTCTAACCTCTGTTCTGCTGATAGAAATCACTCCGGTGGATTATGAGCCGAAGGTTAGTTTGATTTGTCATTGGTTTGAACGGTTGAGGGCTTAACTTCGTACATAGTTCTTTCATAGTGCCTCCCACGAAGAATCACTTCATTTTGAGGCGGAGCCCGTAAAGCTGAAAGTTGGAGAGATAAATACATCATTTCATACGCTCAACTTACGCATAAAGACGGTACATTCACACACAAGACTAGGGTTGAATCTGAGGAGCGATTGCTCATTCAATTTTGTTTGCTGTAGACTGTAGATAGCTTTGATGACTCTATTGACGAGGAGCCGATGAGCCAACCATTACCCAACAGGAAGTACTGCATCGAGGACAGCGGTGAGAGCGATACGTCCGACAGTTCTGCTGATGACGCTGAAGAAGTCGATGATCATGTCGACGAAGAGGAAGATGAGGAACAAGAAGAAGCAGCAGAGAATGTTAATGCAGTCAGTTTTGAAGGTATGCATCCAATCTTGTCCAACAGCAGCCTTTGATAACAATTCGGATGAGCAGGATTCAAAGAGAAGGTTCTTAAGCAACTAGATAAACCGGTAACGATCTCTCGATTAAAGGTTCTCTTTCCATCCTTGACGTCAAACGTTTTATCGGGTACATACATTTGCGCATTTGCTTTCTTGTCGTTGCTTTCTTATGACAAAATACCTCAGAATATTTGGAGCGCATGCTAAGGGGAGGTGTTCTAGCGAAAGGGAGCAACGGAAGATTCCTCGCTCCTTCAGCGGCTGACAAGCCTATGACAACCGATGACAATGCAATGTTTTTCAGAGCTGTTCAAGGTTTCATTCTTATGTTTTTGTCTCTGTCATGACCTCATTGTTATGCTCACCTGTTTTTTTTTCATTGCTTCAACCAGCTATCAAAACGGAGGTATGACTGGCCCTACTTTTGTTATGTCTTGATGTTAACTGTGAATCTATTGGCTTTAAAAAAAACAGGAATCCCTTAGTGCTACGAAGCTTCAAGCAAAACTCGCAACTTGGAAGGTCCCTGCCGTGACCGTTAAGGTACATTCTACTTGTTAAAGCATTACATGCAGCAGCACATCATAACATCAGAGACCTTAAAAAAAAAAAAAAAAAAAAAGGGAATACTTGCGCGAATGGAAAGGGAGGAGCTTATAGCAGTTCCATCAGGGCGCCGTCGCACTGGTAAACTTATCTTCATTGATCGCGTCAGCAGGAAGAGCTTACTTATCCCATGTTAACAGGACGATTCCTTGTTCAGCAGGACAAGGTTCAACATTGGTTGACGAACGCGCCCCATCAGCCTAACAATAAAGCAGAGGAAGAAGACAAAGTGGAAGACGATGATGACGAGGACAAAGTACATGTGTACAAAGGGAACAACAGTAAAGCCACACGCTCCGCTTTCCCCAAAAAATCTTTGCGAAAGAGAAAGGCAGCCCCATCTTCGCAGGCGCAAGAACGAGCGGTGCCTCCTCCAACCGACGATGATCCCAACTGTGAGCAAAAGAAGTGCAGCGTCATCAAGAAGCCGTTACATCAACAACAAACAAAGAAACCCAGAACTTGCTAGCTCAACGGATTCACCTCCTTTCCCTCGTTGCAAGAGAGAGAGAGAGAGAGAAAAAATAGTAAGGCTTTCTTCTTCCTCTTGGCTTTTTTTTTCTTTTTGTTTGTTGTAGGAAGGGCATTATTATTATGTATCGGAGAGAAGCGGGATGATATGGAGTCCGTTGCGAGCTTCCGGCACACGCTGCCATCGCCCCATGCGATGCTCCTGCCCCACCGCCGCCACCAAAAATCGACCAGAGGGACCAAAGGCCAACCCATTGACAAAGCCCACCATGGGCACCTTCTGAACCAAGCAAAGGCTCCTATCCCTGCCTTTCCTTCTGTTGGCTCTCCACAGGCGAATGGTGCCGTCGTGGGAGCCAGAGGCCAGCACGTCCGTGTTCCTGCAGGTAGCCACCGACGTCACCCAATACCTTGGAGGAGGAAGGGAGGAAGAGTCCTCCTCTCCTTCTTGTTGATGCTTTGAAGAGGAACCGCTCCCGTTTGGTTGTCCATTGGCATAGAGTAAGGAAGGGGGAGCTTCCTCTTTCTGCTTCTTCTTTGGCGGCTGAGCAATCATCGCTTGTTTCTGGTCCGTTTTGTGATTTGCTTCATGTTCTTGCTCTTCTTCCAGAATGGAGACGACCGGCCGAAGGGGATCGTGAGCGTCCGAAGCCTCTCCCCAGGGTTTCTTCTGGCCAACGTTCCACAGAGAGAGGTATCCTTGCTGGGAGCCCGTTACCCAGTTCTGGTCGTTGAGCATGGCCAGGCACTCCAGGTTGGCTCCGTCTTGCTGCGGCGGCACCCGGTAGATCAAGTGCGTTTCCTCCACGATCTTCCAGAGGCGAGTGGTGGCGTCCTCCCCGCAGGAGACCACCTGCTCCCTTGTGCCTGCGTCGACGGCGTTGATGGCACCTTGATGCCCAAAGAGGGTCTCCAGGTAGGTCATCTCGTCCGCGTTCCAGGCTTTCACTGTCATGTCCTTTGATGCTGAGAAGAGCTCGTGGGTGCCTTTCCGGAATGTTAGGCCCTAGTTTGTGTTTTAAAAAACAAAGGGATAAGTTTAGTGGCCCTAAGTTAAGAAAGAAAAACAAAAGACAGAACAGGCACCGAAATGATAAGAAATGCTTGTAATAAAGATAAGGCAAGGCAAGAACGACAACAGGAAATGAAAAAAAACGAACCGTAACATGATTTCTGTGACCTTTGAGTGTGTCCACAAGAGTGTGAGAACGTGTATCCCACACGCGAATAATCTTATCGACGCCGCCGCTGGCCAACAGATTGCCATCAGAGGAGACAGCGACAGCCAAAACGTGTCCAATGTGCCCCGTTACCTTTTCACCCTTTTTCATGTTGTTTCTGCTTCTCCGCCCATAGTAGAAGTATTTTTTCCCAGTTTCAACGTCGTCTGTAGTCATTTTTGCAAGTAAGCAAAGCGAACAAAGAGCCAGTAGCGCACAACATTGAAAAGGCTTACATTGAATAACGTGACAGTCCTTTCCACCAGAAAAGGCTGTGTTTCCATCTTCAGTGAGAGCCACGCATGTAGGAGACAGGCTATGTGCTTTTAGCCTCCGACCGGGTTTCACCTCCAACGCTGCCACCTTTTGTTGACAACAGGAGACAGCAAAGAGGGAGAAGAGCGAGAGAGCGAGCGAGAGAGGCGAGAGATAGAGAGGAAGAGAGAGCGGAGGGAAGCGAGAGTGTGAGAGAGTGGAGTTCGCGAACAGAGAGCGAAGCAGAGTGAAAAAACACGAACAGAGCAAATGCAAGCACGAGAAGAGAGAGAGCCAAAGAGAAAGAGAGCAGAGCAGTAAAGACGAGAGAAAAAAAACCTTAGTGGCGATCTGGAAACGGGCCTTGCCAGCCGCTTCAAGCTAATAACTCTCACAGTCAGTCCGACCGAACCAGTAGACAGAGAGAGAGAGAGAGAGGAGTGTACACACCGCATCCTGCTTCAAGCGTCTTCTCATAAAGCCTTCTTCCTCTTCATCTTCCTCAACAGCCTGTTGTTGCAGCTTCTGGACGTACTGTTGTGCAAGCCGTATACGCTTCTCATCAGGCGTCTCATCTGCATATTTGTCTTCCTCTTCCTCTTCTTCTGAGTCTTCATTGTCGGACACGTCTAGCGCTCCCACTGTCATGCCCGGCAAGAAAAATAAAAAAGAAGGAAGGATCAACGGTACCGCAAAAAAAAAACTTTTCACAAGAGTGTCACTCACCTTCATCTTCTGCCTCATCGTCATCTCTTCTCCCTCGCTTTCGCTTCCTGGCGGCGTTTTCGGAGATGAAGAAAGGGTCGTCCATGTTGTGTGTGTGTTTTCTTCTTTTCTTCTTTTCTTCGCAACAGAAAAAAAAACCATATGAGGAGTCATTCCGCTGTTTTTCTTTTTTGTTTATTTGTGTCGACACAAGAGGAGTCATTGATCTGTGCTGTAATTAATCGTACAGTAATTCTTCTGAAAAGGTGCTATTTTTGTGCTGAAGACGTGCTGAAAAAGGAGGTGATGAGATTCTTCTTCTTTCTTCCTTCTTCTGTTGCTTTTGCTTTTTCTTCTTCCTCCTCCTGCTTTGCTTTCTTGTCTACTCTTTGTCGCGGCCGCTTCGTTGTGGTAGGAACCTCAGCTGATTTAACGTCCTGTTTCTCAGGACCTTCTCTCTTCCGTTTGAGAGAAGAAGAAGAAGAAGAAGAAGAAGAAGAAGAAGAAGAAGAAGAAGAAGAAGAAGAAGAAGAAGAAGAAGAAGAAGAAGAAGAAGAAAGTGGTGATGGTGACGATGATGAAGAGGATAGTGATGATGAAGATGATGCTAATGAAGAGGAGGAGGATGAACGAGCAGCAAAGAAAGCGTGTAACTTCTTTTGAGACTTTTTGCGTTTGGAAGAGAGCGCAGGAAACGGATGGGGAGGAAGAGCTGCCTGCGGTTTGAGTTCCAGTAGCACTGGACAGTGATCACTCCCTCCAACGGATGTTAGATGCGATGCATTCAACACATCTGATTGATGAAACTCAGCATCCACAACAGCATAGTCCAGCCTCCATCCTTTGTTTTCTTCTCGTGCAGCTAATTTGTGCAAAGAAAATGAGATATGTAAGCATAAAGAAAAGACAACTGCAGAAACAATGACAAACCGTTACGAGGATTCCACCAAGTAAAATGACGCGGTTCACCTTCATGACGTGCTCTAAAACTGTCCACAAAACCTACATTTTATCAAATAGCTTTTTCTTAGGGAAACAAAAAAGGATAATATGAGATAGAAAGTGCTTGCAAAGAGGAAGAAGAATACCAGCACGCAAAAATCGACTCAACCATTGTCGCTCTGAGGGCAAGAAGCCACTTACGTCTTCCTACATTCCAACTATTGAATAAGAAACTGAGAAGGAGAGAAGAGAGCGAGCGAGAGAGAACCTTGGGAACAGCGTTGACGTCCACTTCTTGGTGAGCAATGTTAAAATCACCAACGACAATGACATGCCTCCCCGTTTCTCTTAGCTGTAAGCAATACCGCAGTATCTCTTCTTGAAACTCGTTCTTGACGCGCAGTCTGTCACCTCCTCTGCCCCCATTGCTGTTGTACATTATACGTTACGAACAGGCTGTATCAGTCAACATTTAACCCACAGAACACCAAAGTACGACATTGTCAAGAAGAAGAAGAAGAAGCAGAAGAAGAAGAAGAAGAAGAAGAAGAAGAAGAAGAAAGAAGAAGAAGAAGAAAGAAGAAGAAGAAGAAGAAGAAGAAGAAGAACAAGAACAAGAAGAACAACGAAACAACATACGACAACAACATCACAAGACAGCATAAGACAAAAACGAAATGTAAACAAAGAACAATAAGCTTTAAATAAGTTACGGGAAGTAAACGTTCAGCAATACAAAGTGATGATGGTCCGTCACCAACAGCCTAATCAAGCAAAGAGAGAGAGCACATAAATAGAATAAGCTCAAGGAACAAGCCAAAGGAAGAAACGCCAGTGTTTACCTGCCTTCATTGTCAATGTCTGTTCCCAAACCACAAAAGAGAGAGAAGAGAGAAGAGACAGAGAGAACGAGAGAAGAGACAGAGAGAAGAGAGACAGAGAGACAGAGAGACAGAGAGACAGAGAGAACGAGAGAGAGCGAGCAGTGAGTGAGAAAAATTGTGATTGAAAACGAAAAAAAAAAAAGACTAAACCTTTTGCTATGCCAAAGCCTTCCTTGGCGTCCATTGTGAGTCCTTCGCGGGCAAACGTGCATACGCCGCTGTAGCCCTGCTTCACTCTGCTGTGAGCGTAGAAGGACTCGTAGCCAGCGACGTGGAGGAGGTCCTCGCTCAAAGTCTGCGCGCCGATCTTGGTTTCCTGCAGGCAGATCACGTCCGCGGCTATCGGCGGCCTGGAGAAGAACTCAGCCAGGGTGGTCTTGTTCTCTTCCAACTTTCTTTGCAGGGCACGTATTCCGTTCACGTTCCAACTGACGAGGCGAAACGTTCTCTCCTTCTGCTCTTCTTCCATTTATCTGTCTGCTTTCTCCCTTCATGTCGTCGCGATAAATGGAGTCGACGTGAAAGCATACTCAATGTCGACATGAGATTATTCCACATGCAATGTCGACATGGAATTTTTGATCTGATCGGAAAGATGACGAGGGGTCGCCGGCTTACTGGAAATAATGAAAAAAAAAAGAAAAGAAAAAATATATATTATATATTATTTATACTTGGTGAGGGCGTGACACAGTGTGTGTGTGTGTGTGTGTGTTGTGTGTGTGCTGTTATCCGACCCTCACTCGCGCGACTTCTGAGGAACGGCGCCTCTGGCGAGGAGTAACCCTACGAACAACAACGCTATATCACCAACAACGACGATGAAGCAGTACACGATGGAGGAGGCGATGCCGCTGGGCGTCCTCACGTTCTACCGTCTCTTCTTCGAGAGCCCCGACTTTGAAATTGAGTACCACAACAAGTGCGGCCACCAAGGTTTTCGTCCTCTTCCTATCCCCTCCCTCCCCTTTTTTAAAAAATAATAATATTCATTATTTTTGTGCTTACCAACATGCTGCTGGTCCAACAATAAATATTGAGAAACAGACGTTCAGGTGGGGCCGTGGACGAACGCGCCGGGCGGCAGGAAGCAGAGGGTCGTTCGCTTTAAGACGGCCGGCACCACCAACACACTCATACGAAAGTTGGCCGGCGAGAACACACACGTTAAGGAAATACAGCTCCATCACTTTGCCAACGACGGGTTCGTTTTTTTTTTTTGTGTTGTTTTGTCACCTCTGCCTCTCCTGTCCTATATTGTTAAAGCTCTCTCTGCTTTCTCTGCGCTGTCGGCGTTCTGCTGAACGGACGTTGTTTTTTTTTGGGTTCAATAACAGGTCATTCGTGCTAACCAGCACAATATTTTTTGAAAAATCCTCGCTTGGAGAATCTCTCACAAACAAAGTGGAGTGGCGAGTGGAAGCAACCACAGAAGGATGCATGTGCAGCATCCGTGCGCGCAATGAGTACAAAGGCCGTCTCTTCAAAGGTGCTTTCTTATTATTCCCTCTTCTTTCGTTTTCCTTCTTGTTGAAGCTCCTTGTGGTTCTTCTCCTGTGCACTCGCTTATATTATTGCATTGTCTATAGAGTCTATTGAAGCGTTTGTGAAAGAAAATACAATGGCTTCTCTCCAGAAGTGGATGGAAGTGGCACGAGAAAAACTGGCTCGTTATCGCGTGGACCCACTCCGAGGCTCATTGCCAGGGCTCGCTTCTTCCTCCTCTTCTATAGACATGATCAGCTCTCCTCGACAGCAACAGCGCCCCTCCTCCACGACGACCAGAAGGGGTGGAGGTAATGGCTATAGGAAACAACAACTAGCAACCAGTACTTCCTCCGCACCATCCTCCCCGCTCTCCACTTCCATCCCTTCATCACCACGATTGCCACCCTTTTCTCCAACTGCTACGCGTTATGACAAAGGCAAAAGAGAAAGAGGTTCAGACAGTCAAACTGAGTATTGGGGCGGTGGAGCAGGAGGTGTGGTCAGCGAAGCCGACGACGAAGAGTCAGAAGAAGGATACGCTGCTACCAATAATAATAACGAGGAAGAAGAAGAAGAGGAAGAAGACCACTTCTTCGACAGCATCGATGACATAGGACAAATGACGGAAGGCGCGGGAGTCAACGAACAGGTCGAAATGCTTCAATACGGAGCAAGAGCGCTGCAAGGAGAGATTAAACACTTGGAGGCAGTGCTGGCTCGCCTCCACGCTCGCCTCATGTACGTCGAGGAGGAGACCGGTCTAAGTTTTACTGGCAACATCCGAGAGGGCGATGACAGTGGAAGCTCCTCCTCCCCTCGCGGTCTCCACCAACGCATGGCTGACCTTCGGAAAGGCTTGGAGGAAGTGGAGCAACGCATGGATGACATGGATGGATACGTGCATGGTCTGGCCGATAACCTTCGACATGGTCTCTCTCGGCTGGAAGAGGCACTCTCCGAGCAACAACAACAGCTGCTGCTCTTCCAACAGCAACAGGAAAAGAGGATGTCGATTGGACGACGGCCGAGTACTCTCGGAAGACAAGGACGGGGGTGGGCCTCCACTCTCACCAGGTACACAGCCGGTGGTGCCTTTTTGTTCTTCGTGATGGTGTGGCCGCTGGTGGCGCACCGGGTGGTGGCGTGGGTGGCGAGGCGTTGGCCCGGCGCCACTTCGTTCCTTCCGCTTGGCTTCATCTCTGCGGCGGGTTGGTTTAGGCAGGGCATTTATTTCCCTTTTGCTGCTTCTCCTTCTTCTGCGTTGCCCTCTCTCCCTTCTTCATCTGCTTCTTCGTCATCTTCAACCACTACTCCAGCGAAATGATGATGTTCTTCTTTTACTCCTCTATTATTAAATTATGTACAAAAGACATCTTAAAGAGAAGAGAAACAAAAACGCAACTAAGCCAAGCAGGAAGCTGCTTTGCTTTTACAGCAACATCGAGTACTTGTCTTCTCCTTCCTCCTCGTCCTCGCTCTCCTCCTCGCTGGAACCAGTTTTCTTGTATTCATCATCAGAAGCGGTTTCTTCCACTTCCTTTACTTTTTCTTCCTCTTTTTCCTTTTCCTCTGTTTCCTCTTCTTCCTCTTCTTCCTCTTCTTCCTCTTCTTCCACCTTTTTCTTTGTTGCTGGTTCTGGTGGTTGTTTCTGTGGTTCGCCCACTTGAAGCTTTTCTGCCAACTTCTTGGAGGTAGCTGTTATTTCCTCTTTCTCCAACTTCTGCGCTTTAGTTGCAGGTGGCAGTTCCAGGTCTTCGCAAACCCGAAGTGACTTGGCCAGTTTGTATATCTATTTTTTCATGTATGTCAACTAAAATTTCGGAGAGAGGGAGGAGAGAGGGAGGAGAGAGCGGGAGAGAGAGAGAGAGAGAGAGAGAGAGAGAGAGAGAGAGAGAGGCGGGAGAGGGAGGGAGGGGAGAGGAAAGCAACGAAGAGCAAGAGAAGGGAAGGGAAAGCTAATAAGAGAAAGAAGAGAACCTGATTAGGAAGAAAACTGAAGGTTTGCTTCTTAAGGCAAACCGTTAACTCGTCTGGAGATTGTTTCTCGAAAGCATCTAACAACTCTCCTCCAACACGAGATTCAGCAGCTTGAATAAAGCCTTCCGTTCTTTAAAATATGATAAAGCAATTAGGGGAGCCAAGGAGAGACTAGTTAAGTTAGTGAATCGTACTGAAGGAATTCTTGGTAGGCTTTGTCAGCGGCCACATAATCGTTTCGGTGGAGATGGACAATAAGAACAGTGAGATAGGTCTTGAACAGGTCATGCATCTGCGACATCTCTCGTTGAAGCGCTATCAGCTTGTTCAGCATTTCGAGGGCTTGCTCGAGCCTGTAGGAAAAGGGTAATGAACACTACAAGGACAGTGCTCTCTTGGAGATAAGGATGACATACCTTTCAGTGCGAATGAGCAAAACAAGGGCAGCCTTGTAGGTATCAGCAATGCTCCTCTGCTTGTCGCATACTTCGAAATATTCCACTGCACTGTGTTTTGTTTTTTTTAAAATAAATATTATTAATATTATTAATCGAGCGTTGGAGCAAACAAGATCGCCAAACACAACAACAAACCTGTTGTATAACTCTAGAGCAGCATCTGGATTGTGTTCCTCCACAGTTCTTATTGGGGAAGTAAACAAACAAGTCAACAAGGAGTGCCAAAATTGTTTGAAAAAAAAAAAACAAAAACAAAAACAAAAATTTAGACGAAAAACAAAACAAAAGTCATAATCAAAACAAAAGGAGGATACTTACTTAGCAGCGGCCACCAACACCTCACCAGCCTTGTCAACGGCATCACCCTCGCTGAAGGTGTTGGCTGCTGTCTGAAAGAGCTGCACCGCCTCATCGTGCTGCTTCAGGGTACACGCCTCCATGGCAGCACTCTCATAGTGCTTGCCCGCCGTGAAGTACCTGAATGAGGCCCAAGTCAGTGCATGTTAGTGCAAGTCAGCACTCTAACATGGCATAAAGAGAGCAAGAGAGAACACAAAAAAAACCCAAGAGGAGAGAGAGAGAGAGAGAGAGAGAGAGAGAGAGGAGAAAGGTACAGCGTGTTTTTGATTTGGGCTTCTGCTGCTTTGGTGAAGGCCTCTTTTGCTCTTTCGCTCTCCCTGGCGTTTTTGAAGCAAACAGCTGAAAACAAGAACCAAAAGCGTCAGACCTACTTGTGATATGATTGTAGCATAGACAGATCAGAACGAACCAGCTTTCTCATAGGCCATGGCTGCTCCCTCCCAGTCGGGCTTCCACCTGAAAAGCGTCTTGGAAGTGCTGAAGGAGGAGAGGGTGAGTTCACTAGAGTCAGTAGGACAAGTTCGAGCAAACGAACTAACAGCTCACCCACCATTTATGTCCTTGCTTCATGAGCTCCTCGCCTTGGGCGGCTTTTATCGCAAAGGCTTGACTCGGTTTCATGGCTAAGGCTGGTCTGTGGTCTGCGTTGGGTGCGTGCGTGCGTGCGTGCCTCTTTTCCTGTTTTCTGTTTTGTGGTGAGGTGCTGACGTGTTCGGAACGCTGACGTGCAAAATTGAATGGAATGACCCCTCAGGTGTCCTTCTTCGCTGGGTGACCCTCCTGCTATCTGTGCTAATGTCTGTCCCCTTTGTGGCTGCTCTTTTCTCTCCTCATCTGTTTGTGGCACAGGATACCAGTGTGGAAAAACAGGTACTTTATTTTTAAAATGAAAAAACCATGACAAAGCATGTTAAAAGTCTTGAGATTGAACCAACAACCAGGTCAAAACATTTTACAGAAAAAACAAAGAAACATAAGTATCAAGAGGGAAAGATGTGGTATGAATGAAAGAAAAGAAAGTACAGAAATAGCAATGGAATAAAAGGAAATAATCTAGTGATGTGAAAGTAGGTAATTAGTCTACATAATGTCAACAACATGCTTCAACTTTCACTCAACTGCTCTTACAGAACTTCCAAGGAAATCAACAGTGCTGTAAAAGGAGTGCTCAATTCATGAGCACTCACATGATAAGCTGACATGGTATCTTACACTCAGAATGAATAAACTGTCTATTTTGGGAAAAAGTCCTCCCAGTGTTTCTACCAGCTTTGTTGTCATCTCTGTGTTTCTGGACAGAAAGGGGGCAAAGAGAAGCAAACAACAAAACAAACATTTGTTTTCATTGTGGTGTCTCTATTCACTATGTTGGAAATTAAGTATTTTAGTACCATTGCCTTATATTTTAATGTTTTTGTAAATACTTTTTCTTTTTTTTCAAATAACAACCAGTGCTGAAACATGATCAGTTGTCCTGTAAAATGCAAATCCTTAATAAAGCATGCTTAATTCTTAAAAAACCATGAAAAAACCATCTGAAACCATGCCAAACCATGCCGCACCATGAAAAAATCATGTGATAAGCATGCATACCCATGCTGCAGACATATTATTGGCAACTGCTCACATAATTAACTCTTTCTTCAATCCTTTCTTCTTTTATGTCAACAATCTCCACAGTTTTAAATCATTTGTCATTGATGTCATTAATTGTATATCAACACCAAACCATTTTAAAGATCTTTCTCTTGTCTTCCCTGGAATTTTTCTTAATACAGAACTCAAAAACTAAGAAAGCTGCTTTTTAACCCCAAGCATCTTTCTTTCCTTGGTCTGCCTCTCAACTATAAATACTGTTCCTCTCCGTTGGAATGTTATGTATGATAAGCATCTTTGGTATGCATATTGATTGTATCATTCTATCTTCTCTCATGGTTTGTATTGGTTAAGTCCAACTTAACAAAAGAATGGGACAAATGATGAGAAAGGAGTGTATTCTAGAAGAAAGAAAAGGGTAGCAAAACCCCCTAAAGCAATGATGGAGATCTCCTCCTATTGTCTTTTTTTCTTTCTTCTGGAATACACTCCTTTTTGATCATTGTCCCTTTCTTTTGTTAAGTTGGACTTAACCAACAATTGGTTAGACTTATGGACTAAACCCTCTACTCTGGAAAGCTCTTTGGAGCTTCTCTCAGAAAAGTGGTAAAGGTGTTTTTACCTTTACTTATTCTTCTTTATATATCTTTACCTTATTTTGTTTCTTTGTTTTGTTTGCTGCTACTAGAATTAACAAAGACTCCCTTACACGATTCCTTGTCTTTCTCTTGTCATAACCTCTCAACACCCTCTAACAAGAACAAGACAGAGAAGTAACAACAAACATACCCAAGAACACACTTGTTTTCCTTTTCTTATTATAACATTAAGCTTTTGTCTCTTTGTTTGTTTTTTTTCTTGGTTCTGTGCTCAGGATTCAACAGTGGGGTGTAGCATGGTTGTTTTATGGTTTTGCATATTTATGATTTATGTGAAAAAAAAAGAATGCAAAAAGAGGGGAAGTATTTAATAATTAGCAACTACCACCATGGGCATAACTGCTGCATGTTCAATCAACAAAGGAAGGAAGGAAGGCGGTTGTTGGCAGGGCCTCCTCCCCCTTATTTGGCAAAAACAGTTACAAGATCATGCAGCCTACCATCAGGTGGACGAAGAAAAGCCCACCAGTAATAATTCATGATGGCCATAGATGGATGAACCACTCTAATGTTGCCTATGTCGCAATGTAGTGGCTGGCAGAAGAGAGAGTAGAGCTTTCCCTCCCTTCATTTCCTGCCGCGGCTGCCCCTGCCTCCTCCCCTACCACCGCCTCCACCACCACGCTTGCCCTTGCCCTTTCCTTTGCCGCCACCACTGGACTCACCGGCCTCATCGCTGGGGCCTCCTTGCCCTATAACGTCAAACTGGAAATTGCCCTTTGTGGCGTCTCTGAGCTCAGACATGAAGGTATCATAATCTGCATTGAAGGCAAAGCAAACAAGTGAGTGAAAGGGATGTAATTTTGGAAAGGATGAAAGCAAGTGGAAGGAGCTACCTCCTGGTACGATGGCTACTTGCATCTCGCAGCCCTCTGAAGTGTACTTTTCACCAGCTACTGACGCATATTTCTTCACCAAGCCCATAGCCTGACCCAGGAACTGGTGTGACACTGTGAAAAAGTCAGAGATAGAGAGGGCAGATAAGGAGAGAGAAGAGAACGCACCGACAAGGACTCCTTCCATTTCGCATTTCTTGATGGGAAGGACTTCAGGAAGGCGCTTGAGAACCTTATCTTGCACCTGACGCTCAGCAGGCATATCAGGATCAACAGTGATTTTAAGTTGAGTAAAGGCATTCTCAATCCTCACCACCTATTGTCCAAAGAATCCAGATAAGTAAACTCTCACAAGTGAAAAGCACTATGTGACAGGATGAACATACAGGGTGAGGTGTCTTGGTGCGAGGATCGATAAAGTATTTGTGAATGTAGTTCACTAAGTTTGTAGACAAAATTAAATAAAACAAACAACTTGATCTCACAAGAAAAAAAAATACCCATTTCGGCGCGTTTTTTGTCCACCTTGGCCTTCCTTTCGGCGGCGGACAACTGCAGCTCTCCCTTTTCTACAATTAACTTGGCAATATCGTCTTGATTGGAGGTATCAAAAGCTTTTCTGTTGTGTGCAAGGCAGGCATAGATTGTATCGTAAGTGAGGGCTCATAAAAACACACTCAAGCACACAAAAAAAAAACTAAAAGCAACTAACTGAAGATCACTTTCATTAGCCCTTTGCCCCTTTGATTGATCTGTAAAGATCTGTAGATTTGGTGAGCAGCATACAGAGATAGAGAGAGTAGTAGCAGGAAATTGAAAAAAATTTACCTCATCAGAGAACAGAACGTTGGACCAGCCCAGCTTTCCCTCTCTGAATTTAAGGGCAGCGCCAGGCTTGCACAGCACCTCAAAGGTGGTGCGGTCTACCTTGTGTCTCACTACTTGGAAGGACATTTGCCTGTGGTTGTTTGCTTTCCTGACTGGTTTTTTTGTATTGTGTTGTGTGCTTTTGCGGCTGCTGGGCCTTGTTCGGTTCTCGAGTGAGTCCCCTCGGTCTTTTCTGGGAAGTTCCTTTTCTTGGTTCGTTCTCATAATATCCATGACGTCACGAATCGAGCCTTTTTTCTTCGGAGGCAAGTTCAGACGGTGGCATGGGGTTGTTGGGGGAGGAGGGAGGAAGGGGGCTTTAAAGTAAACGCGACTCTACAAGCTAACATTTAACATCATCACCATTAAACATTTACAAGTACAAACAGCAAAAAACAAAATGTGACACGAACAACAACAACAACGAACAAAAAAACCTGGGCACTCGTCCACCCCAACGAGAAACCTGCGGCTCTCAATAGAGAGGATAGCAAGCCTAAAGCCAAGTTACTTCTCTGCGCCTTCGGCTGCCATGTCAAGTACTTTGAGCAGCTCCTCGTCGATGGCGGGCAGTTCGGACATGGAGCTGGTCCTTCTTCTGGTTCGTGTCATCTTGTCCTTGCTCTTCCTCTTTTTCTTCATCTTTTCTTTGCTGTTCTTGCCTTTGCTGCTGAGCTTGCCACTCCCCTTACTGCTCTCCTTGCCGCTCTCTTTGTCGCTGCCAGACTCCAGCCCGCCGCCACGATGAAGACCGGTCAAGTCCAACGCCATGGAGCCTGCCCTTCGTCTGGTGTTGCTGAAGAGAGGGGGTGACCCTCCTGACTTTTTCTTGCTTCCGCTGCTGGCAGTTTCGTTGCTTCCTCCGCTACTGGCATGGCTACTGCTACTGCCATTCTCCTCTGCTCCTTCTTCCAGAATCTCTTCCAAGCCAAACGGCGCAGCAGCAGTGCTCTTCTTCTTTTGCTTGCGCTCCTTTGAGGGTGGCGTCTTGGGTTCTGGAGGTTGTTGTATCTCTTCCTGACCCGCCTGGCCCTCTCCTCCCTCTTCTTCAGCGGCAGCAAGCTCACCCAGCGCAGCCTCGAACTCGTCCTCGTCAACGTCCTCACCAAACTTGTTGTTGTTGGCCCAGAACATGATCTTCTTAGGAATGGACCTACTGAGATCGCTCAGGCTGCGCCTCTTGCTCTTGGCCTTGGCACCTCTAGAGAGTTCCTTCTTCCTACCCTTGACCCAGACGTGCTGCAGGGCCTCCTTCATGGTGATGCGCTGCTTTGGGTCCTTGTCCAGCATGCCAGTCAGCAGCTGGCAGAGCTCGGGGGAGAGGTGATAGGGTCGCTTAAAGTCATATCGGATGATAGCTCTTCTGGTCTCGTCGGGGGTGGCCTCGTGGAAGGGCAACGTTCCGGTGGTCATCACGTAGAGTACGCAGCCCAACGACCAGACATCTACCTCCGGTCCCTTGTAGGTTCTGTTCCGTTCAATTTAGGAGAGAAGGGTGTTATTGTCGGTGTTGTGGCGGCAAACAGAGGAGGAGAAAAGGAGCAAGCGGTACCCTCCCACACTCACTATCTCGGGAGAAGCATAAAAGAGGGAGCCACAGGCTGTGTCTGTTAACGTCTGGTTTAGCAGGCAGAAGTATAGAGATCCTTAGTGCTAAACTGTTGAATAAAGCCGAAGTAGAAATGGATGCGAACCTTGTTGTTCCACATGGTCCCGTATCCCATGTCTCCTAATAAGGCTTTTCCATCAAGGCCCAGCTGTTTGGTATTACAAAACAAAAAGAACAGTGAGCAAGAAGAGTTTTTATGACGTTAACGGCGTCTATACACACCAAAATGTTCTCAGGTTTTACGTCTCTGTGCACGAAGCTGTTGGAGGAAAGAGTAAAATAAAGCAAGTCAGCAGTTTGAGGTAAAGAGTCACCGAATGGAAGCAAACATACCCAGAGTTGTGCATGTATAACAAGGCCTCTCCTATTTGTACAAATATCTGGTGTATCAATGAGGACTTCAGTGCTGAACCACTCACTACCGTGGAAATAAAGCTAGAAAGAGCAGAGGAATGCAAACCCTGCGGGCTTCATCTTCCGTGAGTCTGCCCCTTTCCGAACTGACTATGTGGGTATAGAGGTCACCCCCGCTAGCATAGTCCATAACTATGCACGTCTCGACGGGGTTCTCAATAACCTCCACCAAACGAACGAGGTTTGGGTGCTGTACATGCTTCATTATGGAATACTCTGCTCAAGCAGGGAGAAAAAAACAAAGGGATGGTAAGAAGGATACTTTAGCTAACCAGATGTTAATACCGTTGTTGCGTACCTCGAGAAATGCGAATCTGTTGTTCCTTGGTGAGACCTCTCTACAAACGGGAGTGCATATGAAGAGTCGTTAGTGGAAACCGAAATGACGAGTTACACATAAGAAGCGCAAACAGCTCGAAGTTCCGAAGAAAAAAAAGGCAACATACCTTATCAACAACTTTGACGGCATAGTACTTGCCGTCCCGCCTGTCTTGGGCAAGCTTGACCTCACCGGTAGCACCTTTGCCGAGGAGATGAAGCATGGTGTAATTGCCATTCACGGAGGGCCTTCTCTCAGCCACCAGCATGGGCTTAACCTTCAACGTGGCTGGCAAAGGCCGGGGAGAGGGGGTTATTTCTAGCATGGTGGGTTGCAGAGCAAAGGGGAGGGCGGTTGGTTTGGTATGAACGGTGAAAAGTGGAATGATAAAAAAACAATATTATTAGGAGGCATTGAGGAACCTTACCTACCCTCGCGGTAGTCGCGTATCTGCTCGACCGCGCGGTGCAACTTGCAGAAGCGGTGCTAGGCTACTCATGAGGAAAAGGAAAAGATGAATGGGAACCCGCCAGACGACCAAGAAAGCAAGTTTCTCCTAGGTAACCCTACCCGTTACTATGGAAATCGGCGCCAAGTAATAAAGCATACCACCACCATTCGGGCTTTACGCGATCTCCCGTTATTCCAATAATGCAAACAAACTGTACAAACTGTGCTGGAGAGCTGCCCGACAGCGAGCACAAGGAAGTTCACATGACGACATGAATGGTCCTAACGAAAACAAAAAACCAAAAGGGATGACCGAACAACAAACAGCAGCTTCTCCGTGGCTTGGCCAGAGTACACTCTCTCGTTGGAACGCCCTGCTGCAGGTTTGTGTGCCTTTTATGTTCCCCCACGTATCACGGCTCTCTTTCTCCTCCTCTCATGCAAGGCAATGCGATTTCTTTCTTTGTTCTTTTGTAGGGGGAGGGAGCCCAATCAGACGCGCTGCTACCTGAGCTGCGAGAGGCATGGCGGCACTTTGCTGACAATCCGGGGAAGGACGCCGAGCTGGGCTTTTTTGTGGAGTGGCAGCTCTCCTCGATAATAAGCAACCAGGTTGGTTTCTGTTTTTCAAAAAAGTTCTCAGTGGTGGCTGCTAACTGAAGTGGGAGAGTTTTTTCTAGCGGCTTCTGGAGAACATTTTCTTTGAATATGTTGATACCGTCGTTCATTTTCTGGATCACGAGGCGCTAGCTCATGCTTGCCAACAGGTTTGTTCACTTCATTTGGTTCATTATTCATTACGTTTCAGCGTGCTTCTTTCTCTTCTCTGCTTTCTCTCTCTCATGCTTCCGCTCTTCAGTTGCTTCGACAGCTGTCGATGGCCGGCAATCCACGAGAGGGCATCATTGCACTCGAGGAGGCTGTTCATAAAGTAAACAGAGCAACCAGTATTCCATGCTTGTTGAGCTGCTTAGAGACTGGTTTGCTTTCCGTTCCATTCCTCCAAACATGTCTTTCCAACAATCCAACTTTTCAATAATGCAACGCTTCTCTCTCTCTCTCTCTCTCTCTCTCTCTCTCTTCGTACTCTCTTCATGAAAGTGCTGGGTCGCCTTCCAAAACAGAAACGAACGACCTTTATACAGAGCACTGTTGATGTTGGAAGAGGTGTGCTTGCACGGCACGCTACTGCTTCTGCACCCGACAGACAGGACGAGAGCGAAGAAGAGGAAGAGGAAGGGGAAGAAACGGAGGAACAGGACCAAGAACAAGAAAAAGACAGTGATGAGATTGAGAATGATAAAATGAAGAAATCTATCAAAATAACAAACGCATTTGGAGACACCGATGGTGAAGATGCTGACAAGTACAAACTATCGACAGATGCTGCATGCATTATTCCTAGTGTGCTTTCTTTGCTCAGCACTTTGTTAGTGGATGACGATAAGGTAGGTAGCAGTACTCCCAAATGTTGCGAAAATACAATCTGACCTACTGTTTGGAAGCGCATTCATGAGTTTTCTGGAAAGCAATTAAAGCAGCGCCTGAACGCGATGGTGTTGACGCTGGAGAATCTTGCCTTGCTCGCTCGTACCAACTTGAATCACAGCAATAATGTATCTTCCACAGCACAAATGGCAATGGTGTGTCTGTTTTTATGTCTTCTGTTGCAATTTTTGATTTTGTTGCTTCTTTTCTTTGCTAACGTCTTTGTAGTGTATATTATCGAGGCTAGGAGTTGAGCCTATTTTTCTTTTGAGGAGCATTCCTTCACTTGGTAAAGTTTGTTTTTTTTTTCTTTTTGACTTCTTACACTGACTTAGCTACTCCATCTAAAGAGGTCAATGCTGATGAAGAACATGAAGATGCACAACGACTATTAGTAGGCATCGCTTGCTATTTTTATATAAACTTGGAACAACAACGCTGGGCCGAAGATAGTCCCTTTTGGAATGTGCTTTCCCCATTATACCGATACTGCCTGCTTGTACCTTCCATTTCTCTAATGTTAAAAGAGTACGATGTGAAAGCTAAACCCTCTTCTTCTCCTTCCTCTTCACTCGATATGACCTGACTGACTTGTTTATTTTAGTCCAGCCCCTCTTATTGCAGAGAAAGGTTTGATAATGATGCGGCATATGCTGAATGCATTGACCGAAGAAAAGAGAGAAGCAAGAAAGACAGGACACCTTGCTCCCAATGGACGTGAGGGCGTGGCTTCACAACCAATAGTGAGCGTTGATCCATCGCAAGAAGCGAACATAATGACTTTCGGAGTTTCCATGAAGACTTTCGTGCTCTTTGCACAGGTTTCTTCCTTTATCTGCGTTGTCTTATTTTTATTTCTTCCTGCTAAGGCTTCATTTTATGTAGAACTTGATAATGTTCATGACAAACTGCGGGAAGTTGGAGCGGCGACAAGAAGCCTTTTTGCACTTGAACACCTTCCTGTCGCTGTTTGAAGAGGAGGAACGTTACCGCCTGTTGGGGGACCTGCTACGGACCTGCCCTTATCCATCCATCAAAGGGCTATTAATTCACAGACTCAAACAGGAAACTATTCGAGCATGGCCGAAAGATGAGGAGCATCAACAACAAAGAAAGAAGGTTTCCCCTTTCAGCTCTCCAAAGTTGTTAGATCTGTTCCCTTTCTTTATGCACTTCAGTGGTGAGAGCAACCTCTTGCAAGACTTTGATGTGTGGATGAACGCCCTGAACTACTATCGCTTCCTATTGCTGAGAGATAGACCAAAGCAGAAAGAGGAGGACTCACCACAACAACAAAACGTTGGTGTTTGGGAACCACAGTTTCGACAAGCGGTCGAGGCGGATCTGTTGGAACCTCTCTCGCTGGCCATTCAGCGGCAGATCAAGGAGCACACGGGGGCGCTCACCCCAGAAGAGCAGCGCAAGCGAGTGGCCCTGATGACGAAGCATGGTTTCCCCGCTCTTCGTCCCTCCGACGTGCACAGCGCCTCTGTTGCCTCTTTGGGGAACCTCCATGTTCTTCAACAGGTCCTCGATTGCGTCTTTGAACTGCTGCGCCCCGTCGCCTCAACCTCTTCCTCTTCTTCCTCCGACGCCACCACGACCAACTCTACATGACGTGAAACTGAAACTTTGGCTTCGTTCTCTCTTTCAATAATAAGGCTCAAAAACCTACCAAGGTTGGACGGACGGTTTGTCACTCTTTCCGGCCGTCAGACCTTAAAGGGTTCTCACCATCAACGCAGTCGCAACTCCTTGAGTAAGCCTTCCCTGATTCAAGCAGAGCGTTCAGCTGGTGTTCGTCATACAAGGACAAGTTCTGCACTCCGACAAAACGGCGAGCTGGAGAGGGTTTTTATAATTAAACATAAAAAGGCGGAGAGTTCAATAGAGGAAGAGGAACCAATCAGAGCCCGTGAAAAGCGAATCAGATCGCCGCGCTATATTGCGCCTCCTCCAAAAAAAGAGACTAGCATGATTGCGCTTTTTGCTTGTTTGAAGTAAAACAGCAGAACAGAGATAGGTGCAACGTCGGGAGAGGAAGGAACACACCTTGCCAGCCAGCAGCGAACATCCTTCTTGTTCTTGTTCTTCTTCTTCTCCCTCGTCAACCTTTATTTATATTTATTTTGTAAAGAGCAAAGATGAATTTCGGACCACCACCGCCTGGTTTGATGGGGCCACCACCCCCTCCTGATCCCTCCAATTTCAAACCACCGCCAGCCACCAAGGGCCGCAAAGACCTCCTGAGCAGCATTGAGAAGGGCGCTCGTCTCAAAAAGGCTGTGACCAACGACAGAAGCGCTCCTATTCTCGGTTCCTTTTCTCTAAATCTTTGCTCCCTCTTTCTCCTCTCTTTGCCCACTTTTTCTAACAACACGCGTGTTTGTTTGGATGCAGAAAAGCCAAAGGCAGGAGGCGGTGGCATGGGCATGGGTGGTGGACCGCCAGCGCCAGTGCGGCCCGGCGGCCCTGCTCCTCCCTCCAGAGGTAAACCTTTTTTGCCTTTTGATCTCCTCCTTTCTCTCTTTGTTCCCTGCCCGCAACACCAGACTGCACTTCTTTGCTAACCTGAATAAACAACTGTTGTTTGACACATGCAGTTGCTCAAAGACCAGGCGGCTTTCCCAGTCCGCCCTCCGCAGGACCCGTCATTCCAGGACGACCTTCGCCAGGAGGACCAGTAGGAAGAGGAGGTGGAGGCGCTCCTGCTATTCCTGGTCGACCCTCTCCACCAGCGCCAGGAGGAAGTGGGGGAGCCCCTGCCATACCTGGTCGTCCCTCTCCTTCGGTGCCAGGAGGAGGTGGTCGTGGAGCAGCCGTGCCCCCACCCATGGTTTCGCCACCGGGTGGCCGAGGACGAGGCATACCGCCTCCTGTAAGCACACCCCCGGCGGCCACCAGAGCTATTCCTCCCTCACCAAGCCCAAGAGGACCACCACCAATAGGAGGCCCTCCTCCCGTCAGCCCAAGAGCTTCGCCCGCCGTTCCTCCCTCCATAAGCCCAAGAGCACCCCCTCCAGCAGTAGGCGGACGAGGACGAGGCATACCACCTCCTGCGATGGGTGGCCCGCCACCGATGGCAGGAGGAAGAGGGCGAGGAAGCCCTGCTGTACCTCCCCCCTCGGCAAATCGAGGCCCTGCTCTTCCTCCTCGTGGTGGTCCTCCCGGTGGCCCTCCTGTGCCACATCGCGGTTGGTGAAAGCCTTCTTCCCTTCTTCCTTTCTTCCCTTCCCCTCTGCACCGTTCAAACGCTACCGCTGCGCTGTGCACCGTTTTCTTAAAACATCATCATCAACATTGGTTTGATGGGTCGATGGTGGTGCTAGACACCCTAGCTGGTATTATAGTACAGTATTTATGGGACGATGTGGATGGATGGATGGATGGATGGATGGATGGATGGATGGATGGATGGATGGATGGATGGATGGTTGGAAAGAAGACACTTTTTCTCAATTTGCCTTTCCTTTGTAGATGAACAACAACCACAATAACAACATAAACAACAACCACAATAACAACATAAACAACAACATAAGACAACAACGAAAATTTGAAATAGAAAAAATGGATTGAAAGAGAGAAGAGGAGATGTTTGTTTTGTTTTTGGTTTCGTTGTGTGTCTATGTCATAAACTGCATAACAGCATAGAGGCCATAGAGTAGCTCGGCTTGTCGTGCAGCTTCGGCGGCCAGCAGGCTTACATGGCACTTCTCGTCTGCTCGCAGGTCCAACCCGATATTCACAAAATCGTTGTAGGTTATGGTTTTCGGAGAGCATGATGCCTTTTTGGCAAAATGCTTTATGGACCGGTTTAGATACAGGTTTACCTGAGGACAAAAACAAATGCCATTTAGTGATAAGAAACACCATAAAGAGAGGGGCTGCTAAACAGGGATAATGTACATTTCGATAGTCATAGTCGGCGTGCAGCAAGCCGTTGATGCGATGAACGTAATACCATACAGCCTCTCGGAAGGGGCTCGTGTCCACATTGACGTGGCTCGCGATCCTACATTGGATGAGATCGTTGTTCAGTATGTTTGGTTTGGAGAGGAGAGAACGAAGAGAATAGCATACGAGCGGTCAGTCATATAATAGATGTAATCAAATTCGTCATCAAGCAACGGAGCCACATCGGCAAAGAAGCGGCTGACTAGAGCGTAGCCATGCTCCTTCCAACTGTAGTATTGGACATGAAAGACGGAATAATCCTTGGACCGAACATCGAAGTCCACGTGATGCCCCTTAAACTCACCCACATATTTCTGTACATATGCACTGCTATTCTCTCCGGTAATCGCCGTTCGTTTATCTTCACGCGGAGCCTCCTCACTTGCTGCTTTGGTCGCTGCACCTTCTTCTTCTGTGGATGGTGGTTGCGCGGTTAGTAATTTCCTGATGCGACCTCTGCCATATGTAGAAGTTTTACAAACCGTTCATGGCCGCGTTCTCAAAAACAAGCCTCTGTGATTGTGGCTGGTCCTCCTCATCCTGTTCACTTGAGTTCTTGCTGCCAGTCAAGGCACTGACCACTTTGGCAAGCTCCTCTGACATTCTGATGTCAGGTTTAGCTGATGCTATTGTATGGCAAATATCAGGAAAAAGGTGGTTGGCAGTGTCTCAACAAGGGAGTGGAATGATGTACCTCGCAGATCCTCTAAGTTGATGGTCTCTTCTACGTTCATATCTAACTCTGGAAGTATACCACAACCAAACACGACGCCTGCCATGAAGCGGAATGTCGACATAATAACAAGGGCATGCACCAGCTCCCCTATCGACCAGGCATCAGCCCCCTTGGCTACTTTCTATTGATTCCGGCAAATTGTCACAGCGTTGCAGTGAGAAACAATGAAGGGAATGCGGAAGAACAAGAACAAGAAGAAAGAGAGCACGAAAAAGGGAGAGAAAGAACGAAACTGCAATGTGGTCTTTCTTGAGAAGCCACGGTTGATGTGCGAGCAAGCAATTAATTTCCAACAAGGAGGCCTAAGGGATACGAAAAGTTGGTCACTTTGCACGCTCATATGAAACGGGACAAGCCAAACAGAAGCTTCACACAAAGGAAGGAAGCAACAAACCAATTTTTTAGGGATGTAGGAAATGCCAGCAAGCCAAGCAGGGTCTCCACCATTGGCAAGATAGTCTTGCTCCATGAGACGAACAAGATAGAGGCACTCATACTGGCTAGCCGCCATTATCGCTATGTAGCTGCGTATGTGCAGCTGCAAAGGACCTGACGCCGTCATCACAAGCGAGTATGTCTGATAGAACCTTTCCAAGAAACCCCCATGCCATGCCAGCACCCGCAGGAAGTGAGGCAGCCGCCCACTTTGCACAAAGATCTCTGCAAATAGTCTTTGAGTGAGCTCATCATCAGAATCAAGCGGAACAAGCTCCTTTTCATCCACAAACGCGCTAACCCCATGCCATCGTGGCAACTCCATATGCAGCTCCTTTGTGAGGTCAGAGTTAGTCCGCACCTCGATTCCGTTACAGCGCAACCATAAGAGAGTAGAGACAACAGTGGCGAAGGGAGACCGGAGACGAGAGAGGAGAGAACGAGAGCAGAGAGCAGAGAGCAGAGAGCAGAGAGCAGAGAGCAGAGAGCAGAGGGAGGAGAGCAGAGAGCAGAGAGCAGAGAGCAGAGAGCAGAGAGCAGAGAGCAGAGAGCAGAGAGCAGAGAGCAGAGAGCAGAGAGCAGAGAGCAGAGAGAGCAGTAGCGAAATAGAACCTCACTGCAAAACTTGAGTAGCTCAGCAAAGGCTTCACGGACATCAGGAAAGGGGCACTGGCAGCTTAGCCGCACCATGCGTGGAAGTTGCGAGCGAAGAAACATCTTGCCTTTCTCGGTATTTCCCTGGTCGCGCAGGAACTGGAGCAAGCTCTCCAAAGCCTCCGCTCGCTCCGCTGGATCAGCGACGCAGATGGTCTGGAAGCAGGCGGCACTTTGGTCCAGCTCCAGCTCCAGCGGGAGGCTGGAGCGAGGAGACTTGGCAGCAGGGAGCGGTCGCTGGTGTTGCGAGCCAGGGCTGGGCGTTGAAGGGGGAGGAGGAGACGTGTCTCGCCTCCAATCGGGTGAGTCCATCCTTTACTCTTCTGCTTGTTCTTTGTTTTGGGTAGACTAAGACCAGCGGAGAGGGTGCTGCCACTTTCTGTGTTTATCTTGAAGAGCAGCCAACAAAAGTGCTGTAGAAGCGACAGAGGCAAGCAAGCGCTGTTGTTCGATTAAACAGTAGCGGTGGTGGTGGTCCGTAGTGAGGTGCACTGCTTTGCAAAAAAAAGAACCAAACTGTTCAGCCACTAACCCCTCCCACTCTCTTATGTATGAGGGCTTCTCTTATGTATGGGGGGCTTTTTTCTCTGTCTTTCTTTTTGGGGGCGGTGGTTGTTGGCAAGCAGTAGCAGCCGCAGCCGTGCTATTCTTTGGGAGACCTGCAGCCGGTTTAGGTTAGGGTTAGCGGTTAGGACTTCACCCAAGAAAGGGAAAGCCCTGGTTGACTGAAAAGAAATGGCAAGGGATAAAAGGGCAACAAAAAAGTCCTCCGCTTCCCCGCTGACTTTCAGCGGGAAAAATCAGTGTCGACAAGGACCACTGCCACACCAAACCATTGCGCGTTGGTTAGGTGTGTGGCGCTTTGCAGAGGAGAGACAGGTCTGTCTCTTCGTTGGGATTTGGTTGGCTTCTCCTCTGAAAGACTCTGCAGAGAGGAGCGGTGGTGCGGGGAAGGCCCTCAATCAATCGCCCTGCGGCCGTGCCACCCACCAACTGAACTACTGCCCCCCGCTTCAAACGAAAAACGCAACAACAAGCAAACGCACGTTGTTGGAAAGAGAGTGCAACTTTTTGTCACAACAGCGAAAACGAAGAAGTAAGAACGGTGACAGAGGTGGGAAAGCACACCAGAAGCACGATGCACAAACATAATAGCCACATGGATAAAGTGTACTCAGTGGAGGAGCTGCCTTGTTGGCAGCAACAGACCAGCCACCACTCCAGCCCTGCTTTGCAGGGCATTTCCGAGCACGCTGACCACCCTGCTCTCCGCAAGCCCTCTCGCTTTCCGTTCTCTCTCCCGCTCAACCTGAAGCTTAGCCTATGGTTCTCTTTCTCTTCTTTTTTTTGTTTTCGCACCCGTGCCATTTCCTCCTCTGGTTTATGTTTCTTTGTTTTTCATGTTCTCTTTTTTGCCCTCCTCCCTGTTCCTCCTTTTTCCTTCTTTTTCACTGTTTCTCTTCATCTTCTGACAAACCAACGATAGGAGAGGAGACTTGTGTAGCTTAAGAGTGGGTGCCATCGGTACTAACCCCTGCTTTTTTTGGTGCTTCTTTTCAACACCACCACTCACAATACCATATATCCACAAAAAAAAAACTAAACTCAAACAGTTCACTCCACCAACGAGACCTTCACAGAGCAAAATCCTTTGAATGACCGCCTGTTCAAGATTGCAGGACCCAACCTCATTGAAGTGGTTTCACGGCTGGAGGGTTGTCGTTCTGGCGAGGCCAAAATAACACCAGCCTTTGATCTTCCTGCGAGGTATCTCTCCCCTCTCCTCTCTGACGAGCCTCCTATCCATGGGTGCTAAGGACTGCTTTAAAGCAACATAATACACACGGTTGGTCCGCGCTACAATGATAAATATGTAACAGCAGCAGAGAATGCGTTACACAGTGTACGTTGAGGATAGCTGTGTTTTTATAAGAAATGAGAACTTACGTGGTCCCTTTTTGATAATATGCTTGTTGCTGTTTTAGTGCTACCGCAATTGCCTTCAGTTGATGGCGGAAAACCAGTTGGAAAGCATTGCCTTCAGTGTTATCAACTTGAAGCGACGACTATTTCCTCCAAGCAATGCAGCGCACATTGCCATTCGTACCTGCTCCTCCGCATATTAGGTTTTGGTCATAGCAGGTCACTAACTCTTTTCGTCTTATTAACAGGAACCGTGCGCCGGTTTATGGAGCGGTATCCTCAATATGTGGGACGAGTGGTGTTTTGCATGGACAACGATGACGACCTAGAGCTTTATTCCAATGTCCTTCCGCTCTACTTTCCAAGAACAAAAGAAGAAGAGCAGCTGGCTAAAGTGCTTTTGCCCGCTGATACCGGTAACGCTCTTGGAGAAACGTCAATAGAAGAGAGGAAGATACGAATTGTAGCCTTTCCGGTCACTTCTGAAGAGAAAGGAGAAACAGAAGAAGAGGTGGGAGAACACGAAGTGGAGGAAGAAGAGGATAGCCGGTGCTACAATGCAGAAGGAGAAGATGAGAGCGTCGATGAAGAATTTCTGGGATACCGGAAGGAGGAAATCTTGGCTCTTACCAACATGTTGGTTCGTTTCCTTTCCTCCTAAATGCTTTGTCGAGTCGTAAGTGATAATGCTAATGCAAAAATCTCCCAAACAGGAGGATCCTGACAAACTGCGAGAAGAGAAGGTAGAAGCAGCCGAGGTGGCACGCTCCCCACAAGACCGTGTATACGATGCATTGTGGGCCTCTACTGAGAGCACTGATCTTTCCGATATATCTCGCTTGAATATTATGTACAACGCCGGAGAGGACGCGCGAGGTTTTCCTCTCCTTGTGTTTATTGGCAACAGGTAAGAACCTATCCATTTGTTTTATTTTAGTATCCCCCCCCCCAAAGGAAGTTAACATTTTTAAAATAAACAGAATGCCACCCAATCCTCAACTTCAAGAAAGAGTACTTTTGTATATTATTCAAGTACTCCATCCAATAGCCACCAAACGGGACTATAACGTTGTGTACCTGCACACCAACATGACGAAGCAACAACAACCAGACCTCAACTGGCTTCGGCGATTGCACGCCCTCTTCGAGCAAAAGTATAGCCAAACATTGAGAAAATTCTACGTGGTGCATCCAACATTTTTGTTGAAGATGGTAGTGACAGCGCTCACTCCTCTCCTCTGCACAAAACTCAGCCGAAGTTTGCAGTTTGTAGAGAGTCTATCAGGACTTCGTCCTGCTATAGATCCCTCTTTCCTTCGCTTGCCGGATGACATTCTTGCCGTTGACCAAAAGATGTTTGGTCGTCGGTTTGGCTCTTCCGTTCCTTCTACTTCCTCTGCTTCTCCAACAACACCAACAAAGCAATCCACTGCTGCTTTTTTGTCTCACAGCGGTGATAGTCGCAGTATTGGAGAGGATGGAGGTCTTTAGTGTATGTTTTCCTTCTTATTTGCCCTTCAGAAAAGCTTTTCTTCGCTCATGGTTCGTATGTTTCGTTCCATCGCGTCTCTATGCCTTATCTTGCTTGTAGTGAGGGAAGGAAGGAAGAACAAGGAGAGCAGAGAAAAAAGATGGCCACATATGATCGTGATACGACAGAAAGAAAGAAAACAAGTACAACCAAAGTTTCAGGGCTTGTAGTAGCCAGACGGGAGGAATGGCATTTTGGAAACGGTGGCCGGGAACATGTTTTTGCGCACAGAGATGCGAACGGGGCTACCTGGTTGCGCCAGTTCGGAGGGCACATAACCCATCGCTATCGCTTTCCTCAGAGAAGGTCCGAATCCTCCGCTTGTAACCAGTCCTATCTCCTTATCATCTTCTTTGGCGAAAATGGGAGCATGTGCTGTTGATGTTGAGGTGAGACAAAAGAGAAGAGAATGCGAGACAGCAAGAAAAGGGATAGACACCTCTGGCAATGCCTTCCTCGAGTACAAAACCTACACGCTTCCGAGATACTCCCTCCTTCATTTGTTTCAAGATAATATCAGCGCCAGGAAACCCACCCTCTTGTCGTCTTCTCTTTCCTGCATTGTGCCAAACACGAACAAATATAGGGTCAGCAATGTGACATGAGAGGTGAGAAGAAACAGGAGAACAGATGACGAACCAATGGTCCAAGTAAGAGCTGCCTCAACGGGGGTTGTGTCTTCGTCAATGTCATTACCATAAAGGCAAAGTCCTGCCTCCAAACGGAGACTGTCCCTAGCTGCCAAACCAACAGGCATCACCGCTTCATTGGCCAACAATTGTCGTGCGAAGTTAACAATGTGTTTAGAAGGCACTGAAACCTTTCGAAAGAATAAGGAAAAGGTTAAAGGAGACAACTACAACTTAGTACTAAGGTCACAAAACAAACCTCAAAGCCGTCTTCCCCCGTGTAGCCACAACGTGTCACGCGGCAGTCCTTAATACCGTTGACAGGCATAGGTTTGCCATGCATGAATTTCAACTGTGACAAATCCCCAGAAACAAACTGGGATAGCACTTTGGCGGCTTCTGGGCCTTTTCATTTCAAACAATGAAAATGGAATGGATTTTTTCTGATTTAGAAGCCAGCCACAACCACAACCACAACCACAACCACAACCACAACCACAACCACAACCACAACCACAACCACAACCACAACCACAATTAGAGGAGTACCTTGCAAAGCAAGTAGGGAGTGGTCAGTGAGGACCTCCATTTGCACGTCGCCACCTTTGTCCCTAAAGGCAGCAAGGTGTTGGCGGAGGTGCGCAATGTCCTTGTCGGCGCAACCTGCGTTTATGACAACATAGAGGTGGTCTTGACCCTTGCTTATGACAGTGTCGTCCTTGATACCTCCCTTTTCGTTGGTGAACAGAGAAAGACGGGCTTGGTCCTGTTGTAAGCCCTCCAAGTCTCCAACCACCAAACTCTCCAAGAATGCTATTCTATCCTTTCCTGTCAACCTGTTTCGTTGTTTTGTTAGTCGCTTGGGGGTGACCACCCCCTGAACGAAAGAAAGGGTGAAGAAAAACGTGCTTAAGTTGACCCATGTGAGAAACATCAAAGAGGCCAGCTCTAGTGCGAGTGTGGACGTGTGACTCGGTAATGCTGTGAGTGTATTGAATGGGCATGTCCCACCCGCAAAACGGCACCATCTTGGCTCCAAGCTCTTGGTGTAAGTCATGCAACGCGGTTCGCTTCAGAGCCTGGAACAAAAAAGCACTTGTGGTTAGTGAGAGAACCACGCCCCGTTTAACAGGAGTGGAGAGCGCCAATGGCTGTAAGCGTGCCTGCGAAGCGGCAGGGGCGGCATAAGACCGGCTGAGAACAGGCTTGTGGCACAGCGTGCTTCCCAGCGAGGCACAAGCGTAAGTCCCTCTTCCTTTCAACATGGCAGACAGCAGCGGAGAGTAACAGGCGATAGGGAGGGGGGTAGTAGTGGTGATGAGGCAGTAGAGAGCAAGAGGATATTACTCCCTGCACAACACGACTTGGGTTTTATTCTCGAGAATAAGAATAAGGTGGGTGGGTCCCACCTTTCTGTTGATCTGAAGTTCGATCCGGCGGCAAGGTTAGGGTTGCGTTGGCGAGAGCTAGGTTTAGGGGGTTGTTGCCCCCTCAAGCCCTATTCTTCAGAGAAAGAGGCCACTGCCCGTGTTTTTTTTGTGGGGGTTACACACACACACACACACACTCCAAAGGACTTCTTCCTTCTGCAACAACAACAAGGGGCACACGTTGCGGCAATGAGCATTTCCAGACAGATTGGCGAAATAGCGGGCATCGCTGACCAGAAGACTAGGATACAAAACTACAAGGACCTCCTCGCCGAGCTCTTTCAAGCGAAAAATGTGGAGGGCCTCAAAGAGTTGATCGATCACAGTGAGTTTCCTTTGTTTTACTGTTGCCACCTTGTTCCGTCATAGCCTTTCTAACGGCCTTCATTACCACAGTGGTGGCTGAGGACACCGCCCTTGTCATCTCCAGGCAGATCTTGCAGACTTTCGCCCTCCAGCTTAAGGACAACGTAGCAGAGGAGAGCCAAGTCCTTCCTCCCGAAGCTCACAAAGAAATCGCCCACTATGCTTTGGAGAAGATGCAGCCCCGCGTGTTGCCTTTTGAGGAGCAAGTCTCCATCATTAGAGAGTTTTTGGCCCAGGTTTATGAGGAAGATGAAGACTTTGTGCAAGCTGCGGACATTCTGCGGGCCATCCCTCTTGACTCTGGCAATCGGTACTCCTTTTCTCTCCCTTCTCTCTTCTTTTTGAGTCCTCTTCCCTTTCTTTTTTTTGCAAGTGTTGAAAGCTGGCAAATATTCTGTTATGATGAACTCAAATACGCATTAGAAGAACAACCAAACGCAACTTACTGGTTGTTTGAAATGTTATCAAAATCTATTGGAGCTGTCTGAAACTTTTTTCCTACTCTCTCTCTCTCTCTCTCTCTCTCTCTCCCTCCCCTTCTCCTTGTCGTTCATGACTGTACTGACTTGGTGGATTTCAGTTTGGTGGACAACGAATACAAGGTTAACATCTACGTCAAAATTGCACAACTCTACCTAGAAGAAGAAGAAGCAGTGATGGCTGACACATACATTAACCGTGCAGCCGTGTTGGTGCATGGTTGCAAGGATCCGGTCCTCCAACTACGCTACAAAGTCTGTTTCGCTCGCCTGTTGGACCACAAGAGGAAGTTCATCGAGGCCTCCCTTCGCTACTACGAACTTTCGCAGATCCTCGGTGAGAAAGAAAGGATGGATGCCCTCAAGGCTGCCGTCACCTGTGCCATCCTCGCCAGTGCTGGCCCTTCCCGTTCCCGTGTTCTTGCCACCCTCTTCAAAGATGAGCGTACTTCCAAAATTGACGTTCACGATATCCTAGAGAAGATGTAAGTTTTCTCTCTTTCTCTCTCAACCATCAAAATACTTAGCTGCTTTCATAATACCTACCTAGGTATTTGGAGCGCGTGTTGAGGAAGCCCGAGGTTCAAAAGTTTGCCAGTGGACTCAAAGACCACCAAATGGCGCTACTTGGAGATGGCTCTACAGTATTAGAACGAGCCGTTATCGAACACAACCTTCTTTCCTGCAGCAAAATCTACAATAACATCACCTTTGAGGAACTTGGCTCTTTGCTAGAGATTTCGCCCGAGAAGGCAGAGCAAGTGGCAGCCCGCATGATGGTTGAGGGCCGTATGAAGGGAAGCATTGACCAGATTGACAAACTCATCCAATTCGAGAACGGTAACCCACTCTGCGCCTCCTGGGTCCCTCTTTCTGGGGCAAGATGATGTGAGGTGATATTTTTACTTACTAAGTTTGTGGTTGTTAAAACAGAGGGAGGACCTCTTCACCTGTGGGACAGCCACATCGAGGGAGCCTGTCACGCTGTGAATACCATCCTGGAGCACCTCACCACCAAGTATCCTGAACTCGTTAAGTAAAGACAACAACATTCCTGTAGTTTGTGGTGGTCGTGTATGTATCTCAACTTTTACAAAAAAAATAAATCAAAAAGGGTTACCGCCCACAAATATTACCCCTCCACGGAAAGTGACCAAAAGGATTGAGCAATGTGCAATGAATGGAGAAGAGAGAGAAAGAAGAGCAAGGGGGAGAAGGACGACATTTAGGTGTTGGAACATTAGGTGTGGTTTTGTAGGTCTTCTGTGGAGGTAGTTTTACCTTGGTGGAAATCATAACTCGATGCAATGTTTGAGTAGCTGTAGCGCCGCAGGATTGCGCCTATCGGCCTTTCCCTCTGCGGTCAACGCGCGCCACGTAGGTGCCTCTGACATCACGCGCAGGCCAAAGGGCATGAGCTTTTTAGTGAAAATAAGATCTTCGCAACAACGCGTCAACTCAAACAAAAAGAGGTGAACATGCTGCCGCTTCGCGGAACGGCAACCTCCCCCCTTTAATGCCAAGAAAAGGGCAAGCAAGGACATAACTGGAAACGACATCCAACAAGCAAGAAAACAAAGAGCTAACACAAGAGCTAGCACACGCAAACGACAACATGAAGAAAGGTCTAATCGGCCGATTGTCAGACTTTCTCCTGGGCGGGGAGGAAGAAGAGGAAGGAGAGAAGCAGGTGGATAGCGGCACTGAGAACGAACAAAAGGAAGAGGAGGAAACCCTTTCATGGCTGGAAGCCGCTGAGTTCAAGGAGCAGTTTCCCGCTCTGGCTGCCTTTTACAAGTCAACTAGAAAACAAAGCAAGCACAAGAAGCAGGACAACACCGCCAAACGAATGGAAGAGGAGGTGCCTGAAGCGGAGATGCATGGGCACCTGGGTGTAGGCAAAGGCTGGGCTGCTCCCCTGCTCGTGACCTACTGCGAGGAAGAGGCACGACCCGGCTACAAGTCCATGAAAGCGCACGAGTATGTGGACGAACCTGCCACCCTCAACCTCAAGATTGCCACGCTGGCACGGCTGCTTCGCTCTGCGCAGCACTGCGTGGCCTACACAGGAGCTGGCATCTCCACCTCCAGCGGCATCAACGACTACGCCTCCAAGTCCGCCGCCAGCAAGGCCACAGGCAAGGAGGCTGTTGGCAGACAACGCTCCAGCGGCGGTCTCGACGCGGAGCCGACCTTTGCCCACTACACGCTGGCGGCGCTGCATAGGGCAGGCTGCCTCAAGCACTGGGTCCAGCAGAACCATGATGGCCTCCCCCAAAAGGCAGGCTTCCCTCAGCACGCCATCAACGAGATACACGGCGCGTGGTTCGACCCCTCCAACCCAGTCGTCCCCATGAGCGGTTCCCTTCGTACCGACCTCTTCAACTGGATGCTGGAAGAAGAGCAAGCCGCCGACCTGACCCTCACCATGGGCACCTCCCTCTGTGGCATGAATGCAGACCGCATGGTGTCCACCCCCGCCAAGAAGGCTGTTCGCAAGGGCCAGGGCTTGGGCTCTGTCATCATTGGTTATCAGCGTACTCAACTGGACCGGCTGGCCAGTCTTCGCATCTTTGGTAACATAGACCAGGTCATGTTCCTCTTGGCCCTCCACATGCGCTTGGATGTGCGGGTGCAGCCCTACCGGCCTAAGGTGCTGGAGGAGGCCCTCGTGGAGGGTCAGCCTCACGTCTTCCGGGTGCCCTACGCCACCAAAAGCCAGAACGGCAAGCGCCTCAAGGAAGGCAGCACTCCTCAGCTATGGGACCTCTCCGTCGGTGCCAAGCTGAAGCTAACAGGTGGGCCTGGAGCGGGCTTCGAGGGCACTGTCGTCCGCACACCTGATATGGAAGGGGCAAGAGATTATTCCTACTCAGTCAAGTTCCCGTGCACGCGAGAGGGAGCCGCCCTCGGCAAGTTTGAGCAAGTCTACGCCTTGGGTACCTGGTTCATCGAAGCTGCCTGCAAGGGAGAACTATCCCAGCTCCCTGTTATTAACAGATAAAAAACAAAAACACTTGGCCTTGTATATAAGTAACTATAGTGCAGCTGGCTCTATTTTCGTTGTCCCATTGATTAGTAGCCACATGAACAAGGTGCTGGCGAGCGCTCCTTTGAGCTCCGTAGCCAAAGCAGGCCTTTTGCACCTCCTCTCTTCCGCTTGCCTGACGTGGCAGATGTCCTTAGAAAGTAAGAAAACTATGATTGATGGTTGGTTAGATCACCTCGATCGTCGTTAACGGCCAGAACAAAACGCGCCATGCCCACCCCTTTTTCGTTGGGCTCCCTCCCCTCCCCCCTAAAGCGGAGCATGCCAACAAATTTCTTTTATTTTTCTTATTTCTTTTCTTTCTGTTGCCTCCCTGCTGCCCTGCTTCCCTGCTGGCTGGCCGGCAAGTCCAAACAAGAAGAAGAAGTTGTGCAAGTAGTAGTAGCACGCCCTTCCATTCAAACAACCAACCCCACACCCAAACAAAAGAAAAAAAAAAGAATAGCCACAACGGCCAACAGAAGAAGAAGAATCAAACAGACGAAAGAATTTCAGGGAAGATGGAAGGAGAAGCAACGGAGGAGGTTCCCTTGTGGCAGTCCTGCAACGAGGAGTGGAAGAGGCTTCAAGCCCTGTGGGAGGACAAAGGCAGACCAGCAGTCTCAGCCAGGGGTTGGCTCTACCAAGAGAGCTGCCGCTACGTGGAGGAGAACAGCAAATGCCGCAGCTCCTGCCAAGGTGCCGCCCAAAAAGACGCCCTTCAAGCCCTAAGCCACAAGCGCACGGCAGAATTCGAGGCAGCCCACACGCGTCTGCTGGAGCTGCGTGATCAGCTGCAGACGGCCTGCCATAAGCTACGTGAGAGCCTCCTCACCTTCCTGTTCGTGGAGGACGTCTACCTGCAAAAGTCTCTCAGCCAAGAGCTGTTGCCGGAGCCGTTTGCCCTCTTTCAGTTCTACAGCAAGCAAGCGCGACAAGGCCCCTCTGCTAAGCTGAAGGAAGGCTTGATAACTCTCGCCACCAGAGCAACCGAGGAAGCCGTAGCCGCCCTGCATCCCACACACGAAACATGGCTTCAGGAGCTTGCCTCCTTGGCCGAGTTTGTTCTGTTGCTCAAGTTTCTGCATTCTCACCAGTGTTTGGTTTGTCCTTGTCTTTGCCTTGACCTTTCTTTTTCTCCTGCCTTCGAAAGCGCTGACCCGCATGTTTTTTATCTTGGATGGACCAGCCTCTTTCTCTCATTCTGTTTGAGCACACAAGAGGTACCACCAAGAAGGAACTTACATCCTCAACGCTACCCAACTGGCCTGCTTTGCGTAACTGCTTCTATGCCCTTCGCAACATCGAGAAACGGTTTGTTTGCTAAGTGGGACTATGTTATAATGTTGGTTTCTCACTTTACAACAAAATAGGCTGAAAGATGAAGAGACGAAGAAACGTTTCTGCAAGGAAGAACTTCGCTTCCAACAAAGAAAGCTGCAACTGGCGGCGATAATATTGTTTAACAATCCAGAGGTGCGCCTGAGCAAACAAGTGCCTGCCAAACTACCTGAAATCGAGGCAGACCTCTACCCCTTTCTTGCATCCCCTCCAGAAAAGAAGCTGTTGGTTGGCTTTATAACTCCCATTGAGTTTGTACGTCCTCCTTCAAGAGAGGGATAGAGAGAAGAGAAGAGAGAAGAGAGAAGAGAGAAGAGAGAGAGAGAGAGAGAGAGAGAGAGCGAAGTGAGAGGGGTTATGTACGCATTTATATTTGCAGAACCTCATTTATTTTAACACTTGAAAGAAGGTAATGGATACCTTCCGCAGCTTAATTGCAGAGCAGACGGTACACAAAATCCTTTCGGTGGAAGGAGATGGCAATTGCTTCTTTCGAGCAGTGATAAAGTTTATGTATCCCGAGATTCCACGAGACTGGGAGGACGTTCTCAGCCTGAAACTGCGAAAGAAAATCAATACCGGCACCGAGCAAAAACTGAAGAAGAATGGGATGGCGGAAGAATACCCGTACCAGGGTTTCGTCATTCAAGACGTAAATGACTCCATCACGATGGCAAAGGCCGGCGTCTGGGCTGATCACATCCAAGTTCAAAAGCTGTCTAACCTATTGGAACGGCCCATTCAGGTGGTAGCCTTTGACGACCTGAGCTTGCGACTTACCTACAATCGTACCCTCGCCCCAGGCCGTGACTTAATCATTGGCAGTCAGTTTGCCTCTGAGGGGAATGGCGACAAGCAGCAGAGATCTTCCCAAAGGGGTTTACCTATCCTTCTTTACTTCACACCCACTCCAGGCCACTACGAAGCTCTGTCTCTTCCCTCCGATAAAGATGCCCCTGCAAATCTTATTGATACCTTTGATCAACTATCCCAGCGTGTTTCCTTGTATTTAGATGGCGCTCTAGATATGATACCCTCCTTCTCACTCGTTAGCTTTTACTTTAAACTCGAGACGAATGGTATGTTTTTTTCATGTGTCGTTGCTTTGTTGTCTTTCTGCTCTGAGTGGTTACTTCATACTAATAATTCGACGGTAAAAGGCAACCTTGTACAGGAAATTTACTCCCGCCTTTCGAATCGAGAAAGCAGAGAGATTAAGCAGGCAATTGAGGTGGAGCTAAATGAACGTGTCAGTAAGCAATTGACCTTGATAAGTAGGTTCAAAGCCCTGCTCGACGAGCTGGGGAAACCGTACTTGGAGAAGCTGGCCAAACTACCAGAATGGCACATTGATGGAGAGGTACTCAGCACGTTACTGGCAGACGCTTTAGCCTTTGGACCTGAACGAGAGTTGCTGGTGCGAGGCTCTGGTCCTCTTTCCCAACTGACTGAGCGGGCGTTGGCGTGTTGTCCACCATCCTTCTCCTTGGAATCCTCTTGTCCTTCTTCCTCCGAAATTTTCAATGCCCCTCAACGGCATTCACCCCGTATGGGAGAGGAGAAGGGCAAATCTGAATCACCTGCCACCCCGCAAGGCGACATAAACAACACAAAACAAGGCGAGAGGCCAACAGCGGAGAAAATGCTCTCACAAGACTCAACTGGCGAGGCAGAGTGGGTGGCGTTCCTGCGGAGAGCAGCCGAACCTGACGGAGGTGCCAACCTTGTTGCTAAGGGAGGACGAGCAAGCGCCCGCTCCCTTTCCAATCTGCTCTCCGCATTGGAAACTCTCTACAAGCGGCATGATGTGAAGATCACCGACCTCCATTTGTGGAATCTTTCTCTGGACAAAGAAGCATGTGAGGTGCTTGCCCCGCCCGAAGGCCTGCCTTACTGGCTCAAGTCGTTGCAATTGCATGCTTGCAGCCTGGCTCTGCCTCCCAACTCCCTCCAAAGCTCCCACCCCAAACTTTCCCTCTTCAATTGCAGCTAAAACCAAAGTGGTTGTTGTTGCTGTTTTCCTTCCCTTTCTTTGTAGTTAACTTTGGCCCAAAAGACTAATGTCGTGATTTGTCAGTGGCCGCCTCCATTATATATTATCCATGAATGGGACCACAAAAATAATGAAACATCCGTTGGCGTTTTTCCGGTTTTTTGAGTGGAGGTTTTTTTCACACAAAAAAAAGAATTTTTTTTGGAGTTTATTTTTTTCACACAAGACGTCAAACACAACGCACGCACCAAACACAACGCACGCACCAAACACAACGCACGCACCAAACACAACGCACGCACCAAACACAACGCACACGCCAAACACAACGCACGCGCCGAACACAACGCACACAACACACACGTCAAACAGAAAAAGCTCCTCGAAAAAAAAAGGAAATGGTGTGGGATGAAGGAAAAAAGCTCCACTTCCGTTACTTTCCCTTCACACAAGAACCAGGCCCAAAAAACTTTGGGGATTCACCATTGTCAATCATTGCATCTTTTTTTCTTTTTTTCACTAGCAAACTATTTGACCATTTAGTTAGTGATACAATAGCCTACTTTCAACAAAAAAATGGTGGTGGTGAAGAAGAACCTTTTTTGCTCACCAAAGAAGACCTCTACGCCTATTTGGCTGTGTTAATTGTGATGAGCATCAGCCCAAAGCCAGCGATTGAGGACTATTGGAAGAAATGCTCCATCCTGGGCTCACAGTTTGTCAAAGAGGCAATAGGAAGAAAAAGGTGGAAGAGAATCCACAAGTGGTTGCACTGTAATGTCGAAAGTGTGGAAGAAAAACTGCGAAAGAACTTCAAAAAGCATTGGACGCCCTACAAGTATGTGTGTATTGATGAAGGAATGAGTCCACGGAAAGGAAGAAAGAAAGGAGTTCGAGTCTTCGTGAAAGGAAAGCCCCACCCAAATGGGATCAAACTGTACCTTCTTGCAGATCAAACAACGTATGTTTATGACTTTTGGACTTATCAAGGATACCAGCCAGCGACAAAACAGATTGTTACAGACTTCATTGAGGCGCTTCCTGATAAAGGAAAAGGATACACAGTTAGCATGGACTCCTATTATGGCAGACTCTCAACAGCAAGAGCACTGAGAAAGAAGAAGGTGTACTTTGTTATGAGCTGTAAGGCAGATAAACCTTTTTCACAACTGCATGGATTGCTTGCTGCAACTCGGGGCTCAATGGTATGGCGCTCTTCTTCTCACAAGCTAATGGCCCTCTGTTGGCGAGATAAGAAGGTCCTTAATCTCTTCACAAACATGTTTCATGAACCAAGACAAGACACAAACAACATACCTCAAGTAGTGCACTTCTACCGAAGCACACTCAACTTTGTGGACCGTGCAAACGCAGCTCGCTTACGTTATTCCTTCAAACATTGCACTCCCAAGCATACAAGAGCCCAACTCCACACCTTGCTTTCTCTTGCACTCGCCAATGCCTACGTCATCTACAAAATGACCAACAAAAATAATGAGAAAGCAGCAAAAACACGCAAGGAGTTTCTTTGCCAGCTTGCGCATGCCTTGCTGGAAAAAGCAGGAGGCACAAAGAGGAAAAAGAGGAAAAGAAGTGATACCAACCATCAAGCAGGTGGAGGGATCCACTTTCCAGAGAGGATAGGGAAACGCGGAACATGCCTCTGTTGCAAAGAAGTGGCTCAGCGCACCAGCCAACACACACGAAAAGGCAACTGCCAAACAATCTGCGTTGCATGCTCCACTCCTGAAACCCCGGTGTATTTGCATACAGAACGAAAGAATTGCTTTGCGCTCTACCATCACGGTCCCTCTCAAAAATAAATACACTCCCTTGCCATAATCCCTTCAATCTTTCCCCCTTTTTTTCTCTTTAAATCTTTTTTGTCCTGTGTTTGGGGAGTCTTCACACGGGTCATGACATCATCATCCAGGCCCTCCTTTTTTTGGTAAGGCTGCCCGACGGTGACGTGTGCAAGAAATTTTTTTACATCATCGATCAGATCTGACGTCAAAGCGATATGGCCGTTCTTTGCACTGTAGCGCCGCAGGGTGGACATAAGTATTGAGGAGTCATGTACTTTGCTCCCGCTGAGACAAAGCGGAATAGCGTGACGTGGTATCTAAGTTTTGTCTACCTTGCAGTCTTACATTCTTTGCCACTCCCACAAACAAACAAAAATAAATAAACGGAGAAGAAGAAAAAAGAGAAGCGAGGAGGAGGGTTAACTACAAGGAAACACCTCACGATGGCAACTTCTTCTGTGGTAGTCAGTAACGCCCCTCGAAGACAGAACCCTCCCATTGACAGAGAAAAGGTATATTTCCCTCCTTGCCCTTCTCTCCTATGGTTCTTTTCATGGAGGTTTGACCCTGTCTTCCTTAAACAGGTCTGCCCCTTGTTGCTTCGGGTGTTCACAAAGCTAGATTCCCATCACAGGTAGGCACCTATTCCTGTCGCAGGACTCCTTCCCTTTACATCTAGCTCAATTTGCTTCTAAATAGACCAGAGGAGTTTCAAGAGGCAGGACGGGAGCCTGAAGACGAGGTTCAGATTTACACTTGGTGGGGCTATTTTCTTGTTGTTGTTCACTTACTTTGTCTCTGCCATTCTTTGCATTGCGTTGCGTTGCCCCCAGTACTGACCATTGGTTATTTCTTCCAAAGGAGAGATGCAACACTGAGAGAGTTGTCAGACCTAATCAAGGAAGTAAACCCAATGGCAAGGAGGAGAGACGCCCGTTTGTCATTCTCGCTGATCTATCCGAACACGCGGGGCCGCTATGTTAGCAAGCACCTTGGCATCACTCAGCCCTACCGCCGTGGAGAGGATGATAAGAAGACCCTGGACGATGTGCACTTTGTGACAGGCGACTACTTGGACGTTGCCATCCTTCTTGGCCCCGCCTTAGGTCTTGGTAGATAGCTTCATTTGCGCCTATCGAACTTTTTCCCAAAACTCAACAATCCTAGCTAAGCTTGCAAGCCCTGCATCCATATGTGGGACAGGTCCCACCGCAGGAGGGGAGAAACAAATCGATGCATTGATGGTACCACATTGTCCACAGGTCTTTAAGGAACTGTGGCGCTTGTCACAAACAATCACATTGCCAGGGGGCACTCTATGTCCTTGCTCACGAGAAGAGAGAGAGAGAGAGAGAGAGAGAGAGAGAGAGAGAGATAGAGACAGAGAGACAGAGAGAGACAGAGAGACGGCAATGATAAGATAGTTATCATTATAGTAGCATTGCCACATTCAGTTAGAAGGGTAATGATCGATAGTGGTGTAGGATGTGCCATGGCTGTCTGATCCCTCTGGATGTCCACCAAGTGCCATCTTTATCCATCAGTACCATCGCCATAACCGTCATCAGTGTTGCCGTAACCCGAACAAGATGGCGCAGAAGGAGAGCAGTGGTGGGCAGTATTAGAGGGAAACGAAGGGGACAGAGCGGAAGGGTTGTGATTGTAGGCAAGGGGCAAGGGAGGGCGATGAGGCGCGCCACTCAAAGGTTGGCGTTCTGGGGTGGGACTCTGAACAGAAAAGGGGGAGGTTTGGTTGGAATGGTGAGAAGAAGAAGGCGGTAAAGGCGGCAGTGCGAACATAGTTGGTGAGTGGTGAGCAATAGGGATGCTGGTAGGAGTGGAGGGAGGAAGTGATGACGGTGCAAGGAGAGTAATGGCTGGCCGCGGAGGAAGCTGACTAGTGGCACGGTTGTTCGCCAAAATAGGGCGAGATTTTGGATGAGAGTTATCTTTGTTGTTGTTATTCCCGTCGCTTGGGAGGAGTCGAGCAGCACAAGCATTGCATGCACGCACAGGAGTAGCGCTGACATTGCGAAGGAGGACTCGCTGCCTGGAACATTCTCCACAAATGATTTTGCCACAGGACCGGCAGTGGTGCCGACGTTTTGTTAAGGTGAACTCTATGGTGCAAAGCATGCAGTTGTTGGTTTCTTCGTCAGGGATCCAGACGGGGGCTTCTACCAGTGCAGATGGATCGTTGGCGGCCTCATCGCTGGAAGCTAGTGTGCTTTTCTTTTCTCTCCATTCTGCAATGGTATCTCGCAGGGCAGATAACCACTGTTCCTTGTCCTGTTTTGTGTCGGCATACACAACAAATGACTTTTTTGGGTGAACAATTTTGAATGCGTTCTTCACGTCCCTTGATGCCGTTGCTGCATTTGTTGTTGGGCAATCGTGAGGTGGTGATGGCGAAATTGAGTTATACAAGAAATGCAGATTATAAGCAGAAGAGTAAATAGAATTACCTCTATCAGGCAAATCATCTACACGAAGGGTTTCAAGTGAAAGCATTGCGTGGAACTGGTACCGCTTCTGGTGGGTATACTTGGAGACTGCAGTTTCCGCCATATAAATAAGCATGTCATTCAGTAATACAAACGATCGTTGTTCATGTGTACTTCTGCACACCTTGGTCAACGTGCCCTCTTTTACAAATGTCCTGTGTGCAGCCACCAACTAAAATTGCAGGGAATAAGAAAACATGAGAGAGAGAGAGAGAGAAAGAGAGAGAGAGAGAGCAAAAAGAGTGGGCGAAAAAAATGCAACACATAGAGCTACGGACTTGGGGGATAGCCGTTTTCTGCCATGCTTTTTTAACAAGGCTGTGCTGCAACTCTACAATCTTGAGCCGGTTCTTTGCTTGTCTAATATTATCGTTAATGATGTGATTGACTCCCTTAACTTTTTGCAAGGCTTGGCACAGATTATAATAATCTGGGTGGTCTTCTTGGGTATGTTTGACCAAGTCTTTTAAGAACAGCTCATAGCGAGGAATCCTTTGAATAGGAAGGATGAGGAAAGAACGAAGATTGCCAGGGCGAATTATCGAAAGACGTTCCCAGCTGTGTAAGAACTCAACAAAGCTTGAATTATTCTCTAGCTCTAGCAGAAGGGTCTGCGCGCCCTCATTCATGCGAGCATAGACCACATAATTCTTTAAATAGGGAGTCTATAAGGCAATAGCATAATATTATCAGTGTCACCTCATTGAAGCACAGCTCTCAGTAGTAACAGGAAGCAAGCAGGCGTACCAGCTCCAAGAAGATATCGCCAATAAGAGTATTGTTTCGATCCCAGCTCTCCATTCTATTCTCCAAGTCTTTCAACAAAATCTTGTTCAGGCCATAGATCTCTTCTATGTTGCTGCACAAGATGGTTATCTGTTCCTCACTAAGGAGAGGCTCGCCTTCTTTCTTCCCGAAGAAACTGGTGGTGAAGGAACGGGTCCTCATCAGCATACTGTGAGATAATTCCGCGTTTGTTGAGGCTGTAGCGGTCATTGGATTGGCACTCTCGATTCTCTCTTCCATACTGGTAGAACTTGCTCGGTGATGATGCTCGTCATTACGTACGTCTTGTTGTGGAGATTGTTCTCCACCTTCTCCTTGCTGTAAACCACGACCTCCTGTGCTAATATCGAGACCCAAGGAACCAACTTCTCCCAGCAAGCCGAATGTCGGCTCTAATACCGTTGACATATCGAGTCGGTGCTTGCCTGCTCTGAGCGGCTTCAGAAAAGTCTGTATCGGCCAAAATTAATCGCATGCTTGGGAGGGAGGAGGGAGGGAGGAGGGAGGGAGGGGGAGGGGAGGAGGGAGGGAGGGAGGAGGGAGGAGGAGGGAGGGAGGGAGGAGGGAGGGAGGGAGGGAGGGAGGGGAGGGAGGAGGGAGGGAGGGAGGAGGGAGGGAGGGAGGAGGGAGGGAGGGAGGGAGGGAGGAGGGAGGGAGGAGGGGAGGAGGAGGGAGGGAGGAGGGAGGGAGGGAGGGAGGGAGGAGGGAGGGAGGGGGAGGAGGGAGGGAGGAGGGAGGGAGGGAGGAGGGAGGGAGGAGGGAGGGAGGGAGGGAGGGGAGGGAGGGAGGAGGGAGAAGAGAGAGGAGAGAGAGAGGGGGAAGTATCGTGAGAAGAAAGGGACGACAAACCCTAATAAGCAAAGCCAAATTTTTGACATAGATTCGTTCGCTATCTACCAATTCAGTTGCAAGGTGGTCCCGGTGGGTCTTACGAGGCATTTGTGGAAGTGTCCTCTCATCTTGCGGAGTTTGTTGCTCAGGCACACGTGAGTGGACCTGTTTTTCGTGTGTATGAGCGGTAGCCTCTAATCCTTCTGCGCTTTCTTCCTCCTCCATCTCTTCGTCCAGCTGCTGTTGGTGATGTTGGTGTTGTTGTTGGTGTGAATGGTGTGTTTGGAGATCGCTGCTGCTTATGGCGGTGGTAGTGAGGAAAGGAGCCTGATCGCTACCATTGGTGCTGCTGGTAGCGGCAGTGGGCGAGCAAAAGGCTGAAACTTGTGGGGCTACAAAAGAGGCAGGAGGAGGAGGCAAAGGTCTGTGGTTTCCTCCAATGCCGCCAGAAGCAGCACAGGCAGATAGAAGGGTCTGGCTTCCTTCTGCTCCTGTAGGTGCTCCCAACGGGTGGGGGTCACTCTCACAGTGTCTGCCGTTATCACTCTTGTCTGATGGGGAGGAGGGATGTGTTTGTGTGGAGGTGATGCCCCCTCCAACTGCCCGAAAGGAGGGCCTTCCTCCGGCTGCTCCACGACCGCCTCCTCTTGCTGTGGCAGCAGCGACGGGCCCCAGCCGGCCTCCTCTGTTCGTAGCAGCAGCAGCAGCGGCAGTGGTAGTCGTAGCGAGCGGCGTGTTTCTTCCGTCTGCGGCGGGCGGCAGGAAGGAAGGAGAGTCATGCTCATGCTGGCAGTTGCTGCAACGGTGTGACTTGAGCCATGGGTTCTGCGCAAAGTTAGAGCAGCCGCATAGCGAACAGCTTCCTACTTGCTGCTGTTGCTGCATGGTGAGTGCCACTCCTGCCCGGCCTCCTCTGTTCGCTTTGAGCAGCAGCCGCCTTTTTTTTCTCTCAATCAGGCCGCTGCTCCTCCGCCAAGCAAGAGAGGAGAGCAGAGAGGAGAGCAGGGAGAGAGCAGAGAGAGAGAGAGAGAGAGAGAGAGAGAGAGAGAGAGAGAGAGAGAGACAGAGAGAGAGAGAGAGAGAGGACAAAAAAAAAAGCAAAAGGGAAACGCCGCCCCTCCTCCTCTTCTGCCTTATATTACCGCTTCAACGCTGTGCCTCCTTCCTCCTCCCCCTCGCGTTCCTCCTCCCCTATTCGTGCTGTAGGTGCCGCTGCCTCTTTCCCCGCCGCCAAACCACCTGGACTGCTGCTGTGTAACTCCAAAAACAAATGATGGAGGGGTCCGGAGGAGGAGAAGGGCTGCCCCCTGTTCGTCGTGGAACCAAACCGCTTCCGCGTGCACCTTCGCTACAACCCCAAAGCGGCCAGGTCCAGCCGCAACCCCCAGCGTCGGCTTCCTTTCCAGCCTCCCCTTCTGCCGCCACAACCGTGGCAGGCGGTGCTCCTCCCCAGCAAACACCAGCAGTTGCTCCAACTAGAGTCAAATCCATGCCCAATACAGCAAGCACAATGCCGGGTGGGGTTGTGGCCACCAGTGATGGAGGGGGTGCGTCACAGGCCTCACAATCGCTGCCGCTGCAAGCAGTGCTTGGAGTAAGTATGGAAGGAGGGAAGGTGCCTCGTCCTCCAACAACTATACCCAAAGTGGCCGCTACCAGCCCTAAGATCAAACAAGGTGTGCAACACGCAGAACGCGCTTATAACCTCGACACAGAAGGGCAGCTAGGGTCGGCCTTGACCGAGTATAGGGCTGCCATCAATTGTTTTGTGGAAGGCCTTGGAGGTTTGTTTCACTCTTTTAAGATTCTTATTCTTATTACACGCTACTCTCTAACCTCTACCTTTTTAATGCATTTTCGTCGTCGTTCTTGGCTCCCCCAAACAGACTCGAAGCTGGAGGACCGTGTCGTGGAAGAGATACAACTCAAGACCACCGAGTATGTGAAGCGGGTTGATGTGCTGGTACTTTTGCTTGGCCTAGATAAACAGAAAGAAAGTGGCATCCCCCAGCGTCCCCGCGAAGGCAGCCTATTTACCAAATTTTTTGGGGGTTCCTCCTCTTCTCAGTCTTCTCCCTCCTCTTCCTCCCCCGTCTCCTCGCCTTTTGCTGCAACTTCTTCCTCTTCCTCCTCTGTTTCTTCTTCTTCCTCTGTGACATCGCCGACCCTACCTTCTCCTCCGCCCGCAAACAACTCTCCCATGGCATTAGCACACACAAGTGCAGGCGCTGCATCTCGACCTTCTCTCTTTTCCCGAGTTCGTGGCTATTTGATAGAGGAGAGAGAAGGGTTCGTTCTTTCATTTCTTGTTGATTTCCCCTTCCAACATGCGACCTCGATTCTTAACTTTGTTCCTGCTCTTGTTTAGGATGGTAGAAGGTGCAGAAGAAAAGGCCAGCCCAAAAACTGGAGTAGATGTGGATAATAACGAAGAGCCAGAGACCTCAGACAAGGAACTTACTGTACTTGTAGAAGAGCAAATCCTGTTCAACTTGAGCGAAGAGGAATTGAAAACATTACTAAAAGGTTGCTCATTCCTATTCTATCTGCTGCATTCTTTTTCTTAACGGTTTTTTTTTCAACATTTGCTTCTAGACTATGAATCAAGCGTAAGTGTATCAGAGGGGAACAGGATGTGGGATATTAAAGGCCGCCTCTACGTTTATGGACATTTCCTGTGCTTTCATAGCTCTTCAACCCAGGAGCAAAAGATTGTGGTGCGTGCACCATTTCTTGCCCTACTTTTCATTTAATCTAACACCTGCACAGCAAAAGATACCATTTGCCACCATAATAACACTTCAGAAAAAGCGTTCTTTGTTATCTGGTCGTTTGGAAGTGACGACTATTGACCAAGGATTTGTGTGACTCTCCTTTCCCTTGTTGTTTTCTATTCGCTGAGAACTTATTGTAGATAATTTGTGCTGTCCATATAGCATTCGTTTGGTCACTTATCATTACGCGAAGACTGGTTTGAAGTAATCAATCATACCTGGCAACACTGTCTAGCAAAAACGGTTCTATTTCTCTTGTGCCTTGCTTTGTTTCTTCCTTTTGCAAGATTTTGTGCATACACTCTCCGCAACTTGCTAATATCAATTGCTTCATTTAGAAGCTTTTTGGTGTACCATTACGCACAGTATTAGAGAGAGAGAATCGACTGCTATGTGGCGTGCCGCTTTTTGTTGAAACAGCAATAGGGTTTATCAAGCAGCACGGTACTGTGCTTCTGCAAAGGTTTTGAATTGTTTTGCTTTCTGACTTTTACCCTCAAGGGCTCAAGACAATGGGTATATTTCGGATATCTGCAGAAATGAAGAAGTTGGAGCTAATGGCATCTCAACTAGACAGAGGTAATTGAGGCCTCACTCCATTCTTTTGTATTTGCCCCTCACATTAGCAATCAGGTCTAGACCCACAATTTTCTCCAGACGATGTGCATAGTGTGTGTGCTGTGTTAAAGAAATATTTTCGAGATCTTCCTGAACCCTTATTAACGTTTGAATTGGTATACTTTCTCGTTGCTATAATGTTTATAAGTAACTAACATTATTATTCTTCATTACTCCAACTAGTATAATTGCTTTATGGCTGTGCATGGTCTTTCTTTTTCTCCTGTTTCTTTTGATCTTTTGTTTGCTTTGATCTTACCCTTTTTTTCTTTACAGAATCTATAAAGGACCCAGCCCTTTTACTTGAGAAAATTGAGTCTTTAGTGTCCATTTTGCCACGAGAGACACGGTTGCTTACACGTTATCTATTTGGGTTCCTGGATCTTGTGGCTTCTCATGCGGAGAGCAACAAAATGCCAATTGACAACCTTGCTTTAATTTTTGGTCCCATATTGCTTGGTACAGATGAAAGTTTAACTTCTTCTGAAATGATAGCTGAATCTCAAGCAAGCAACCACTTAGTTCTTATGATGCTTAAAAATCATGTTCTTCTTTTTGAAAACTAACAAAACACAAATAAATTTGTGTTATTAGTTGGTGATGTAGCCATTCAAAGTTTGTAGTGATCACTTTTAAGCAAGCCACCAAATAAGCCCAAATGAAATTGCTTTTTATGAAGAAAGATCACTTTCTTGTTTTTTTCTTTCTTTTCCACTCTTTCTAAGAAGAAAATGTGAAGTGAAAGGGCAGGAAAAATGAGCAAACTCCGATTCTTAAGGTCTTTGGTTGCTAACAATTGATTTGTTGGTCCTTTTCTTTCCTTTTCCCTCTATTTGATTGTCATACCACTTTCCTGTACTACCTATTCCTGAATTGACTCATATTTTTTTGCTTATTCACCATATATCATGAGAAAGTCACAAAAGGGTATTTTTTCAAATTTATGTATATGCAGTTTGGTTTGTTGGTTAGTTACCCTAGAGTCCACAGTAATATAAGTAAGTAGCTTACTATAATCTTATTGAAAGGAATTTGGATTTCTTTCAACAATTTGGTTTTTTTAATATTTCCTTGAAAGAAGGAAATATAAAAATAGTCATTTAATCTTCATTTCAAAAATACTCATACAACAAAAATAATTTTTTCTAAGTTTATTTTGCTTTGAAAGGAACATCATTACCTTTTTAGTTTTTTTTATATTACTTATCTGAATAAATAGAACTTTCCAACTTGCTTTTACTGCTCATAATCTTAATATTTATTTATAACTTGTTGGTGTTTTTTTATATCTTGTGCATTATTGCATTTTTCTTCACTTTATAGTTGTTGTAAAATATAAATAGGAATGAATAAGTCAAGGTTAATACAAGACTTCAAGAAATCTAATAATTAAACATTGAGTGAAAATGGGCATGATTGGGTGGTTAACGTCTGGCCGGATTATTTTCGTGGAGAATAAAATCATTTCCCGGATAAGGCTATCCTCAAATTGAAAATAACCCCCTGCATGGAGGACTTCATAGTTGTCAAGTAAATGATAAAAAACTAGAGAGGACGTAGTTGGTTTTTGCCCCCAAAAAAAGGTGTTTATAGAAGAATGTGGATTAAAGAGTTAAAAAAAATATTCATTGTTTTTGAAGTTTTGAAGTAAAACAAACATAAAACAAGTTTAAAAGTCCTCATACTGCTCATATCTGCGCTTTCTTGTATTTTCTAAATATCTTCTTTTTGCTTCTTTTCTTTTATTTTCTCTCTCAATTGCGTTTTCTTTTCTTTCTCGCATTTGAGCACGATAATATTGGCGCTCATCAACCGCTAACGGATGGGCAGAAAGTAAATGCTCATTGGTAAGAAGGATGAGAAGATCAATGTCAGCATCAAACTTGTTGTGGTCATAGGGATAGGGCTTGCGTAGAAAGGCCCAAAGCTTGTACATTGGTCCAAAAAAGCATTCTATAGGCACCCGAAGCTTTGCTAGCTCTCTGTTTTGAAAACGTTCTGCTGCTGTCCTCACCTGAGATTGTTTTTTGATAGTTATTCTTCGAAAACCAGGAGTATCTTGAGCTGGGCCAACATAACCTTTGTCAAACAATGCACTCCAGCTTGTTTCATTACCATCAACACAGTGGATCATGGCAGTCTCTTGGGCACTTTTGGTAAGGTATGGGATGTAGGCCGAGTAGTGCTCTTTGAGAATGGAGTAGTCATGTTGGCTCCAGGTGCTCCAGGAAAGGAGAACAGAGCAAAGTGAGGAGGAGAGGCCATCACCGCAACTTCCTTCTTCAACACATAGATTCTATTCTTTCCAACAAAGTAGTGTTTGCCTTCCTCAAACCGAGAGTTGTTTGGACGAAAGACTTCCACACTGGTAGAGTCAACGAGGAGGGCAATGTGAGCATATTGGGAGAGCGTTTCATCCTCGTCCATCAAAGGGATTGGTCGGCGACGATTGCCTTGCCACCATCTGTCCTCAAGCACTTCCAAAAGGATGGGCCGGATCCTGTTTATCGCAGCTTCCACGGTGGTTTGTTTTAGTCGAAAGTGTCCTGCCAGGTCATCGAAAGTGCAGGCCAGGCAATAGACAAGGAGGAGCAGCAAGATATGATCCAACCAAGAAAGTTTAGGAGTCCTTCCACGGGTTCGATGACGCAACACATAAGGTTTGCTCTCCCTTGAAAGGTCCAAAACTACCCTCTCAGAGAGTGGCAAAAAGATATCCCAAGAGTCGCTTTCCATTATGGCTCGGTAGACTCTTCCGTCTTGAAAGAGGCGTTGGAACTCTTCTTCATCGTCATCATCATCTGTTTCCTCTCCCATCTCTCGCTCTGCCCTTTCTGAGGTTTGAGCTTCCTCTTGTCGCCGTTGAACCGCAAGCTCCTCCAAACGGCAAACACGAGTACGTTGTCTTCTTCCAGTAGCCATGTTGATACACGCGTGTTTTGTCTCTTCGCTTTGTTCGTTCGCTGCGGAAAAACAGGCGTAACAGTGCACAACCGCAAAGCGGTTACGTTTGCCACCGGAAATATTACATTTCGGATTATCTTATTTGGCTCCATAGAAAAAGTATATCACATTTGACGTCATCATCCCGTTCGGAGGATTAAGGAAACCTGGATATGATTTTATTCTCCGCGAAAACAATCCAGCCAGACGTTAACCACTCAATCATGCCCATTTTCACTCATTGTACAAAACAAGAAAAGAAATATAGAGATAGTCAGAAACAGGGGTTCTCCATATGGGTTTCCATGGTGAACAAGACACGGGCAAAGATAGCATTGCCACCCTGCCAATTACTTCCACTTTGCTAATAATAGCCAACATAGCCATAGTTGAAGCCATACTAGTTTGTAAAGCATTTTACTGTTGCTGTTCCGCTGACTATATACTACCACTAAAGTTATTTTTAAAAAAAAGGTTCAAGAACTCGTTGTCTTTGCTATTGTTGTTGCCCTTGTTATTGCTTTTGTCAATACTATGCCATTATCACCATAATTGCCATTGTTATCACTGTTGCCATTGTCATTGTTATTGCCATCACAATCACCATCACCATTGCCATAGCCACCATCAATACTATCTATCTATTCAAGGACAGCAAAACCCACTAGGAGGTTTTTCCATCTATTCATCCTCTATGAAAAAGAAAATGGAATTTCCTTTCCTTAGGATAAATGCCCATAGTCACCTCATCAAGGAGATAAAGGTGAGGAAGATATAATGTTACATGTGTGTCTTTTCTTCTTTGTCATCTACATTGATTTCTTTAGTACTGTGGCAGAAGAAAAGAAAAGGAAGTTAACTGTAGAAGAGTGAACATAAATGCAATTTCCCTTGGTTTACTTCGTTCTCTTCTTCTTAAAGCTTTTAGTATTTTACCAATTACAAGGAACCCTCAGGTATGTAATAATTATACTCCTTTCTTCTTTCTCTTTTTCTTTTTGCAGTTTTTGCTTCTTAAAAATACAACACACTGTGTCCACCCCATGATTCTTCCTCTTGGACTTTCTCTGGCCTTTTGCTTTCACTCCTTTCCTCTTTTTTCTTTTGTCTTCTATGTAGCAATTTATGCCCTTTTGCAATGTCTCTCTCAGGCAGAGAATGGAACAATGAAAGCTTCAATAGCAATGACTACCATTGTGGCCTTTGAACAACAGGCTTCCAACTTCAATTAAAACAATGTTTATAGAAATAATATAACAGAAATAGCAAACTCTCTTGCAAGCCAACAATACACTACGAAAACAAACCCATCAATACTTTGAGACATGGCACATGCAACACAAGCAGTTTCACCTTCCAAGCACATTCTCTACCTGAGATAGACATGGGTCAAGGGCATGTAGAGAAAAAAGAAGTCAGAAAGAAAATAGCAAACTCTCTTGCAAACCAACAGCACCATGAGAGCCTACTTACCACTTCTCTGAACCATGGCTCATCGACTGCAACTAATTACACCTTTCAAGCTCATAGCTTTCCAGATAGTTCTCTATTTGCCATTGTACCTTGCTTTGTTTACCTTTATGATAGTGACAGGACCCAGGACACTATTACACTAATACATCAAGTTGGTATATGTTAAAATGTAGAACTTTCCTGTACAAAAGTTGCTTCTTGTGCAAGTTGATGGGCTGATGCTTGGGTTTTGCTAAAGGAAAGGAGGGGAGGAGGCAGGGCAAGAGGGATAAGAGGGAATGTACAAGTGAAAATAGATCATCACAACAATAGCCAGCTGATGGTGCTGAATGCTGTATCAGAGGGAGAGGGAGAGGAAAAGGGAGAGGCAGAGGGAGAGGGAGAAACAGAGGCATAGGGAAAGGGAAAGACAGAGGTAGAGGCAGAGGCAAAGGCAGAAGCAAAGGAAACACAAGTTGCATTGAGATGATACAAGTTATGAGACTACTGGGGTGATTCAAGTTATATTAGTGAGAGAGAAAGAGAGAAAAGAGCAAGAGACTTCCTACCACAGTGATAAAAGATGACAAGTAAAGCAGAAAAGCCACCATTTCACCTTCACACTTTGCCAACTTCTTCCAACAAAACGTGAACCAGGTACATCAAGGAAAAGCAAAATGGTAGCCCTTCTGAACCACTTCACTCTAGTTCAATTTCCCCCACCTGTTGTACACTAGGAGAACAAAAGGAGGGAGGAAGTAGCAGATGGCTGCACTCTCTTAAGTCTTCTTTTCAATTAAGTGTTTAATCAGCAGCAAACACCCCCAGCTGCTTCACCTTCCCTTGAGAGGAAATAATCACAAAAGAGAAGAAGAAAGGGGTAATAGTAATAAGAAGTTTATTTCCTTTGAGAGCAACACCAATCTTTACATAAAAAGTAAGCATTGTACATACATAGTGTACTCTTACTTCTGTTACTCCCTCATCCTCATTTCCTTCCCAATTGTTATTGTTTGTTCACAAGTGAAAGGTGTTGAATGAGCTTTCAGACTAGCTTTGTCTCATCTCATTGTCCTTCTCTTTCTTCTCTCTTCTTTTCCTTATTATTATTACATTACTTCCAAAGATTGATAAATTGTAGAAGTACTTCCATGCTTCCAACTTGCCCTTGCTGCCTATTATCTCAATCCGAGACTCATTTATAGCTTTGCTTACATTATTCCATCTCTTGAGCTCTGTTGCATTTCTGTTCACTTGATAAGAGCTTTGTTGTACAGTCTTCTATAATTAGCTTTTTGACTTGTTCTTCATCTCCATTATCCACACCAGATTCTAAAGTGATCTTTCCAAGGTTTGGGCATCTTAGCAGGAAGTATCTGCTGTTTCTTTCTCAGCATTGCATGACAGACACATTGGGCTGTCTGACATTCATCAGGGATATTACTATCCTCTTCAGATTGCTGAATGGCTTCTCACTTTTTTCCAATAGGCAATGAATTGCATTCATCAATTGTTCTTTCCTTGGGTTGGTAATCACAAAGCTTCGCTGTTGTTCAACCAAACATCTACATGTTGTCAAAAAGTTGTGCCATAACCATGCTCTTGTTCCTCTTTCTCCTTCAGCTGCATACTCCGCCTTGGATCATCCTGCCTCTCAGCATGACAAATAATTGCTTGCCTTTCCAACTCACAGTAGGCCTTGATGGTCAACCAGCCCAATTCTACCTACAAACCCCTGCTACATTTCTTTGATGAACTTGCAATATGCTTCTTGCTGTCTCATTCCACATAGCTTCAATCTTCTTCCATCATGAATTGGAAAGCTCTGTCATGCATAGTCCATATGACAAGGTAGACTTGACAATAGCCTCTGCAGCAATCAGGGCAGTGCTTGTACCAAGGCCTTGAGCAATGGCTCCCTGCTGCCTAAGGCTGTAAAGGGCTTGCTTGGCCTTGGTGATTCTGATTCTCTCCTTGTGCACTCACCACTTTCTTCAAACCACAGTCCCAGGTACTTGGCCTCCTTCACATGTGTCATAGCCTCTCCCTTGAGTCTCCACTCTTTAAAATGAGCCTTCTTTTCTTGCACTAGCACCACTGATTTCTTTGAATTGAACTGAAGCCCCATTCACTGCCTCCACTGCCACATTCAATCTTCTTTGATGCTCAAAAGGTTCGCTGGCCACTGCTAAATCATCTGCAAATAACAAGCAAACTTCCTTGCTTTACCTCCTCTTTCCTTCTCCTCTGTCACTCATAGCTTTCTTGCCACCACATCAATATACACGTTGAACAAGAAGGGAGACAGTACACCAGGAATTCCTTAGAGAGCTGCCTATTCATGCGAATGACACTTGTCATACCATGGTACTACTCTGCAATGATGCCCACTGCTGCCTCTTCTGCACTAAGATAGTTCCCTTAAACACCTTGGCTGCATTGCATAGAACTCATTTTCAACAAAAAGGAGAATCTCCTTTTGTAAATTTGAAAAGGCAAAAAATAATTTTTTAAATATTTTTCCAAAATCAAAAATAATTTTTTTCCAAATTTTGTTAATAAGGAAAATCATAAAGGATGTGTTGCTATCAGAATCTGAAAAATCCTCATCACTATTAATATAGTTCTTTTTACTTTCTGTATCTTCTTCTTCTTCTTTTTCTTTTTCTTCTTCTTCTCTTTCTTTTTCTTCTTCTTCTTCTTCTTGTTCTTCTTGTTTTTCTTTTTCTTCTTTACTTTTATCTTTTTCATTTTGTTGTGCTTTTGATTTTTTTTAGTTTTTGTGGGTAAGCTTTGGAAGTTCCTCATCTTCCTCTTCAGATTGATCACTATCTTTTGGAACTTCATCATCTTCATCATCTGCATTTTTTGGTGCTAAATCTTCTTTCAGAACTTTTTGTTTTTTCTGTGATAAGGCCGGTGAAGAAGAGTGGTATAACATTTCTTCCAAGCATTTAAGCCTTTTTGCACCTTGTTTCTATCCAACACAGTGGTTGCTAATAATTTTGCATGATCTGCTAAGTTTGTAGCTCCAGAACCAGGAAACAAGGCCACAAAATGATGCATTGCTAAAATTTATAAATGTTTTAGTTCATTACCAAAAGAAACAAGGAAAGGAAAAACAAAAGGATGAACTTACTTTCTCAACAAACTGCAGGCAAACAACCTGTTATGGGATTAAAGGCCAACACCACATCTTTAGGCTCTGTGGATGTGTTCAGCAAATAACGATACACATTTAAAGGAGGAACAGGAGAAGAAAAGAGATTGCCTGATCAGCCTTTTGTCCTTCCTGAGCTTGAGGTCCCTTGATTGGAATCACCACTGAAGTTGGTTGCCATGTCTCCAAGGCCAACAGAGAAGAAGTAATCGAACCAGAATCATCCTGCAACTGTGTTTGGCCTTTGTTCCACACTGCCACAAAGATGAAAAGCAACGTCAGCTTTTGATTAACTTGAAGCTAGAAACCGTTCTTATTTTTGGGTACAAACCTCACCATTCCAACCATATCAACAAACCACAATGGTATGAACTGTTTCTAGCTTCAAGTTAATTAAAAGCTGATGTCGCTTTTGTTTATAGACATTGATTTGATTCATGGCCAAGTGCAAGTGATTATAACAGGTAGTTATCAACAAAACCCTTTCCACATGATGGTCTAGGAAGAATAAGAGAAAATTAGACAGACAGCAGTCTGAGTTCTTTGGAAAAAATACCAAAAAAAGACTTACTTTGGCAGTGTACTCCCAAGGAATCAAGCATCAAGGGAGCATGTGTTGGTAAATTATCATAAATGATAACTTTGAACTTGGTAGGTGGGGAATGAGATGCAAGCACGTCCTTTCCCCATTTGTTGAGTTGGTGAACCAATTGTTTGGAGTTGAGGAGGAGTGTTGAGTTTGGGTCTGCCATGATGATGGTTTTTTGCTTTTTTGGCCTGGTGTTTGGAAGAGGTCTTTGTTGTTGTTTTTTTGCTTTTTCTTTTTTTTTCCTTTCAATATCATGAGATGGTTTTAGTGAAGGAGGTGGAGAGGGTGTTTGCTCCAAGGAGCATGAATGTTGGATTTCACTTGTAAAATGGGCCATGTTGGAGGGCAGGTCATTTTTATGTTGGTTGGTGCATCTCAAGATGTTTTCCAAGATCAAACTTTGCTTTTTGCCACCTGGACATACTCATAAAGATGTGAATCAAATGTTTTCCACCTTTCATAAAGCATTACTCAAATTTGGAGCAAACCCATTTCTTTGGTAAAAGGATTTCCAAATCTATCTTTATATTCCTCATTTGATACCCAAATCTTGTGTAGAAGAGGAATGCATTTGAGGTACTCAATCTACTTTTTTCACTATTTTGCTTTCTTTGACTTCAGCTTCTTCCTCCTCTTCAATCAAATTTTCAAGTCACAACATCTGGTTGTGCTACTTGCATACCTTTCCATATTTTATCCAATCACATTTTGCTATTTGTCCAAAAGATAGTTCTTCAGAGGACTTTTAGCTTGCATTTGTACATTCTACAACAGCTTGTAAAGCTACTATATCATGGTATACAAAATGAGGTCAACGTTATTTTTTACAAAAGGAAACTCAAAACATACATCAAGCATCATTTATTTGAGGTCCTTTAATATTAACCTCAGATCACAAATGATTATCTGTTGCTTATAAAGCTCAAATTTATACAGAATTAGATAGATTCGAAAAAAAGCATTCATAAATCTTTGAGTTTTGTTTAATGTTTAATAGTAAATTTTTTTATATCAAATGTCTTTTAATAATGCTTTATAAAAAATAATTAATTTTTAGAACTTAAAAAATGTTTTCAGACCATAAAAAATATTTTTAGAAATCAAAAAACATTATTTTATTCTTTTTGTTAAAGGCAAAATATTATTTTTTTGACTGAAAATTAAGTTTTTAAAAAAATATTTTTTTGAAGACCTGAAAAATATTTTTTTTTGCCATATAATCCAAGTGAACAGCAAAAGGAGATTCCCCTTTTTGTTAGTATTGTGTTATAGGAGAGTAGTAGTAGTAGTAATAAGAAGTTTATTTGCTCTGAGAGCAACACCAATCTATACATAAAAAGTAAGCATTGTACATACATAGTGTACTCTTACTTCTCTTACTCCCTCATCCTCAATGCCTTCCCAATTGTTATTCAATTCACAAGTGAAAGGTGTTGAATGAGATTTCAGACCAACTTTGTATCATCTAGCTATCCTTTTCTTTCCCTTTCCTTTTTCCTCTTTTCCTTGCTTACATTACTTCCAAAGACTGATAAAATGCAGAAGAACTTCCATGCTTCCAACTTGCTCTTGCTGCCCATAATCTCCAGACTCGTTTACAACTTTGCTTACATTGTTCCATCTCTTGAGCTCTGTTACATTTCTTTCCACTTGACAGGAGCTTTGTTGTACAGTCTTCAATAATCAGCTTTCTGACTTGTTCTTCACTTCCATTGTCCACACTCCAGATTCTAAAGCGATCTTCCCAAAGGTTAGGACACCTTAACAGGAAGTGTTCTGCTGTTTCTTCCTCAGCATCACATGCAGGGCACTTGCTATCCACCTCAGACTGCTGAATGGATCCCCACTTTTTTCCAATAGGCAGTCCACCACAGCGAATAGCATTCATCAAACGTTCTTTCCTTGGGTTGGTAATCACTAAGCTCCGTTGTTGTCCAACCAAACATCTTCCATTTGTCAAGAAGTTATGCCATAGCCATGCTCTTGTTCCTCTTTCTCCTTCAGCTGCATACTCCATCTTGGCTACTCGAGTTAAGGCCCTCATCCTCTTGGCTTTCTTTTCAACAACTGTCGTTCCGTCACCTCCCTCACCTTCATTCTTCTCCCCTTCCTCTTCACTTGCTTGGCTTACCTCTTCAAGTAGCTCAAAGTGGCCATCTTGCCTCTCAGCATGATGAATTACTGCTTGTCTTTCCAACTCACAGTAGGCCTTGATGGTCAACCAGCCCAATTCTGCTCTACAAACCCCCGCCACAGTCCTTCGATGAACTTGCAATACACTTCTTGCTGTCTCATTCCACACTGCTTCGATCTTCTTCCACCATGATTTGGAAAGCTCTGTCATACATAATCCATATGACAAGGTAGACTTGACAATAGCCTCTGCAGCAATCTGGGCAGTGCGTGTACCAAGGCCTTGGGCAATGGCTCCCCGCTGCCTAAGGCTGTAGAGGGCTTGCTTGGCCTTGGTGATCCTCTCCTTGGCATGAGTTGTCCATTCCCCACTTTCTTCAAACCACAGTCCCAGGTACTTGGCCTCCTTCACCCGTTTCACAGCCTCCCCCTTCAGTCTCCACTCTTGAAAATGAGCCTTCTTTCCTTGTACTAGCACCACTGATTTCTTTGCATTGAACTGAAGTCCCAGAGCATTCACTGCCTCCACTGCTACATTCAATCTTCTCTGAAGCTCAAATGGGTCGCTGGCCACCACTGCCAAGTCATCTGCAAACAACAAGCAAACATTCCTTGCTTTATCTCCTCTTTCCTTCTCCTCTGCAGCTTGTAGCTTTCTTGCCACCACATCAATGTATACATTGAACAAGAATGGAGACAAAACTCCTCCTTGCTTAACTCCTCTTTCCACCAGAAATTCCTCTGAAAGCTGCCCATTCATGCGAATAACACTCGTCATACCATGGTACCACTCTGTAATGATACCCACTGCTGCCTCTTCTGCTCCTCTTTTGCGTAATGTCCTTGCCAGTATGTCATGGTCAAGCATGTCATATGCCTTGCTGATATCCAACAGAGCAATATAGGTACGTTCTTTGCTTCTCTTCATCAGGCATTTCTTCAACCGCCACACCTGATCCATGACTCCCCTTCCTTTTCTAAATCCACCCTGGCAATTACTTATCCACCCTTGCTCTCTTGCTTGTATGTTCAATTGTACCAAGATAGCTCCTTCAAACACCTTGGCTGCATTGCATAGGAGAGTAATACCTCTATAGTTTGCTGGATTCTGGGGATCTCCTGCCTTATGCAAGGGAATAACCACCCCCTGTTTCCACTCCTTGGGGAATATGCCTTGGTTCTCAATGGCCTTGATCAGCGTCCAAGTTGCATCTTGCACATGTTTACCTCCATACTTCATCATTTCCCCATCAATATTGTCCACACCAGCTGCTTTGCCCACCCTCAATCTTTTCCTCCATGCAAGATTAAAACTCTCCTTCTTAAGCCAGTTACTACCAGACCAAGGCAGTCCTTCTGGACCTGCTTCCTCTCAATGCAAGCTCCCAATAGAAGAATCCTTCCTTCCCAGCTTTGCCCAATGTTCCTTGAAGGCTGCTGTGCTACTGTGGTGCTCAATAACTGCTTTGAGCTCTGCTCTACGCTTTGCCACTATCCTCCACATGTTGCCGATCCATTTGGGCTCTGCTCTGCGCTTTGTCACTATCCTCCACATGTTACCAATCCATTTCTGCAATTCCTTGATATTCTCTTGTCTCCTCCACTTTATCCAGTCCCATTTGTTGGCTCTCCACAACTTCCTCCTGGAGGGAGATACACTGTATTGATTATAAAGATGCAACTCTGTCCTGCTAGTTCCACCCAAGTGGAGTTGGGTGTTCTTCACTCTTTTCTTTGTTGGTAAAATCACCAAAATTTATCTCAAGACTCCTCATGTTGGATCTGTCCCAGACCCAAGTCTCTCCTTTCTTGTAATGCTGCATGTCATTTTTCTCCCCTACCTTCCACACTCCAATGTGCTTGAGCCCCAGCTCAAAGATCCTTTTGCACACCTTATCCTTCTTAAGGTCCTTATCGCTCACCACAATCAATCTACCCTCCACAGCTCCTACCTTGGAGTAGGAACTGGCAAAGCCATACTTTGGTTTTATTGTAGACCAACAGTTGGGGTCAGCTACCATATCCTTGGGGAATGATTACCATTTGGGTCCCCAGTTTTAGATGTTCCTTCCTGGCCAGATCCACCATATTGACATAGGACCTGTTGTGGTCTTTGCCATTGCTATTGCTGTTGTTGTTGTCATTGCTCTTGCCAATACCATTGCCATTGTCCCTGTAATTGCCATTGTCATCACATCACTGTTGCTATTACCATTGCCATCACCATCGTCATTACCATCACCACAATGAGGCAGTATATCACTGATTGAGAGAATGTTTGGCTTGTTACCTCAAAAATCACTTGAACAAGTTTGCAAATACCTGTCCAAAGTAGTGGCTATTGTTCACAAAGTTTCTGTTGATCATCTTCTCCAACGCTGGCTATTTTCTCAAATCAGTATAAGACTAGATAATTCATTGGGAAAGAAAGCTGTACACAGCGAAATACCTATGCATTAACTAGTGGCCACAATAGGCCTGTTTAACCTGCTGGTTCTTCAATTATTCGAACTCAGAACCCTTCGATTGATATACCAACATCTTGTCCATTGCACCATTTGACTTCATTACTTTTTTCCTTAATCGTGTTGATAGTTATAGTAAGATATGTACCAAAAAAACACAAATTTATCCATCAAATTATTGTACTTATTTATTGTAATATAAGCAGTGAGCTGCGTACAGTGCAGCTCCATTTGTTTTTTCAATATTTATTTTTATTTTTTTTCAAAAAATTTATTTTTGTTTATTAAACAAGAAAATCAATAATATATGATAAAATTGGTGGAGAAACTATTCAATGGATACCAACTTGATAACTAAAGGAAAAGACCTTTATTTGAGTGAAGAAAAGAGAGAAGGAAGAATGGGAAAGGTATTATGGAAGAGTGGTTTTACAAATAAATTATTTCAATATCAAAAAGTGTTGTTATAGAAAAATATTATAGTAAAATAATTTTTTTAAGGCCCAAAAAATAATTTTTTTTGCCATATAATTCAAGTGAAAAGCAAAAGGAGATTCTCCTTTTTGTTTGTACTGTGTTTGTTGTTATGGTGTATTTACACTTATACATTCCTGCTTATTCCTTCTTGCCCTCCTCCTTCCCTCCTTTCCTCCTTCCCTCTAGCAAGACCCAAGCAGCCCATCAACCTGCATAAGTTGTACCAGCCAGCTGCCACTTTGTGTAAAACAGTTGTTGACATTTAACACATATCAACTTGATTGTCAATAGAAATAATACAATAGTTTTTGGAAAGAAATGCAACAGAGCTCAAGAGATGGAACAATGTAAGCAAAGTTGTAAACGAGTCTGGAGATTATGGGCAGCAAGAGCAAGTTGGAAGCATGGAAGTTCTTCTGCATTTTATCAATCTTTGGAAGTAATGTAAAAGCAAGGAAAAGAGAAGAAAGGAAAGGGGAATGAAAAGGATAGCTAGATGATACAAAGTCAGTCTGAAATCTCATTCAACACCTTTCACTTGTGAATTTGAATAACAATTGGGAAGGCATTGAGGATGAGGGAGTAAGAGAAGTAAGAGTACACTATGTATGTACAATGCTTACTTTTTATGTAGATTGGTGTTGCTCTCAAAGCAAATAAACTTCTTATTACTACTACTACTACAATAGTTTTTGGTTGCCTATTGATGCTTGTCATGAGTGGCTGGCTGCCAAAAACTGCTTATGCTAAAAACAGCAGTGGTGGAAAGGCCACCAAAAACTGCGAAAAACTACCAAAAACCGCTCATATGAAAATAGCAGAGGCAAAAATCACTGGTTTGTCTAATGCAAACCACTGACCACCAAAAACTGCTGCATGTGCAGGGGCAGGGAGTGTTTGCTGCTCACTAAACGCTCAGTCAAAAGAAAGAATGAAAAAGAAATGGCCATCTGCCACTTCCTCTTTCCTTTTGTTCTCCTAGTGTATAGTTGGTGGAGCGAATTGACTGGACTGAAGCAGTTCAGAGGGGCTGCTGTGATGCTTTCCTTGATGCACATGGTTCACATTATATTGAGAGTCAAAGTTGGAAAGATGTGAAAGGGCAATGGTGTGTTAGAAAATTACCAACTTTATTCTACTAACTCCTCAATTCAGGTCTCTTCCTGGACCTTAGCATCCCTTTCTTATATTTCTTCCTTCTTTCTCTTCTCTCTTTTCTCTTTCTCTTGGTGTACTGTAAAGCAATGACAGAGAATCCCTGCTGTTGTCTTGCTGTCTTCTGGAATACACTCCTTTTTAATCATTTGTCCCATTCTTTTGTTAGGTTGGACTTAATCAACAATGCTACAAACAGCCTACAGTCCAAAGCAAGTAATGAACCTTGTGGCTTTTATACTTCACTTGCCTCACTGTAGTAGGCACTTTTTTGCTCTTTTTTCTCTTTTTCTCTCTTGCTAATAGAACTCTCAAAAGTTGTAATAATCAACTGTCATGCGGCATGATCTCGGTCTGATCGATAGGATGACATCACCTAGCCAATCAACAGAATCTCTAAGTATTGCATTACAACAGGAGAGGGGAAAGAGGAAAAAAGGAGGGAATAACAGGATTAGAGAGAGAAACTGTACACATGAAGCAGGTCTTTCTAATAAGAGCAAACCAAGAACCACCCCAATCTTATCTCTCCTTTGTGAGTGTTGTAAGAGTGAGGGATTGGCATGACGCAAGGCCAGGTTGTGACACAACAAATGAGTCTGTAGAAGAGATGTTTGCATGGATAAGAAGTAGTAATAAGATGAGCATTAAGTTGATAAGTTGGAATCTCAGAAGTGGTAGTGCCAGGGTCAAAAGAAATGCCAATGACCTTAATGTTAATACTAAGAATAAAGTCTTGGCCAAGGAACACAGGACATATGTTGAGTAGAAAAATTTTTCCTATTTCAATTTTTTATAACTAGTCTTCATCCTCATCAATGTAGAGGATGAGGATCATTCTGGGGGTCTTTTCTTCAATTCCTTCACATCATCTATTTGGTATGTGTTTTCCTCAGGAATATATTGTATATCATGGTTTGATATGAAGACCTTTTTGAAGTGTGCTCCTGTGATTTATACATAGGCAGAGCCCAAATCATCCAAAAAGACGACCCAATGAACTTGAAGGCCTTTGATCTACCCTGAGTGATTAGTATTCTGGATGACCCAGTGCTGAGTCAACAGATCCTTGGTGGATGAAACATAATACTAGAGGTTTTCTGGGTAAGATGTGCTGCTAAGCATGAAGTGTAAGCACTTTGACCAAATTAAAAGGATTATCTATTTCGGATAATCTTCAGATTTATGATGAAAAGAGTTTGAGAAACTTTTAATAGTTGGTTGCTTTTGGTCCTCACTTCATTCACTTACCTTTAAAACAGTGAAACAATAGTATAAAATTGGCTTTCATAGCCCTATAGGCCTGGGCATAGTTATTTAATGTGTGAAGAATGCAAACTGATGATCTTCTTTTGGCTTTGTTATGTTATAAAGTGGCATGCAGATTTTCACTAAGTGGTTTTCAAGAGAGTTTGCTATTTCGTTCATTTTATTCTCATATAGCAACTTATGTACTTTAATTATATCAATTTCAAGTAGAGACTGAGCTCAGAAGGGAAAACCATTTGTGTTCAGTGTGCTATATTTCAAAGCAGAAAATAGGAGTATTCTATGGAATTAAGTTGGTTTGAAGAGGGTTTACTCTCTTTTTTATCTTTCTTTTTTCTTATGGAACAAATGAAAGGTATTGAATGTTTTAAACTAGCTTTGTATGATAGTTTTTTCTTTTTCCTCATTCTTCTTTCCTCTTTTTCAGATTTTACATCAGTTCTAAGTATTGATGAAATACAAAAATTTATTTTAATATTGTGATAAAGCTAGATAAAAAACTATCAAAAGAACACTGAAAGGAAAAATTCTGAAAGAAATAATATATATAAGGAGGAAAAGAAATTAAAATTATACGTAAAATACAACAATTCTAAAATATTTTATGTTTTTAAAATAGATAAAATTTCTTTAAAAGAAGGTCTTAAGAAAAAATAATTAGTACAAGTTTTAAATGATTTAAAAAATCAATTATACCTTTGATCAGGAGTCAAGTTTAAACATTGATTTATCAATTGCATTATAATTTTTGGAGTGGTGGTTGGTATTGCTAATGATGTAACTGGAGTTTCTAAATAAAAGTTAAAAACAACTTTATATGAAAATATTGCTAATTACATACCTTTATTTACAGCACTAATTAACATACTTGCAACTTGTAAACCATTCATTTGTGAATATGGTTCTTTACCAAAAGTCACAATCTCCCATAAGGTGATTCCATAACCTATAAAAGAAAATTATTTAAGTGTAATTTAAAATATAAAAAGGTAACTTACTCCAAACATCAGACTTTTCAGAGTACTTTGATTCAATAAAGCATTCAGGAGCCATCCTAATTTTTGTTACTTTGTTTTAGTTACATAATAAACAAGAATCAAAAATGCACAAACCATTTTAATGGACCTACAACTTCTTGTTCACTTTCAAGTTTAACAACTAAGCGAGATAAACCAAAGTCTGTACTGCAAGTTAAATAAGGATTAAACATCAAATTCTTCTTAGTTGTACTTACCTGAAACTTTAATTTCATTTGTTTCAGTAAGCAACAAATTTCTTGCAGCCAAGTCACGATGCACAATTCCTTCAGAATGAAGATGATGCATACCAGCTGCAATTTCTTTTGCCATTTGCGTAAGATTAGTTGTGGTTTGAATATATTCCTTTCCTTCATTAGTTTGTAAAAAGTGCCACAAATTCCCTTTGGGCATTAGTTCTGTTACACAAAAGGGCACATTATCTTGGTAAGCCACTCCTAATAATTGTAAGACGTTTGCATGAGGACGAAGCTTTCTATGAGAATAGAAATGTAAGTAACAGTATGTTGAAGTAAGCAGGTTTGCTTAACTGCATAATGTCCAACTCTACAGCAAACTCGTCCCAGTTGGATTCCTGAAGTTTTTTAATGGCCACATCACTTTCTCTCCACACTCCCCTCCAAACCACTCCAAACGCCCTGTAAAACAAAGAATCGTTAGAGGAGCGCTGATAAATGACTAACTACATACCCACGTCCAATTTCATCATTGAACTCTAATTCTTCAAATGGGATTTCCCAAGAGAAGCCAAGTTCCAAGTCCTTTGTACTATTCGAATTAACTGAGCATATATTTCCGTTCAATCCATCTTTCAGTTCAGTTGTTTGAATGGCAGACAGGGTCTTCTTGCGAGTACGGGTTCGTTGTTGTCTCCACAACCAAAATCCTCCTGCTAACAGTAAGCACATGACTGGAACTCCAAGGCCCAATCCCAAGCTTAACGCCATGTCAATCTCCTTGCTTGAAAGGTCTGCATCTGAGTTGCCAGAATCACCACCAACCACCACGAAGGAGGCATGTTCAACCAACACCACTTTTTCCAATTCATCAAGGCATATAACAGAAACATGTAGGTTGTAGGACGCTGGAAGGGAATGAGTAAAGGTGAGTTGGAAATCAAGTCTGAGTCGTTGTTGTGGGTGCACGTCGCCAACGCATTGAATCATCAACATTTCGTCTACTTGTGAAAATGATGGTAAACAGTCCGACCTGTTGGTGGATGCAAAGAACGCATGCTCTTCCAAAGGCAGAGAAAAATTCCAAGTACACCTGCTGTTCAAAGAAGAGCTTCTACCATAATTTGTTAGATCCACTGACCAATGCATTGCTTCATTGACTGTTGCAGAAGCGTTAACTGGGGCTGCTTGCAAACTGTCATTAGTATCAGCGCCCGTTGTTTAAAAAAAAATAATCTTCACCTTGGAAAAATGCAGCAACTTGAGCGTCTATATCCCCCAAAAGTATGACAGTAGGAGTTGGGTCATTAGAGTAGACGTAGGGAGTTGTGCAACTGGTAGTAACGGTAATTGGCTCCCGTATTGAAGGACTGGTGACAGCAAAACCTAGTTTGGGAGGAACCAACGTTTCATTGGCAGACCAGAAATTCAGAACCATATTCTTGGGCACAGGCTCGTGATTAGCAGAGTTGCATTCCACAATAGATTCGTTTTGATGACTTATTTTGCAATCAGTGTTGGCGGCTAAGCGCTCAGCATCCCACTTTGTTGCCCACGACGGAGACAGAATGATATTGCAGGTAGCATACAGAACCCTAGATGGGCCAAGATTCTCGAACAAGGGCAAGAACGAGTGGCTGGAAACGCCGGGGACATATCCCTCCAGCGGTTCCGGTTCCATCTCGGTGATAAGCCCTTTAAAATTTGTTGATGGCGCCCCTACTGAAACCCAGAAACCAGCCAACTGTTGTTGTTTGATTTCATTCTCCTCTGTCCACCCGTATATCTGCACTAGACCTTGATCAAAGACCGACTGTGATGACTTGAGCTTCATATGAATGTAATGGCATCGCTCAGCACCCACTGATGATAGCAACTAGCTGGAGGAATACTTACGGACTCCATATCCGAGGCAACAATTGCACGAAAAGTGAGCTCATCAAATGAGATGGCTGGCGTTGTGGATGTGCACCGCCCAAAGCCAGCCGTGCGGTTTGGGTAAGGTACAATCTCACAAGCCCAAATAGAGTCCTCCTCAAATGTAGCTATCAATTAGTTAGTTCAGGAACGGAAAAGGGTACAGGAACAACAAAAAGAAAAACCTACCAGAGAATACGTCGTAGGTAATCCCGTTAAGGCCGTTATATCCACCAACTTCCACTGTTACGTTGAAGTATGGCTCGCTAGCGTCGGCAACTTGAACCCACACAGTGACTTCTTCCCAAGGTCGCACCAGGCCAGTTGGTTTAGTTCTGGTGACCGCGTACATGTCAAGAGCTTCAACCGCCCATACTTGCACCAGTGGTAACATTATCACAACACCTAAGAACAACAACAGAGAGCGGCTTTCCATTTTTCTCCCTTTGATTTACCTCACAACTTCTCTTAACATAGACTTACTTTTAAAACAAACATGAGAAGCAAAACGCCTTTGGACTTTTTCCTTTCTTTCCATGCTCGTTGTTATCATCTGCTTTCCAAAAACCAAGAAATGTGCGACGTAATAATGCAGTAACTTTAGAAGCACCAATGAGCAACCCTCCTACCATTGGTATTAAACCCAGAGCAACCAATCGCTGTGCCCTCATTTAAATTGGAAATAAAAGTGGTCCGCTGAGAACATGGCGAGTTCTCTGCTCCACTTCACTGCATTTCCCTCTTTCGTTTCACCGTCAAAACCAAGCCATCAAGCGTGTCGTTATAATACCTTCCATAGCGCAACACATCATGATGTGGTCACCGGTGTCAGCTGCAGCTGTTTACTTTCTATTGTTGATCGCTGGGCAGAGCTTTGCTCTGTCCTACTTTGACTATGTGGTGACCGACCCGGCAGATGGCATTCGCCCTGGTCAGGTCTTCTCAACCATACAATCCGTTACTTCAGCCTGCGAAGAAGTTTGGTTGTGGTGGGTTCCAAACAATATGACCTACCTGTACTATGGTGTGACCCTTCTCGCGTCCTTCACAACCCAAAATTAACCCTCCACTACATAGCAAACCAGTCAGATCCCCTGTGGAGCTGTGAGCCGGGTACCAACCAGTACCAAGCCGTTTATTGTTCAGCAGCCGCTGGAGGATTTAATAAGTCCATGGTCTACCTTGACTGGATGTTGGACCCTTCTTTCGAGGAAGAGTCCTTGAACATGACGTATGACTTCAATGGGGCTAGACTCGTCAGTAAGTATCTCTTCTCATTTTTCCTTCAGTGTTGCCCCACAGTAACCCTTGGCTTCTCTCAGTTATTGGTGGAATGTTCCTGAACGTGCAGTGCCTGCAAGACGAGGAATATTTAACGTTGGAGATCGCGCCGCCCCTCTCCTATCTTCAAGGAACGGTGCAGGCTGGGGTGAAAGAAGCTACAAAATATACTCCCGGAGATACTATACTTTCCATTAGTGATGGCCAGATCACTAACGAAGGACCCTCCAACGCAAAGGAAGTGACTTGCGACGTTGTAATTCATCCCGAAGAGGCTGCCTCTTGGATCGAGGTAACGGAGGCTGGCAACAGTTCCTGTTCGACCGTGAAAGATAACACCCTTCGTTGTGGCAATGTGGCGCATTTGCTTCAGCCACAAGAGAATGGTATGTAGATGGGACGACGAGATGACAACTGACAAAGACACCATGGCTGACCAACTTGACCGAAGCTTCTTTGTTTTCTTCAGCTTCTCTAAGAACTAATCCATGGGCAAGGGGTAATCTCACCATCTCTGTGGAGAATTGTACAGTGCGCTTTGAGGCGGTTGACCAGCACTTGCAATATGTTGTTCCTATGGGGGAGCTAGACATTCAAGTTAACGTAACTGTTACAGGCATGTAGCCTTTCCTTCCCACCGCCATGGATGTTGCTTCTCGTTAACGTGGTTGGTCTCACAAATTAGAAGTGTCTGCAGAAGCAAAGGAAACAAGACGGCAAGTGATGGAAGAGACGTCGTGGCGAGTTGAACTTTCAAACGGCGGAAAGAGTTCTTCTCTTAAGACAGGATGCTCTTGGTCTCTTCCGGCTTCTCAAAGCACCGCCCAGCTAACCCTACCTGCAGAATGCTGGCTCTCCTCAGCAGTTGACAACAGTACCGGAGCAACAGTGGAGTGCTTGACGGATCTTGCTCCTCACAGCTCAAAAGTCTTTACCTTAGCATTGCCGTCCTGGTCCTCTATCCTCTGTCTGGACGAAACCGGTAGCACCCTTTATCAGCTGCAAGCTGAAGAGCAAACCAGAGCAGAAGAAGAGGACAGAGACTCCAATGCTGTAGGATTGGGCGTTGGACTCGGTGTTGGTTTGTTCTGTTTGCTGCTGCTAGTGGTTATCGCCATTGCGGCCGTGATTATTTACAGAAAGAAGCATGCTTCCGGCAGGGACGCAATTGCCGATGTGGAAACAGGTCCTGTGGAGTACACGATGAAGCGTGGCACATCCAAAAAATCAGGCAAGAGGGACAAGAAGGAGGTGAAGTTCTCTTGGGAAATTCCTTTTGAAGAGTTAGACTTTGGCAATGAGCTTGGAAGAGGGTAAGCTTTCCGCACCTCTCTCTTTGCTCCTCTCTTTGCTTAGCTGGGTACTTGGCACAGCGCCTTTGGCATTGTGTGGAAAGGAACTTGGAGAGAAAGCCCCGTGGCCATCAAGCAGGTGCTGGGCATCACAACGGGCGCCGAGATGGAGGATTTCAAATCAGAAATACAGATAATGAAGTAAGCTACCTCTTGTCCATCCCGCGGCACTGCCTGTTCTAAACCGTGGTTGCAATATTACTAGAAATCTGCGTCCACACGCAAACGTGCTGCAACTGCGTGGAGTCGCTTCCAACGAAACTAACCTGTACTGCGTGACCGAGTTCATGGGCAAAGGCGATCTGGCCTCCTTCTTGCGCTCAAAGGAAGGAGAAGAGTTGGCAGAGGACGAAGCCACCCTCATTCGCTGGGCCAAAGAGATAGCTGCCGGAATGCACCACCTTCACCAAGAAGGCATTGTTCATCGCGATCTTGCAGCAAGAAATCTCCTACTAACAGCCAACTTGGTCATCAAAGTTTCGGGTGTGTTATGTGCACTTCCCTCCCTGTTACGAACCTTGGGCACCAGCTGTTGTTAACCAAGCACCCTCCTCGAAACAGACTTTGGCCTGGCAAAGAAGGGCTTGGAAGACGAGGCGGAGTCTTCTGGCTCTTCCTCCACTGAGCTAGGCCCGCTCAAGTGGATGGCCCCTGAATGTTTCACTGAGCGCCAATACTCTGAAAAGACTGATGTGTGGAGTGCGTGTTTAAACCCCCCACCCCCCTCCCCACCCTTTTTGTCTTTTGTTCTTCTTTCTTCCTTCTCCTTTGTTTTGGGGGGAGCAAGTTTTTTTTGCGTTGTGATGTGATGGTTTTCATTTTGAACACCATCACATGCATGGATGCCCATCCCTCCCTCCCTCCCCCGCCTCTTCCTCTGACTGTGCTTGCAATTGCCCCAGGCTACGGCGTGTGTTTGTGGGAAATGCTGACCAAAGGGACTGAACCCCACCCCGAGTTGTCTCCTCAAGAAGCTGTTCTTGCCCTTGTTGAAGAGGGTACGTACGGTTCACAACCAGCTTGATGGCCTACCGGGTTAACTCTCTCCTCATTTTGTCCCTAGGACAAACGTTGGCCATTCCTGAGGATGCCCCACCGGTCTTGCAGCATGTTATCACCTCCTGTTTTAAAGTGAACCCAGCAGAAAGGTTTTCCTCTCTCTCTCTCTCTCTCTCTCTCTTACGCGCTTTCCCGTTCTTGCTCAATGGTTTTATGGCAAACAGACCAACCTTCAAAGAGATTCTCGTCACGCTCAAAAAGGCCAACAGAAAATAGAGGGATTGGAGCAACCAACACCAGAAGCACTAACACCACACCTTCATCTCCACCAATCATGGCTTTTTTGCTCTTTTCTTGTCGTACTTGTACTATTTGTTCGTTTGTTGGCCATAAACCATGTTTAGACATCCGGCTGTTAAGTCCACGTGAGAAGGACACCACCGGAAATCCATGACGTCGATTGATATAGTTGGAGGTCAGCAGAGGTATGAGGATATCGTTCTGATATCAATAACTGGCTGATGTTGGATGGATATCAGTCCAGTATCGTGTCGTCCTGATATTATGCTTAAGACGCTGTTTTCTGCTGTAGTGCCGCAGGATGGACACAAGTATTGAGGGGTCGTGTATTTTCCCACTGAGACAAAGGGGAACACGTGATGTGTTATCTTGGTTTTGTCTTCTCCTGCGGTGCTACAGTTTTATGCGGGTTTCTCTGCTAAGAGCAGCCTCTTCTCCGTAACTATTTTTTGTGGACAAGAGAGCTTCGTGTGCTGAGTTCGTGCACAAACCGAACAAAAAATCTTTCTTTTGCTTGTAAAGGTGCCACCTTTAACCGGCAGGATGAAACGGGGTGCACAGGCATACTTTTATTTTTCGACTTTTTTTACCAACACCACACACAAATGGTAAACAGAAGAAAGGTCGTCTGCTTACCATATGGAGCAGTTTCCTTGATATCAAAGGAGGTCTGCTCATATCTGTTTTCTGACATCAAACTTGTCAGAAACCATATCAGCCGTTGTCAGCCGACCAGATATCGGCCGATGTCCTCATTTTCCGGTGGTGAGAGAGAGAGAGAGAGAGAGAGAGAGAGAGAGAGCGCGCGCCAAAAACCCAAGCAAGAGAAGAGAGGGAAAAAGAAAGATAGAGCGATATAGGCAAGGCGAATAGGCAGGTATTATTTATTACTTACAGGTTTAAATACTACTTATTGCCAAAGACTGACGATATAAAAAGACTGAGCTTGGAGCGACCTTCAGTTTGCTTAGAGTCCATTTGTTCCTTGTCATCCTGAGCAAACCGTTGCTGAAAGGCAGCAAGTTTGTCTAGAGTTGGTTGATTGATGGCTTCACTGAAATCATTGCAGCGTAGCATGAGCAGTCCCACTTCCATCAGCAGATCAATGCTCAAGCACACCAAGGAAGGATTACGAAGGCCTGGCAACTTGAAGAGTCGTTTAGCTTCCTTGAGAATGCTGTTGATAAGGGCATTACTAAGCTGTACCAGCTCCGAAAAAGAAAGCACACTTTGCATAGTTTTGTTCATAATGGCCAGATTTGCATCGTTAAGCTTTTCTCGCAACTTGGTGATCAGTTTGATGTGCTTCTTTTCTTCTTGTTCCCAGTGGCGTAGTAGCTGCTCTTGTGTAGCTTCTCTGTTTCTATCTTGCAAGGGGATCTTGATCACATCTTTTTCTTTACCTTCCTTGTTTGCTTTTTGTTCTATCGTTTTTTGCTCATCCTTTTCTCGTTGTCCTGGTTTAGGCTCTTCTCTTCTTTCTTTTTCGCTTTCTTGTCCTTTCTCATCATCTTGCTCTATCTTTGGTTCTTCTTGGTATTCGTTTTCTACCAACAGAGATTGATTCCTGACCACCTGAAGTGTGGCAGGAGGTTCTACGGGCAATGAAAGCTGAGGCAAAAGCATGGTCATGAGGTGTTGGTTTGTGGTACTCCAAGTTTGAATTACAACGGAAGGATTGTTGGGAGATGCTTGAAGGGCATTTTCCATGCCAAGCGGAGTGCAGAGTGGATGAAGTAGATCAACCTCGTTGACAATCTCTGTGAGAGGCTCGCCCTCAAAGGTTGCACGCGCAAGCCCCAAACACAGCTCCACGTGTTGTGCAGTATGACTAGAAACTACTTTCAAAAAGCTTTGTCGTTGAGGTTGGCCTTCCATTATTGCTTGATTGAAAGCAGATGCTTGGTGGTGGAATTCGGAGTCTGCGCCATGCATGCAAAGCAACTCTAGTTTGTGTAGGTAACACTCCAAGAGGAAGGCAGAGGATAGTATTTGCAGCTGCTTTTTCTTAGTTTCGTCCTGCCGAGGGTCATGTAGCTCCAAAAGTGGTGGATAGTGGCGTTGGGGCGGTGAGGGATGGAGTGGGGTAAATGAAGATAGTGGAGGGGAAGGGCTCCGAGATGAGGAGGGGGGAGACAAACCAAAGGCAGAGGAAGAAGGCCCAGCAACACAAGGGTAAGTTTGTGGGGTAGTGGGGGCAGAGTCTGGCAATGCTGAAGAAGAAGAAGTGGGGTGGTCCTCAGCCGACGATTCGCTGAACCTCTGAGCAGAAGAAAGAGGAGAACTTGGGAGTGCTTTGGAAGTTTGAAATAAGTGTGCATTTGGAGGTCCTTGGAACAACATGGAGAGGTGTCGTGTTCGTCTAGGATGAGCGTCATTCCGATTAGAAGGTGTATCTCGCCTAAGAAGGTCTGGAGACGATATGTCCAAGTTTTCTATCTTTGCTATTCTTTGGAAGATAAGAACAGGAGAAGGTGTAGCAGTGATTGCCGTAATGTTTCGTGGGGCTGGAGCTTGTTTTGGTTGATGTTGTTTGCTGTCTTCGGTGCCAGCTAGTTGAGGAGGCACAGAAATGGATCGCGTCCTTTTGGGTACATCAGAGGAGGTACCTTGCACTGTATCTTCGTTTTTTATGTAGCTCTCGCCTTGCAAGATTTCACTGTTGGTTCCTGAAAGCGGAATAGTCTGATTTATCTGGCGGGGCTGTGGCTTAACATTTGGTTCCTCGTACTGCGTGGCGACTAGTTCCGGTGATTGTGGCGAACATGGCTGTTGGTCTAGTAGCTTACTTTTCTCTTCGAAAGACGGTCGGAATATGGTCCTAGAAACACGACTTCGTTTGTTGTTACTGCTGAGAGAGGACGGAGTAAGGGCTGATGAAGTTGGTACTGCTTGGTTGCCTATCCCGTTGCCACTAAGTACGCTAGTGGCAAATGGTTGCGGCAGTGGGACTTGCAAACTTTGTCTCCTGATGTCCCATCGTCTTTTCCTCTCCTCACGGGTAAGCGAGGCTGCTGGCTCCATCACCACACTCCGCCTTTTCCAGGAACGACTGCTACCGCTGCGAACCGCATACGTTGGGGGTGGGTTCGGCGTGTTCTGATTATGGTCATGTTTCTGATGGTAGCTGTCAGCTGATGGAGCAACTCCTGTCGCTGATTCTTGCTCTGGGAAAACTCTGCTCTCATCGATGCTGCCATTACGAACAGTATCCTTTTTTTGGTGAGCGGCGAGGATGGCTTCCACCCTTCTTTGAACTTCGGCGTCGAGAATGATGCGAAGAGCTTCATGAGAATCACCGGAAGGGGGCCCTCCCTCCCCCTTGTCAGCTGCAATAGGCTTGGCTGAGGCCAAGGTTAACATGCTGGTTACTCGTTTCTCTAGTTCCTCGAAAAGAGAAACCGACTACATAAGCGGTATGAGTAAAATAAGGCAAAGCAGAAGGTTGGGAACATTGCTAACCTGTGCTAGAGGGAGGCGTTCTCCCTGATAGGCTCGCTGCCTGCAGAAAACACAAAGTTCAGTCAACAAAACCGCACTAAACGCCATAATATACACCATAAACAAAATAGTGCAAAGGCTAGAGAATGAGGTAATGAAATACATACTCCTCCAGTGTCCTGAGTAAGTCCTTGATTTTATTGTTAGCTTCTTCAAGGAGGGCCTTGTCCTCTTCTTGTTGTTGTCGGAAATGTTTGTTGGCTTTCATCAACGAGTTAACAGCTTCTGTCAGATTTTCGTTTTCTTTCATGAGGTTGTCGAGCTCTTCTTTCTCTTTTTTAATCTATGAACCAAATAAAAAAATGTGCATGTTAGATAAAAGGAATTAGAGGAGGGCGTGGCAGCAACCTGCTTGACTTTGGCCAATAGTATTTGGTTAGTTTGCTTCAAAGCTTTTGCAGATTTGAGTTCCTCTTCTAATAACTTGACTTTCTCTTCCAGCATCTGGTCCGTACTGGCTGTCTCTTTTAGCACAACGAGGTCTTTATGTAATGCTGCTTTTTGTTTGGCAAGGTTGGTGCTGACCTTTCTTTCTTCTTCTAAGTCTTTCTTTAAGCTTTCAACCTATTGGTATTTTGCGAACACGGGATGGATAAGCTTAAGTTACGTATATCTGTCCAAGATGCTATATACCTCTTTAAGAAGCTGTCTTGTCTTCTCTTTGTAAGCAGAATTGACCTTAGCTTCAAGTTTCAAGGCGCGTATACGCTCTTTTAACTCGTCGACAGACTCGGAGTAGTTCATCTGCGTTTCAGCTGCCATTTGCTTCTCGTTCTGCAGCAATTCCACTTTCTACCACAACAGCAGGGGGAAGAAAGCAGTCACCAGACGCTACATTAGTAATTCTGCTTAACCGGTTGGAAGCGGTGATAAAAGAATTTTGCAAACGAAGAGAGAAGCAAACCAAGCGCAGCTCATCTGCTGTGTCCTCTGCCTCCGCAAAGAGAGCCTTTAGGTGCTGGTTTTCAGCTTCCAGCTCCTCCAAGCTATCTAGAAGGTCTTCTGTACTCTCCTGCTGCTCTCTCAACTATCACATAACGCGGGAATTCAATTCAATGGCAAGTTGGGCAGCAGCAACAAGGAAGAGAAGCAGCAAGCAGAGAAGAGGAGAATAAAATACCTTTTGCTCCCACTCACTGTCTAGCCTCTCAACCTCCAGCATCAATTGTTGATTCTTTTCAACAAGCATCTGGCCGATCTCAGCAGCCGTTCTAAAATCATGTTCTCTCTGTTCCACGCATTGAAAGACCTCTTCCAGTTGTTGTAGCTGCTCCGCCTGCCATGACGAACACTGCCCCTTCTCGCCACTCTCTCCTTTGTCTAGTTCTGGTGAAGTACCCCCCACTGGAGTTAGTTTTATTATGGAACAAAAAGGCAAGCACCCACATCAGCGCTACGTACTTAGTTGGTGTAACGTTTGGCGAAAGGCCCCCAGGAAATCAAATTCTGGAGACTCTTGCAGGAACTCCCCTCCCAACAGGTTATCTTCCTCTTCCTCCTCCTCTGTGTAGCCGTCCTCCTCCTCCTCTTCCTCCTCCTCCTCTGCCACTGCTTCCTGTGGAGGAGAGAGTGGGTGTGTTAGCTCCTCTTCTTCTTCTTCCATGTTGTTGGCCAACAGGGTTCTATCGCCTGGTGGTGCAGCCACCCCGCACTGTCAGCAGCAGCAGCAGCAACTCCCCTTCCCTATCTGGCGTTGGTTGGCAAGGGTGTGCCTTTCTTTTGTCTTTGGTGGTGCGGTTGTTGTGGTTCGCTCGCCCCCTTCCCCTTCCCCTGCGATAAAGTCTGGACAAAGTCTCCCCTCCCCTCCCCTCCCTCCCCTCCCCTCCCCTAATAATTTTTTAGGGCCGCAATCAGCATTATTATCATGATAGGTAGATTTGTATTGGCCTTCTCCTTTCCTCTGCCTCAAAAGCCCTCTCTCATTCATGTATACACAGGCCTCCACTTGCCCACCTACAGCTGGTAAACACCTGGTTTGGTGTAGTTAGAGGCCCGCGCTTTGGCTTCTTTGCATCAACTCTGAGGATATCAGAGAACACATCAGCCTCAACAAGAGAGCAAGACAGCGAAAGAATGGTTGCAACGGAACGGGAACAACTCTTACCATTTCGGCGCTTTTTCGTTTCTTCGAGCTGTTGCTTGACCAGAAGCAGTTCCCTCAGCCATTCGTGTTTAACAAGCTTGGAGGAGGCGTACATCCTAAGTATGGTCTCTCCATCCTCTGAAAGAAGGCCGAGGCAGTGCTCTGTGCTGTCTCGTCCTATAGGCACAGATAAACATTGTGAGCCACCCCAATGTAATTGTGTTAGTAGCATGAGAGAGAGAGAGAGAGGAAGAAAGGAGGAAGCGGGAGAAGTTCCAATAAAAGAAGGAATAGCAACCTCCAAAGTCAGGCTGGGAATGTGGGGTCAACCGTTCTAGCACATAGCTATCAACAAATTGGAGAAGAGCCATGTTTATGTTATCGGATATGGATACCCGAGCAACAGATCCGCTGCTTCCGCTTCCCCCACTGCTGCCACCGCCGCCAGGCGTTGAGAAGGAGGAAGATGGTGTGGAGGGCGACGAGGTGGATGAGGATGAGGAAGAGGCGGAAGAGGAGGTGCGGTGAGTGACAGGAGTTAGGACCCTGCTCGTCTTTCGAGCAATTTTGGTCTCTAGAAGAATATCGTTGAACAAAAACATGACCCTTTTCTTTTGCTTCCGACTCCGCCTAGACCACACCTCCATGTAGCCCTCCTTTATTAGCTTCCTGTCTGGTTGTATCACGCTCTGTTTTGGCATCCCCAAGATATTAACAAAGAACACGAACAAAACAGGAGCATAGCAGAAACACAATATAAACAAAGACAAACGGACAGAGCCACGGACAGATTAAAACGGATTAAAACTTACGTATTTGCCCTGCAATCTGCTCTGAATGCTGATCATTTTGCTTATGTTCTCTGACTCATCCGCCTTTTTCTCGATGAATGCAGCTACTTCCGTTATCAGCCGCAACGCTTCGAGAAGGGCTTGATGGTCTGCATGGTCTTCTTCCGTATGCTTCTGCAGCTCTTGCAGGAGCAGAAGGTACCTCGGGATTCTTTGAATGGGCTGTATTAACAACGTGGTTAAGGCTTGCCCCTTTACCTCTTCCAAGTTTTTAATACCCTATTACAACAAAATATCGGGGGCAGCAGGCACACCCCGTAGGCATAATTCAAATAAGATGGTGACCTCTCTTGAGGGAAAAAAACCACAGTAAGCAATAAACAAAATAATGAGAAAACCCACCTCTTCCCATTCCGCAAACTCAGGGGATTCTCTTCTAGCATTTCGAAGGTCGTTCAGGGCCTGTCCATAATCGCGAACGTACTGCGTGTAGAGCCGCAGGTACTGCGCCTGTTGTGCATTCCACCAATGCAGTACATTAGAGTTGGAAAATCGGGTGGAAAGAAGGTTAGCACATCTGCATGACTAGTCCCTCCACAGGAAATGGTCGAGATATGTACCACGTGGACAAATATGTCACCCAATTGCTGGCAAGGATACCAGGCCTGGATGCGGGGATCTAATGATTGCAGCAAGTCGCTGTTAAAGCTGAAGATGATGCGTGCATTCTTCATCAAAGTTAAAATGCCCTCGAAACGAAGAGTTGTTTTGTGGAAGTTTTCAATGGGCTGTAAGTAGTAACATATGAGCCTAGACAAGATTTCCACGTAAGTCTTTTCAGTGCTCAGTATTTCTCTTGCTACTTTTTCACGGTAGGCGGCCCTTCGAACTGGAGGGTTTGGATTCCATGAGCTCATGCGTATGCGGAGAAGTTTTTTGCGGGCGTACCTTTCTTTGCGTACTCTTTGCGTGCAAGCTTGCCCCGCCATAGGCACTGTACCTTCACAATACGTTTTATGGAAGTTTCAAGCTCATAATGTTGAGGGAAACGTCTATCATTGCTAGCACCGTGCGAGGCGACTTCCACTAAGAGCTTATCACTGTGAAGCGTCGATTTAAGAAGGCGCTGTCCGGTTTGAGGAGAATGGGCTGCACCCGCTGCTCCAGATGTACAAGGAGATGCTGCATGGCGAAAGCTATTCTGAGCAGGGCTTGAACCTCGCATGCTAGCAAAGCCATTAGGTTTCAAATCCAGCCCTGGTGGGAAGGAAATTTTGAAGCCAGCCAAACTAGCTCTTCGTTTCGAAAAGGTTTTTCTCAAGCAGCGCGTCATCCAAAGCTTTTTGCTTTTTGGAAATGTTAGGTCGAGTGTTTTGTAATATTCCGTTGGAGCAATGCTAAAGATGAAGTTATGTTCACGGTGGGCCTTGGCCCCAATCCTTTCCAGACAGTTTCTATTTTCCAGTGAGAGAAGCAGTATTAGATATCAAAGTTATGTCTGTGTGAGGAGAGGTCCACTTACGCCACGGCACCAAAATTTTCATCTTCATAAAGGTCTTCTAGCCTGAATCTTTAAATGGTTGTCAGGGGTAATGTAAGCCTTATAAAGGGCAATGAAGAGGCTCTCCTTCCCTCCAGCCCTCCTCGCTCTCGCTCTCTTTCTCTTTCACTCTATCTTTTTCTTTCCTTCTCTCCCCAAGTAAGGCTCAAGGTGGCTGTACTGACCTGTCGAACCGTGAAACGCCCCATTCTTCGCAGGCAGCAAGGAAGAAGCTTATATTTTCTCTGTTGCGAAAAAAGACCGTGCCGGTGTTTATCCGTGGAATGGACTTAGGCTTCAAGGTTTCCATCAGTTTGCATAGCCTTATTCCATCCCTCAAATCAGGTATGAGGCTGTAGGGCTCTACGTGTTGAGGCTCATCAAAGGGACCTTCCATCAGTACCTCTCGCATCCACACTTGGATGGCATGCTCTCGCAATAGCTGCTCCGTCAAGTGCATCGTGTTTTCTGCTTTGTCGCCCAGCCCTACGTCCTCCTCTTCCTCCTCCACAACAGAAAAGGCGTTGGCTCGCATTCGTTTTCCTTCGCTCATGTCGGATTGTATTGCAGCCACCCCGTCCTGCTGTTGCTGTTGCTGCTTTGCCAGTTTTTCTTGTTGGACTTCAAAGGTTTCGTAGAAGGTGATGGCTGCCCCAACCGATAAGTGGGCTGCTGCGTCTGCACCCACGCGTTTTGTCTGTTGTGATTTGATAGGGTTTGTATTTGATGATCGGGATGCTATTGCTTCCATGTTTGCATGATCACTTCGGAAGCGCAAAGACGTTAATTCTGTTGTGTTGGGGGAGCTTTGAGCAAGTTCAGTGCGTCGCACAGTTGACTGGCTGTTACCTTTCGCTTTTGGCGTGTCGTCAGTGGGCCGGAAAACGGAAATCCGACGAAAAGGCGTGCCATGTTTTACCAAATAAGGCCTTGTTATCCTTATTAAATAAAGCTTTGAAAAAACCGATGCACCCCTCAGCCATCCCCAATGCGGAGAGGAGAGGAGAGGAGAGGAGAGGAGAGGAGGGAGGAGAGAGGGAGAGGAGAGGAGAGGAGAGGAGAGGAGAGGAGAGGAGAGGAGAGGAGAGGGAGAGGGAGAGGAGAGGAGAGGAGGAGAGGAGAGGAGAGGAGAGAGGAGAGGAAAGAGAGGAGAGGAAGGAGAGGAGAGGAGAAGCTTGTTTGTGTCGACAACAAGCCCCACCACACCCCGCCACATGCACAACAACAACGAGCAGCCTCTGAGGGGAGGAGCAAGCACAACGGAAGGCAGCCCCGCCAGCCTGGCTCTCGCTGAGCGTTTGAGTAAGAGAGGTGCGGTTCCCGCCAGCCCCGCAAAACGGGCAAGGCAGCAACAAGATGACAGAGGCAATAGCGGTGACCACCAATCCGCCCCGCCGCCTGGCAAGCGACAAAGGAAGCGGCGAGTCAACAGGGAGAACGGTGGTGCATCAGTTCTCTCCCAACCAGCGGCTCGTCATACCGGCAGCACACACAACAACAAGTCTTTAGAAGGAGGAGATGAAGCACAAGCGGCATCCCGCGCTCTTTTTCGTCAAGTTTTGGCCTTAAGAAATAATTGCTTAGCTGCTCTTTCTCAAGAAGACCAACTGGTTTGACCTGCTCACCTCTTTTCTCTCCTCTTGGTTCCGGTGTGATCGTTCGTTCCTTACAGTACTCTCAAACACCTATCGCTCTGCAGAGAATTGAGATCGGCAGCATTTTAAGCCAAGCAAGAAGGTAACACTCCTGCCATGTTACTGCATACATGAGTCTCCCTCGTTTTTCAACGTTCACTTTGTAACGTATTACTTTGTTTTGTTGTTTAATGCAGGGAGGCTTACCTTGCCAACCCGCTGTTCTACATTACACATAAGCTCCTCCATTCCATCAAACATCATTTCTCTGCAGAGGAATTAACGGTATGTTACTTTCTTCTTGCTCCCTCGAATTGTGTCCATCTCATCTCCTTCCATACCGCATTCAGAAAATAGACTTAGCAAACGTCCTATCCCAAGCTAAGCTGCGAGCTAGCATTGAGCCTCTGTCCTTTGCTCCTTCGTTCTGTTGGCCCTCCATCTCCAACGAGCACCACATGCAGGCCAAGCAGGTCTCTCTCTCTCTCTTTCTTGTGGAGTTTAAGTCTTTATTCTCCTTTTGCTATCTCTCTTAATTGACCTCCACACCCACTCCCACACCCCGTCTCCCCCCCCCAATGCACTCAGGATACTGCCTATTTGAAAGCAAGGGAGGAGTGGAAACTAGTTTCGCCAGAAGGAGTACCAAAACTACCGTTAGAGGCGGGTAAATGCTTTCTCCTTTCAAGTCATCAGTCTCTTCCTCTATGGCTTGTGGGTTGCTGCTAAATTGAAAGAAGCAGCATTATGTTCAACAGAACAAGCGCCAACGCAACTCCCTGATGATACCCTCATTCCAGAAGAAATAATGACGTCCAAGGAGGAAGCACTGCGTCTGCAGAGACTCAAAGTTTTGAATGAGATGCCCATGCAAAAACCGAAACAATACAAAAGACCGCCTGTTATTCCTGAACGAAAAAAGGTGAAAGAGAGACGAGAACCCAAGAAAGAGAAACTTGTTGACACTGTAGAGCGAAAACAAATGAAGGGAGAATCAAACGAAGGCATGAACGACAAAAAGAGGAGAGAATTCAAGACCAAAGCCCCACAGGTGGAGGATACAAGTATGCATTGGTGCTTCATGCAGCCTCTTCCTGTTCTCCCTGACCCTACTTCCAACGTGGACCTAGAGCTTTTGATACCCATTGGCACCATATTTATGTCACGGTTCTCTCTGTCTCTCTCTCTCTCTGTCTCTCTCTCTCTCTGTCTCTCTCTCTCTCTCACGTTCGCTCAAAATTAACCGAGTTATTTACCAAAGGCGGGAGCTAATGGTATCGGGACTGCATCGGCCGATGCAAGCAGGCATATGGGGCGGGGAGTATGGCGCTGTGTCAGTGGTACTGTCTGGCGGGTATAGCGACGTAGACTGGGGTCATACCATTGTTTATACGGGCAGTGGTGGCTTTGAACCTAATTCTCGCGTCCAAACAAAAGACCAAGAATTCACACGGGCCAATGCAGGTTAGCCAAATTTTTCATGGTGATTTTTCGCATTGTTCTCACCTTCCGCCTTTGCATCGGAACTGCCCAAGGTTTGAAGAAGTTGTGTAAGACGAACCAGCAAGTGCGAGTGATACGCGGCTCACAATCCAACTCGCTGTATGCCCCAATCGAGGGTTATCGCTTTGATGGCTTTTACTCAGTGGAGCGCTGCTGGAGGGAAAAGGGACCTTCTGGCTTTCTGGTGTGCAGGTATCTGCTGAAGGGTCCTGCCCCACCCCAACACCCCGCTCGTAGCGGTCATCCTGTCTCCTATCCTTCTTCTCTTCCGTACCCCCAACAAGAAGAGGAGGATGATTCAGGGGCTAGCAGCTCCGCCAGCACTGGCTTCTTCTCTGAGGCGCTGACACGAGAAAATGATGAAATTGATGTGGATGGGTTGTCGTCCCACAGTGAGGGGGACGAGAAGGAAGAGGAAGAAGAGGAAGAGGAAGCATAGAATGCATTGTCCTAAACAAGAAAAATGTACAAAAATATTTGTTAGTGTGCACACAGATGAACGAGTTACTCAAAGTTGGCGGCTGACATAAAGCTTTCCTCCATTTCAAGAAAGTCAGCTTGCAGGCGGCTAGCTTTCCTTCTTCGGTACCAGACGTAGGCACCACCGCCCAACGCCGCCACAAGAACAATGCCGCCCATCGTGATGGCCCCCAGGAAGAATAGCGAAGTGCGGGAGGGAGAATTGGAAGAAGAGCTACGGTGGTTGCATTGGGAACCGGTCCACCCATCCTCACACTTGCACGTTTGATAGGCTGTGCATACGCCATGTTCACACGGCAGGTCGCACCGCGCTGCTCATAGTGGTAGTAACGAAGCAACAACGGCGCAAATGAAGGTTAGCAAACCAACTCGCCTGTAAGAAAATGAAGGAATACGTACGCAGCTCACAAAGATGGCCAGCCCATTCCTTTGGGCAGAGACAAGTATTGAGGCCAGCACATGCACCTTCATTCTGGCAGGGTTCAGAGCAGTAGCTAGAAGAGAGGCTAGCCTGTATGGTATACCGCATTGCCGTTGCGACAGAAGTGGAGGAAGCTGGCCCCGCCACCCGGATAAAGTATTCTCCTCTTGTGAGATTTGCGAGCAAAAGGTCGTAATGGTTGGACACGTAGGTGGTGCCTTGTTGCCCTGACTGGACGCTCTGGCTGGTGGGACTTTTTATAACGGCCATGGAAGTGGCGGCCTGAGCCTCAGCCTGCAATGGACAGCGACTCCGTTCCACGGCAATGAGGCCAAGTGGCTTACGCTTGGCCTCCTCCACTGAAGAAGTGGGTGCTTGAGATATGTTCAGCACTAGGAACTGGCCGCTGCCTGTGGCTGTGCTGGTGATAGAGTAGTAATGCACCTCTTCAGGCGTTATAAATGCCTCATGTGGTGTACTGCCCAGTGCTTGTATTGTCCTCACTGCAAAGAGAAAGGGGGGAAAAAAAGGTCAGCCTGGAAATCATCAAACCGTCAACTCAACTTCCAACCAACTAACGGACAGAGAAACTTTCCAACGTAAGGGAGGAATGGAGAGCAACATACCATGAGGAGTTACACGAACACGACAGGTGGAGTCTGACGCAGAAGTTTCTGAACAAGTCAAATTGAAGTACCATCTGCCACCCTTTTCGGCTTCAGGCGGACAATCCTCGAGAGCGTTGAAGAGCTTAACAGCTGAGGAGTCGCTGGAAGACCAGGAAGTGGTAGGAAAATCGGCATCGTAGAATGCGGGCCCTGCTTGGCAGGACTCTCTCAACCATCCATGCAGAGACAAGGACGTGCCGGCATCGATTCGTGCAAAGGTAAAGGAGAGGGACCCCAATGGCTCCTCTGTGGTGATAAAGAAATGAGCAGGCTGTCCCTTTTTAAGGATAACAGCCTGGCTCTGTTCGGATATAAGCATGGTGTCAGTGGGAGAGGTTGTGCACGCTGCGTTTGATAAAAGTCCATTAGTGGCAGAGACAGGAAAAGGGGTAATCGCTGGTGCGACTGGTTTTGATTGAGGAGGAAGCTGATGTTAGCTAACGAAACTTACGTATGGAACACTCGATTCCGGACCAGCCTTCATCACACAAGCAAAAACCGCGAACACAACGACCATGCTCCGAGCATTTATGGGGACAGTCCTCTGAAGCCGAATTAATCGCATGCACGCCACATCACAAAAACGTGTTTTTGGGAGGCGGAATAAAAAAGAAACGTACTGTAGGAACAATCCAGGCCAATCCAGTCGTCTTTGCATTTGCAGTGGCCATCCACACATTCCCCGTTTGGAGCAGTGCAATCATTTGGACACCCAACTGTACACAAGCAAGGCTTAGTATCACCAAACAAAGCAGAAAAGAGTACCACGGAAGATTTAAAAAACAATGCGTATAGGGAAGAGAAATCAATACCGCATTCGCCCAATATCTGGCTATCCTCGAAGCACGGTAAAGCATAGGTATCTCCAGGAAGTTCCATTCCAAAACAATTGCCTGCCAAGGCAGGGCAACCAGAGGCCAGGTGAGTGTTCTTGTCCAAAGTAAAGTCCGGTACTGATGCGCAAATTTCACAGCCATCGATGGGCTCCACGCAGAACTGATTGGTAGGGTCCTCTAGCATTTCGGCAAGGCTTATACTCTGGCCAAAAATGTCTAACCCTCTAAACACTACTCCCAAAATCTGTTATAGGCGCAATAACGATAAAATAAAACAAAAAGAAGAAGTGATCAGCTCTCTGCAGTTACTTGATAGAGGGGTGCGAATGGTGCAATAACAAACCAGTTCACAGGAGGCATAGCTTATATCCAGGCAGAGGTTTTGTAGGCCTATGATACCCCCAAAAGGGCAAGCGTGCCACAGCAGCTCTGGTTTCGCTGTTCGTTTTTTGGTTGGTCAATGTGAAGCAGGGACTGTAAATGGGCAAAAAAGATAGCCAACCTTGCGAACAGGCTTCCCCTGTCCATCCCTCATCGCATCGGCATACTCCATTTTCGCAAATGCCGTGTTCTGAGCAGCCCTGAGGACACTTGACTATGTTGCTGGTGTAAGACACTGAAGACAACAAAGGAGAACAAGGATAAAATATAACGAATAGAAAAAACACGCTACCGCATTCACGAAGGCCAGCAGACAACCCCTCCACACAACCCAACTCGGCGGTGGAGAGCTCAACGCCAAAGCAAGACAGTGCGGTTTCCATACAGGCTGGTTCTGTCTGACTGACCAAGTTGTTAAAGCGGAGACAGAGGTCGCAGCCTTCGCTCCACGGGGCACATACTTGCATGCTCGGAGGAAGCTGCTGATAAAAACTCTTGTCAAAGATTTGAGTCTTACCGGCTGTCAAAGTTACGTTCTGTAGAGCAAGAGTGTGCGTGAGAGAGAGAGAGAGAAACAAAGAATAATGGGAAAGAAGAGGAGAGGGACCACTCACAAAATGGCAGGTGTCATCGAGGGCGATTTTGGCACAAAGCTCCTCGCTCTCCACTCCAAGCGATATGCAGAAGCTTTGTTGTATCTTTCGCTGCAGCTGGTGCAGCTGGGACTGCTGCTTCACTAGTTGTGCTTCTGCCAGCAGCAGACCTGTTGTTTGTTGCAGCCAGGAGTGGCCATGCCAACACGGTTAGACACAATTGACGTCAGAAAAACGGCGGTCGGCTTCCATCGCGACGCACAAGTCTCGCAACAAGCCATCACCGTCCTGAGCGAAGAATAAAGAAAGAAGAAGAAGGTAGGAACCTACCAGCAAAAAGTAAAAGAGCCACCACACGAAAGCCTTTCATCGGTAACGGGCCGTTCCTCTTCTGTTGTCTGCTGTTGCGCCTTTTGTTTTCTCTGCTTTTTGTTTCGGTCGCGATCAATTTATATAAGAGAACTTTCGGCCAATCGGAAATTTTACAGATTTGATTTTTCACTGGATAAAAATTATCCGATACGAAATTTGACACTGGATGACGTCAGCGAAAGACAACAAAAAGAAAATTCTGCGCCCCCCCCCCTAAAGCGGCGCAATGCTTTGATCTGTGACTGAAAGTTTCAAACCACCAATCAAAAATCAAAACAGAGGCTTAAACTTACCATAAAAAGGCCTTTTCTGTTGTCTTTTTCATTGTCTCATCTCTAGCAGAGATCTTTCACGTCGACAAAAATTCATTGCTCCGCTTTACCCCCAACAAAGCCACCAACAGAAAGAAAGAAGAGAAAGCCCTTCCAACAGCCACAAAGGCAGCCAAGAGGCCACCCCCACACCTGGCAGCTGGTTCCCTGCCACTCTCTCCCGCTTGCAGTCGTCTTCATTGGTTATATAGAGAGCGAGAAATGGAGCACAACACATTTGAGCTGGAAACGTTTGATGAGAAGCTGCGGGCGCAGCAGAAGAGGAAAGCCATGCTGCAAGATGGCAGCAGGGACCTCAAGGCCAAAGGCAAGGGCAAGGGCAAAGGCAAGGGGCACGAGAGTGACGAGGAAGAAAAGCTGGTGGTTCCTGGGGAAGAAGAGGAAGAAACCGTGGTCGATGTTGTGGCGGACGGCATCGAAGACCAAGAGGACATGAAGATCATGAAACAAGCACACCATGAGTACGAGGCTGACCAATACCTCTCTGGGGGTAATGTCACCGTACGTCCTTCCGTTTGTTTCTCTCTCTTGCGCTTTCTCTCATGTTCTTGTTCATATGTATGTTCTTCTCGTTACAAAAAAAACAAAACAATAACAGGCGTTGGTGGAACTGGATGAGTACGAACGAGAGGACGAGGCCCTCATTCTAACGATGAAGAACATCCACAAGACGTACTTGCTAGGAGTGGAGGGAGTACCAGCGCTACGTGGAGTGTCCTTGAGCGTGAGACGAGGCGAGTTTCTTGTCATTTTTGGAACATCGGGAGGTACCTTTGGCCACCAAGAAGGAGCTTCACTCCCTCTTCTCCCTCCCTCCTTTCTCTTGATACTGAGTGTGTATGTTGGCTCTTATGGACAGGTGGTAAGACTTCGTTGTTGAACATAATGGGAACTATAGACAAACCGACCAAAGGCAACATGCGCATTTGTAACTGCAGTTCGTGTCCTCTTCTTTGCTTTTGTGTTGTTGGGGTTTGCTTGCTGATTGCAGCTTCTGTTGCTGCCTCTTATTAGGAGTATCCAAGTCTACCACTGATGCTGAGCTCTCTGAGATCAGACGGACAAAATTGTACGTACCGTGCTTCACCTTTGTGCACTTAGGAATCGCCACAATGTAACAATGACTTTTAAAACACCGGACGCTACCACAGAGGGTTTGTCTTCCAGACATTTAACTTGCTGTCCTCGTTGACAGCAGTCGAGAATGTGATGTTGCCGATGATACTGGCAGGCAAGTACGGTCGAAGGGAGCGCAGAGAGAGGGCGAGAGAACTACTGTCAAGAGTAGGTATGAGCGGTCGTCTCAACCACGTACCCTCCCAGTTGTCTGGTGGTGAGCAGCAGCGCGTCACCATTGCTCGTTCCATAGCCAACGATCCCCAAATCCTGTTGCTGGATGAGCCTACAGGAGACCTCGACACTATCAACACCCTTATTGTCATGAAGCTTCTTACCGACTTACACTCAAAGGATGGAATGACGTTGATCATGGTCACACACGAGCTCAGTCTTAAGAACTTTGCTGATCGTGTAATATGGATGCGTGATGGTAAGATCCAGAGCGTGGAGGAAGTGGCCGAACACAAGAGGCGTGACGCCTATGCCCAGTTGGAGAAGGACTTTGCTGAGCTCAATTTGGATAAGGATACCTTTCAAGAACTCAGCAACAACGTTTCCGGTGCCGGCTGTCCACCCTCTACTCCTTCCACCGCCTCCTCTTCATCTTCTGCTTCCGATTATGCGGCGACCTTCCAGCCCATACCATTTGTTCACACTGTCATTAGAAAGCCTTCTGATTACAGCACTCATCGAAATATTCCTTGGGGTAAGTTCCCTCTCTTTCTCTCCCTCTTCTCCCCGCGCACTAATATCGGATATGGTTACAGCGCCTGTCACGGTCAATACTTCGCAAAGCGAAGGTGGTTCTTCGCAGACTACCCAGCCTTCGTTTACCGATGAAGAAGAGGACGAAGAAGCAGAAGACGAAGAAAAGTCTAGAGAAACGAATACTCTCATCGACATACCTGCCTAAAGAACGCCGATCAATATTACATATACACAGCCTTTTTTTTTTGGTCGCATTTGCGTTATTGTTTTTGATAGAGAAAGATAGATGGCATGGTGTGAGCGTTTCTCAAGTAGGTATCATAGACCTGCTTGTTAAATAATACAACAACAGAGAAGCCACAAACTTCAACATCCACACAAACCGCAAGAAGATAACCGTCGTGTCCTCTGACCTTAAAGCAAAAGTCCAGTGGGCCTGCTTCCCAGCCCACTGCTGCTTCGTCTTCTTCCTTCAGCAGTGGAGGGTGAGGAGGAGGGTTGAGCGGCGGGCATCCAACTGCTTGCTCGATTCCTTGTTGTGGGCGTAACCACAAGCACGTCTACTTGGCTGGAGTGTGTAATGGTGCCGCTGGCGTAAGGTTCAAATCCCACGCTCCTTCGTTCTCTCCTTTCCTTGCGCTTTTTTTCTTTGTTCTTTGTGTTTCGGCGTTTGGCTTTGTTCTTGCGGGCGGACTGAGGCGTGCTGCTCCCCATCTCTAAGTCTTCATGAAGGGTAGTCCCTTTATCTTCTTGCTCCTCTTCCAACACAGCAGCCGTTTTTTGGCGAGCAATTCTATTCAGCAATATGTCGGCAGAGGAAGAGAGAGAGGGCGACGAGTTGACGAGACGAATGTTGGTAGAGTCTTCTTCACGATGGGATATTTCGCTACCAGGCAACGTTGGTTGAGAAGACGAACCGCTCCGCCGACGATCCATGTTTGGAGAGGAAGATGGAGATGCGAATTCGTCGGAAGCTTTCTCATGTCGCGTCTTCCAAAGCCGGGAAAGCCGTTTCACCTTGTTTTGTTTCACCTTGGGGGAGTGTCCTCCTTCCTCTTTGCTCTGCTTCTCCTTCGGCAGCTTCTTGCTCTTTGGGCTGGCTTGTCCCTTGAGCAGCTCTTTTTGCCTCAATTCTCCTTCATACTTGCCTTCTTGTCCTGAGCAGTTTAGGAGGAGCAATTATCAGTTCGAAGTTCACCTTTCAAAGCAATGCAATACATACGTTTGTATTGCTTGTATCGTTGGCTTCGAAGAAAGAAGTCGAAGGTTCCGTGCACCATCAAAAGGAAGATATCCTTCTGCGAGTTGGAAAATAGGCACGAAGGTGATTCTTCCATATTTTGGATTATCTCTTGCTTTCTAACAGCGCTGATATTGATCTCATGTCTTGCACCTTCCCTTATGAATTGTTCCACCATCTCCTCAGCCTTTATTTTTCTTTGGCCATGCTCTTTAACCTTTCTGTAAACTTCGGCCTCCATCCAGAATATTAGGTTTTCTGATAGAAGTGTGTTACAGCCCTGTTAGCCAACACAGAGACAGACAAATAGAGAACGGAGAAAAACTGACCTTCGCAGTGCCTCTTTTCGAGGAAGCTTAGGAAAACGCCTCTTGCTCTCTCGTCACGCAATATACAGTTGAGAAAAAAAGAGTTGGTCATTTCCATCGACAGTTCTAGAAGGTGCGCAGGAAGGCGTGGAGTATCACATTCGGGTCCGGAGGAGCTGTCGGTCCATGCGCCGAGCGAAAACTGAGAGGCTTGTCTGGACCAGGAACTCGTAGTTGTGGAGCTGCTTGATTCATCTCCGTCTTCCACCTCTTCCAGGCGAAGGGGTAAGTGGGCTGGGGAGGCTTGCATCACTTTGGTCATCCTCCAAGCGTAGTAGTAAAACAGTGCAGCCCAGGGCAGGGGTAGCTACGGGAGTACTATTGCGTATGGGAAACTTTTTGCTGTCTTGACAAAAGGGTTCGTGTTTGCTTACCTGCCGCTGACACTGGTGTGTAACGGCGTGCTTTGTTAGTAACTTTTGATCTAAGAGAGTGCCGGTATGTCCGCGAAAGGACACGATTGATGCGATTAGGAAAATGTAGGGACGAGGACAACCCCCCTTTTGAACCCCTTTCCTCATAAAAGGATTACTCGCAGCGCAACCTGCGTCTACCGCACATCTGGTTGCTTCGCAGAGCGGTCCGCCGAGACGACGTGGTGGTAGCGTGGTCCTCTCACCAAGCTTCAAATCCCTGCGGTGCTGGGGGTGGTGGTGACCAATCCTCAGAGAGTTCCAACTCCAATGGGCTTGCCTGTATTCTTGGGGTCTCCACTCGTGTTTCTTACTTCCGGTAGTAGCAGGCACGGCCATTCCGGACAGGAAATCTCTGGCCTCTTGCGAAGTGCACCCATAGCGATGTGGTTCTCTTTTACCTGTGCTGACGCAGACTACGACATCGTTGCACGAGGGAAGAGCGCCCCCGAGGCATTCTTCCTTTTGCTCTCCGTCTCCATCAGGGGTTGGGTGAGTCGACACAAAATCAACGGGTGAGCTATTGCCGGCATTCAGGGGAGGGGGAATAGGGACAGCCGAATGTCCTCTTTTCTACGGAAAAACAGAGCATGAAGAGGACCGCTTCATTTCTCTTCAACACCCTGCCGTCAGCTGGCAACCCGCGACCACCTAAAAACCCTCCCCTTACGCCCAAGCGCAGGCCCGTTATTTTCTTTTACGTCAAAAAGAACACACCCAACCCCGCTGCACACACTTCACCGCGGAGGGCAAGAAACTAGCACGCCCCTCCACCACCCCACCCCCCTTTTTTTTGTTGATCGGAAAGGGTCTTTTTTTTTTTAGTTTGGAGTGCGTGTTCACTTTTTCTCTTTTGAAAACAAGTAAATAGAAAGGTACAATATATCAGTGTGATTTTGATAGCGACTTTGATTGCGAAAAAAAAACAAATGTTGAGTTCACTCACTCACTGATGATTTTGCAAAATGCCTCACAGTTATGAATCCACCACAAGGAACGCCCTCGGGTTCGAGGTCCGAGGACGGAGGCCAGCAACCTCCTCACCACGTCAGCTACGCACAAGCAACCGCACCACACAATTATCACCAATCCTCCTCCTCCTACGAGGTATTCCAAGATCAGGCAATCCTTGCCGCGGGCAGTTCCACCTATTCCCCCCATCACCACGACTCTTCCTCTTCTTCCTCCTATTCCTCCTACTCCCCTTACTCTTCTGGTGGCGGTGGAGGCGACTACTCAGGCTACGGTTCTGAGGCCCCTCCATGCCGTTACTTTGCGCAAGGCAGCTGCAAGTTTGGAGATGACTGTCGGTTTAGCCATTCGGCCACCGCCTCTGCTTCTTCCTCTTCTACCTCTGCCGCTTCCTCCTCCTCCTCCTCCTTTGAAAGCAGCATACCCTGTCGCTACTTTGCTCAGGGTCGGTGTCGTTTTGGAGAGCATTGCCGTTACTCCCACGCTGCTGCCGCTATGGGAAGCGATGACGTCGGCGGCCTCTACATGGGTGGCGGTGGCATGGCTTACAACCCCTACGCTCCTGTTCCCGCGCATGGTGGACCCGACGATTACAACCAACATTTGATGGGTTTGAGCTACCTCCAACCCCACCTCTACGGGCATCCCTCCTCCGGCTACACGGGGCCTACCTCCATGTCCGAGGAGATCAGGCAGTTGGTGGAAGCGGACTTGGCCGTTGAGGACGAGATCAATTCCATGATCGAGCGGGAAATCGAGGCCCAGCTGGAGAGAGAGTTCCAGGAGGACCTTGTCGCCTTTGCGGAGGCCGCCACTGAGGCTGAGGACGAAGACCTCATCCGCGACGCGGAGGAGCAGTACAGCCAACAGCAAAACAGCAGCAAAGAAGCCATTAGCAGCGGCCAGCAAGGCGGAGCAGCTGGAAGCAGACATCCCCAGCAAAATGGTGGTGGTGATAGTCAGCAATAACTCACACAATTTCTTTAGCGACACTCACCACAATTCAGCCCTGGTGGCCCTTTTCATTCTTGCTGCCGCCACTACCACTTTCAAAGGCGCTGGTGGTCAAATCATGACCACCACGCAAGTTTTTGACTGGTGCTGCGTCAACGGGAGGAGGAGGCAAGCCACCCAGGGCTAATATGGATGGGGAGCGGGAACTGGTGAGTGAGGGGATGGATAGAGAAGGACTGCGGCTGTACACTTGGCAGATTGGGGAGCGGGACACAGGGATTGGGCTCATGGCGGATATGCACTTTTTTTTTCCACTCTTTTTTTATTTTTATTTTGTGTTGTGTGTTGTGTTTTTGTTTTTTGGGTTATGTTTGTTTGTTGTTTGTTTGTTGGGGAGGGAGGGAGGGAAGGAGAGAGGGCATTTTTTTTTTGCCTTTGCGTACATACATACATCATATTTTTTTTTTCCAGAAACCACACATCAGTGCTACGGGCACTGCACCCACACAACACACCACCACCCACCATTAGCCCACCACTGCTCCACAAAAACGAACATTCGCCAAAGAAACAGTTCATTTACAAAGGGCGCCGCCTCAGTTCATTTACAAAACAGTCACTCACTTGCGAAATAGTCGAGAGAAATAGCCCCTCCCGTCCTTGAACCTCCTCATCACGATCTCCAAGCCTCGCAGCCAGCTCACCTCCCCCTCCCTCCCGTTCTCTTTCAGGTACCTCATCACGTGGGCGAACATTAGCTCCGCTGGAGCCACCAGGAACTCGCATCTCTCATGTCCACATGCCACACAACTCACCTCCACTGTTCCCAGTTGCACTCTTCCCTCTTCTCCACTTCCTTCCTCCTTGCTTTTCTTGGTGGATGAGGAGGAGGAAGACAACTCATGAATGCATTCCTCCAAGAAGCAGTTGACAAAACCACAGTTGAGGATGCACACGGGAGAATGCTGTACGTGTTGCACGCGCAGCTGCTTCAATCCGTTGCTCTTGCCTTTGTTGGAGGATTGTTGTTGGGCGTCGTATTGGTGCTTGGCTTTGGTCCACTGGTCTTTGAGGTAGGCTGCTGCTTCGAAGCTGTCTTTCACGGTATACCTGTCCGCACACGCTTGTCAATGGCTCTCACTACACAGGAGGAAGCGGAGGAGGAATGAACAAGATAGGAGAGGATAGAGGAGAAACCTGAGAAGAAAGTGCTTGAAGTGGTTCTTGGGATCAAAGTTCAAGATGGACAAAGAAGAGGCAACGGTGAGCTTGCCCCACCCTACATTCCTCAGGATCTCAGGCAAGGAGAATACCTGCTGCAACCACTGCTCTTCTTTTGACCTGCAAATAGCGTACTGTTAGCATGTGTAGACAGAAGCAGAGGGGGGGGGGGAAAAGGAGGTGTACATACGCTAGTCTCTGAGAAGGGATAACGTGTTTGAAGAAGGCGAAATCACTGTGAGCAAAGCAGCGGCCGAGATCATACAGAAAGTTTGTGGCAAAGGAACGCGCCACCACCGCAACTCCTTCCTCTTCGTGGCGATGCTTCTGCTGTTCTTCTCGCTGGGTCATGAGCGAGGAGATGACCTGATAGAACCCTGTGGAGAGGGTCTCCGCTCGCATGAAAATGTACTTCTCCTTCCCCTCCAAGCTCACCTCCCCGTTCAATGGATCGCAAACGAACTTGCTGAACAACTGTTCAAAGATGGCATGTTGTTTGGCTTTGATGTCCTCTTGCTGGGCCAGGTCCTCTCTGGTGGTGGTGGAAACCAGCTCCGCATTGTCTAATTTGGATTCAAGCTTGCCTGGCAGTCTCTTCCTTCCCACCACCGGGAACTTCACCGCCATCATTTTCTTTTTGTCCTTGCTCACCACTGGAGATAAGGAGGGCAATGATGCTGAAGAGCTGGAAGGTGCAGCAGCAACTTGGTCTCCAGCCAAGATGGCCTTGGTGGAGAAGGCAAAGGCTTCCTTGGTGTCCAACACGTTGTACTTGAGCACCTGGTGGCTCATGTCAGGGAGGTTGTTGCGGTGGTAGAAGAATCGGAGGTAGTGGTTCAAGCGACTAGGCAAGGCCAGCACAAACGTGCAAATGGGATCCCCTCTTGCTCTGCAAAGTGGCTCCACACTAGCAATCTCCTTGCCCAACGCCGCTGTGCTCCATCCTGCTATGTATCCACAGGTGGAATGGCAAACAGACGTGTGTTTGGCTTTACCTTTGGGGAAGAGGACAGGATTCATCTTAGGCAGAGGAAGCTTGCGTCGCAGCCACGACTCTGACTCGAAGCAAAAGATCAGCTCTGCCAAGGAATAAGGGTCCTCTGGGTTCAGCCCACTCTCGTCGTCCTGACTCTTCAGTTTGGCCTTGGATTGGCCAGAGTAGTTGCACAATATGGGACCCATCGACCAAAGCTCGAGCCCAGTTGCACCTGTGAACTTGGAGAAGGCCTTGCAGTCCCCCATCGCTGTCAGATAGCCAAAGTCGTAGAGCATTTTGGCCGAGACTTCTTCCGTGTAATCTTGAAACACACTCTCTTCCTCTGCAAAGGAGCCTTCTCGCTTCCCGCTTTCGGCCCCTCCTCCAGCCGCGTTGCTTGAAGAAGGACTAGCAGAACCAAAGCCAAAGCCAGTGAGCATGGCTTGAGCTTGATGGGTTTGAGCCACAGTTTGCAGTTGCTTCTTGGCAAGGCCAAAGAACCCAAAGTTCTCTCGCAGGCTGGTGAAGAAGTCCACTGACATGGCTGTGGCTCGCAACAATATCAACCTCTCGTTACCGTCATCAGCCCCGTCCCCATTCTTCATCCAATTCTTGAGGTGTATGTTGATCGTCCCTGTTGTGGAAACAAAACGTATGTCAATAAAACATCCAAAGACACAATAACAAAAGTTTGGAGAGAGAGAACGGACCATCAAGGACAGAGCGAACACAATTGCTGTAATACTGGTCTACCACCTGTTCTGCTTTTAACAGCATGGGCACCAATGCTGCAGGCACCTCTTTCACCGTGCGAAGCACCATCTTTTCTTTTGTCAGTGCTTCTGTGTCCAGCACCAGCTTTTTTCTTTGCTTTCTTCTCTTTTTTCCCACTGTTGCCTCCTTCGCCCCAACAATATCGCGCGCTTGGGCTTTCTCGTAAGCTTCATCTTCAGAGTAACTATCGAGCGTGAGGTCTTCATTAGTAGCATCTCCCATGTTGGAGGACGTAGTCACGGGACCGTCATAAGATAAGCGGTCGCTGGAGCCTCGCTCTTCTTTGGCCACATCTCTACATCGTTGGTGTCATTATATACATAGAAACAGATATAAATAAGATAAGAACCTGACTGCTTCGTTAGTCCAAAGACCTGGCTGAGCCTTCAATGACAACAAATACAATGCATCCTATTGAACGTGTAATGAGTAAGTATGTCTTCGCGGAAGCAAGAAAAGAGAGAGAGAGAGACCTCATCGTCGATAAACTGCAGACAACAAAGAAAGGATTGGATATCCTTGTGGCGAAGTAGGTCATAGGGATGGCGCTGACAGTCTCTCACTGCAGAAAGGCATTGATAAAGCATGGTCATGAATTCAAAGTTAATCATCCCATGTCGGTTGTATGGCTTGTTCCCGTCGTTGATGAATGTGCAGTCCCTCAAAAACAATGCTGTTCCATTGTTGTGGTTAGTTAACCGCCACCATGGCAGATGAACAAAACGTGAAAAAAGGAGAGAGAGAGAGAGAGAGAGAGAGAGAAAAAGTGAGAAAGAGAGAGAGACGAACCAAAGTAAGGAACTTTGGGGAAGGGACGTTTCTTGAACTCCTGAAAGTAGTTACTGAAGTTTTGTTGGTTGCACAGCAATTCTTCCAGATTTCGGAATGTGGCCATCTCTTTCTCTCCAAGCCCCTATTTCATCAAGCAAGCAAATAAGTTCACCTTCCACAGAAAGGCAATCACAACCATAAATAAAGTAATATTCCTCCAAAGGCTGCGGTTGGATGAGGGGATGGATGAAACGCACCGCCCAAGCGTCTTTGAGGCGAACAATGGTGCTGTTGTTGAGGGCTGACATAATCATTATCATTCCATTGAAGTTATTTAGGTGAAGAAACCCATTGGCCAGGCGAATGAACTTCCGCAGCACCATGGCTTGCTCCTTTCTTCGGGTCATCAGTATCTCTGTCACCACCCAGTAGCTCACCTTTGGTCGTCTTGCTTTGTAAGTTACTGGACCGCAAGATGTCAAGAAACATGAAAAGTGAAACGGAGGAGGTTACCTCGTTGAAGCGAGCGATGTAAGCAGTGATGTTGGGAGCCAAGACATGACGAGAAGAGAAGTGCCATACGTGATGAAGGAACTCCTTGCACTGCACCTTGTTGAACAACTCAAAGTCCAGCATGGTCATCTCTCTGGCCAACTGGCTGCTGCTCACCTCCAAAAAGTCCCTTGTCGCTGATGTACCCGCTGCTCGTTTTTCCGCTCCTCTCAGTTGGGATGCAAAGGAACATCTCTTCAATCTAACGTTAGTGCCATCGCTTGCTTCTTCCTTCTCTGGATGTGGAGAAGACGAGCATGCTTCTGTAGGTATGGCATAGGAGAAGTGGTCTCTGGAGCGCTGTGGGTTTAGTTTGGGAGTGCTTCCACCATTGCTGCCATTGGAGGGCTTGAGAAACAAGAGTTTGAAGTGGTTCAATGCTTCGGGGCGACGCGCTTTGATAGCGGTAAGCAGCAAGTTAACGTTAGCTCTGGTGAAGTCATCTGGGTGCATGTCCCACCACATTTTCAGGAATTCGAGCATTCTGCAGAAGAACCACATAACAACGAGGTAGGTCAGCAAGGTTCTGCGAGAGCAGACGGAAAACAACCAACCTGTCCACGCTGTATTTTTTGTTGCCTTGTTGTTCGTTGGCACATGCCAGCTCGAACGTTGCTTCGTTAAAGAGAAAGCCAACAGAGAGAGAGAGAGAGAGAGAGAGAGAGAGAGAGAAGAGAGCCAGGAGAGGGATAGAGAACAAAGCAAGGAAAGGATATTGAGCCATCCACACCTGAAACAGGTCAGTGTCCTCCGGTAAAAAATGATGGTAGGAAAACAGAAACGCTTTCATGTTCTCTGCAGGTATGATCGGCCCACAAAAGCATGTTATTTCAGTTCCATGGGAGAGAAGCCCAGAACGAACGTTCTGAACCATCCGTCAACAGTGGAGAGGAGCAGCAGTACCGTCATCCTTGGTGGCAACCAAGTTCTTGGCCAAACCCTCAAAGGCCTGTCTCTTGCTGAGCACGACCTGCTCCGCTTCTGCCGCCATTCTCCTTTGTTTCCCTCCAAACTGTTCGCTTTGTTGTTGGCTCGCTCTTTCGAGGGAAGTGATGGATGGGCGTTGACCCTCTCTCCGTAGCCCAAGACACTATCGCCCGCGGCTTCAACGAAGTAGACCGGAAGGCAAAAAAAAACGTCAGCATAGAAAGAGACCTTCGGTTCGTTTTGTGCTTACCTCCGGAAACGGTTCTCCTTCCTTGGAAAGCTCCGGCAATATCACCATCACGTGCTTCCGCAAAGGCCACTTAACTTAGTAAACGAGCGTGTGTGTTGCTGTGGATCTAGAGGTTTTTACCCAAGCTGTGGAGGAGGAGTTCGAGGACAAGTTGCTGCAGGAGGGAGGGTCAACTTTTCTTTTTTGAGGGTGCCCCATCGGAGAAGCCTTCTGCCGGATGACTGATGACTGCATCTGAAGCAACTGCCCTACCGCATCAACCAATGACGACAGCTAACCAACCGTTCAAACCCACAAAGCAAACCACCCGGCCGGCCGGCCAGCCAGGGATAAAAACCAAAACAAATACCTGTTTCAAGGTCGATGAAAGAGGGACAAACCCGCCTCTCACAACTCCTTGTCCATCACTATCATGTACCTCTCCTGGCCGTCTTTCCGGCGGTTCATCATGCCGCCAAAGACGTGCTCCCCGTTGAACACCAGCTCGTCGTAGCAAACCCTGGCCCGCTCCGCATAGCCCAGCTTGTTGGCGAAGACATGGGCCGAGATGGCGTTGCTGCAGGCCACCAGGGACAACCGAAACCCTTTCTCCCTGGCCAGCCTCTCCGTCAACCCCGTTATCCTGGTGGCCAGGCCTTTCCCCGTGAACCCGTCCTCCACCCCCACCCCATACATGTGAAGGACCTGGGAGGGGCCGAGGGCGCTCCTTGCGTTGTTGTTCTGGGCGGTTGCTTCCCGCCACTTGCTTACGGTAAGGTTGATGAGCCAGGGCATGGCGGCAGCGGGTTTCAGGGTTTCAGGGCAAAGCATGTGGGCCAGGCGGAAGCCTTTGGCCATGCCCCCCAGCAGCAAGGTTGACACGAGCCAGTGTTGCAGCCCGGACTCGCTGTGAAGGTCCACGGCGAGGCGGAAGGCCACCAAACGGCCGGACTGTTTGTCCCTGGCCACCAGGGAGAGGCCTTGCTTGGGGATGGCCGCGAAGGCCTCTGGCCATGCCGCCAAGTGTTGCTCATAGGTTAAACCCAACTGTTGGAGCGCAACAACAGAGTTGAGAACGTTAGGGGAGGTAACGAGAGGGTGCGTATTACGTGCAAAGCGGCTGGTTCCGCAGTGGAGTTAATGCGTGCCCATGCCTCTCCCGTCTCCTTGAAGTTGGAGGCGGTCACTATCTCGAAGACAAAGGCCTCATCCTCTTCATAGACCTCTTGCTGTTGATTCTGGTGCTTCTCTCTCTTGCCCTCTGCCTCTTTCTCCATTTCCGCTCCGTTCGCACGCCTGTCCAGCAATGCTGCTATAATTGTGCCTAATATAGACTATATTTGTGGTCCCTTTATAACTAAGGGACTTGTTTATAACTGAAAACAAACGAAAAGAAGAGAGAAAAGATGGAGGCGGCAACCACGCAAGAACAGACAGGAACGGAGATAGAGCAGCTGCCAGAAATGTACCGCTTGCAGCAGGACATCGACATGGTGGCTTGCGGAAAGGAGGTCTTGCGGTTGTTGAGACAAATGGACGCCCGACCGCACGACATGGGAGACAAGGCCTACCTCTCTCGGGTCAGGGTCCGTTATGTCATGTTTTTGGCTCTTAAGCACCGCAACCCGGACGTCTTCCTCATTCCGAACGATGAAACTGAAAGTATGTTTGCGTTTTTCTTGTTGTTGTCTTATGTTCTTCTTCCTCTTGTTGTTCTTGTTCTTGTTACTTCTTCTTGTTCTTCTTCCTGTTGTTGTCTTATGTTGTTGTTGTTGTCTTATGTTGTTGTTGTCTTATGTTGTTGTTGTTGTTGTTGTTGTTGTTGTTGTTGTTGTTGTTGTTGTTGTTGTTGTTGTTGTTGTTGTTGTTGTTGTTGTTGTTGTTGTTGTTGTTGTTGTTGTTGTTGTTGTTGTTGTTGTTGTCTTATGTTGTTGTTGTTGTTGTTGTCTTATGTTGTTGTTGTTGTTGTCTTATGTTGTTGTTGTTGTTGTTGTTGTCTTATGTTGTTGTTGTTGTTGTTGTTGTTGTTGTTGTCTTATGTTGTTGTTGTTGTCTTATGTTGTTGTTGTTGTCTTATGTTGTTGTTGTCTTATGTTGTTGTCTTATGTTGTTGTTGTTGTTGTTGTTGTTGTTGTTGTTGTTGTTGTTGTTGTTGTTGTTGTTGTTGTTGTTGTTGTTGTTGTTGTTGTTGTTGTTGTTGTTGTTGTTGTTGTTGTTGTTGTTGTTGTTGTTGTTGTTGTTGTCTTATGTTGTTGTTGTTGTTGTTGTTGTTGTTGTTGTTGTTGTTGTTGTTGTTGTTGTTGTTGTTGTTGTTGTTGTCTTATGTTGTTGTTGTTGTTGTTGTTGTTGTCTTATGTTGTTGTTGTTGTTGTTGTTCTTTTCTTGTTCTTCTTCTTCTTCTTCTTCTCCATCTTCAGTTATCTACTATCCTTTCTTCTCTGCTTCTTTCTCTTCCTAGTTCTCTCTTCTATCATTCTCTGCTTCACTTCTCTGCGTTTTTTTCTTCCCTAGTTCTCTCTTGTTTACTATCACATTCTTTCTTCTCTCATTGCCCGCTCTTCTCTGCTTCTCTTCTCTTGTTCTTCTTGTTCTTCTTGTTCTTCTTCTTTCTTCTTACACCAACAAAACAAAACAGCTTTTTGGGAGACGCACTTGCTGCGACCTGAAATGTACAGAAAGGATTGCACAAAGCTATTCGGGCGGGTAGTTCCTCACCACGTGGAGGTGGATCCCACCAAGCGAGAACAAGGCAGAGCCAACGCGAAACAACTTTGGGAAGCTGCCTACCCTCCTTCCGTTCCAGAAGAGATCCCTTCTTCCCAGGAGGAAACTGAAGAGCAGCTACTAGCGATACTTCCTGAAGAGCTCAGAACGGTGGTGAGGGAAAGCTTGGAGGTCACCGAAGAGGATGTCATCGAGGACAGGAACTGGCTCACCTATTACAACATGTATACCCAAAACGTAAAGCACTTTGATAGCTATTTGCAACAGTCGGTTGAGTCCTACCTCCAGTTTATGTACTTTGTATGTTTTCCTTCCTCGCTTTCTCCAGTTTTTGTTTTTTAAATGCTGATAAGCACGTTATGCCAGTGTGTAACGGACCACGGACAGCACGGCTGGTTAGAGCCCACTTACTCCATCGACCTTGTTTGGTATGTACACCAAAGCCACAAAGCGAGAGAGCGAGAGAGAGAGAGAGAGAGAGAGAGAGAAGGAGCCGAGAAACGAGAAACGAGAGACGAGAACATTGCACTAATATGATGACCTTATCCAATAGGCATCTGCACATGTTACACCCTGAAGAATATCTGCAATACTGCACCAGAATAGCAAACCAGCTGTTGATCCATGGTAAGTTATACTCCATACCAACCCTGCCTTTCTCGTGAAAGAAAAACTCACCAAAAGCCTATCGAATCCTATTCGCGTAACATAGTGCCTTGGCCAAAAGACCGAGATGACGAACAAATGCAGCAAGGCTTGCGAGACACTGACAAGGTTTGGAAAGAACGATTTGGCGGGTCAATGCACGACGTGGTCGTGTCCGCCGAATAGTGGCAATTCCGCTTCTTTGGAGTGGTGTTGCTTGAGGAAACAAGACGATGCTGTTTCTTGGCTTGGTTGCGAACGTTCTGTCATTGCTTACAAGTACAAACAGTGGTGCTTTCCTCCCTTTTGTTGCAATAAGAATAAGAATACTGTTTTGTAAAGCGATCTGAAAGAGTAGCTAACCATGTTGTGCAGAATAGTGTTGCTCGTCACCACGTTGCCACTGCGGTGAGATACTTGCCACTCGTACCACACAGCCATCCTTCTTACCACCAACTCTTCTTTCTCCTCTTCATTGTACTCCCTCTCCTTCTCCTTTTGTGGCTCTTTCTCTATGTTCGATGCTGCAGCGGAAGAGAAGGTGGAAGAGGAAGATGACCGTTGCAAGAATGGTGACTGTGGAAGATGTTCTGTCTGTCGGAACAGCTGAAGTTGGATTGTTGTTAGTTGTGTCTTGTACGGTGGGGAAGAAGAGTCATTGCCTTCTCTGTCTTTCACAGAAGGGAAAGGAATGGGTTGGACAAGAGGAAAGAAAAAGCTTTCCCAGTGGTAGGTATTTTGAGTAGAAGAACCCTGAATAGAGTCTATGTGCAGGTCTTCAAATAAGCCGCAACGAAAGTAGCCAACAAACCCATGCACTACCAATTCGCCATTGCTGTGGTGATGGCATGATGGCAATGAAGAAGAAGAATCGATAGAAAAGGCCACAGAACCAGCATAGGTTGTTTGTGGAGTGACGGTGCAATCAAAAGAGTAAAGCATCTTCGGCTGGGCCAGAAAATATGCATCTGGTGGTAATGCCGTCACGTAGAATCGTTGCAATCTTTTGTGTATCGCCTCCTCTTCCTCTTTTACTTTCTCTTCACTCTCCTCTTCTTCTCTTTCACTGGTGCATCGCTTATCTCTTTCTTCTTCATGCTGTTCCTGCGCTTGTACAGCATTCTCTACTTCATTGCCGTGTCTGCTCTTTTGTTTCTTGGTTGGTGGCTGTTTTCGTCCCATATTCCTTGCTCTTTGCTTGTAGGTAGTTGCCAGTCGCTTAGCTTGCTGGATCACGGTATCGTAGAGAGAAGGACTATGTATGGGAGCCACGTACGTAGCCCACCAACTCGGGATTGTTATAGCAGAACCATCGCTTTTGGCAAAGAGGCGATTGGCTCGATGCATCAATTCCGGAAGAAACTCGTTGTCACCAAATGAGCCCAACACCTGGTATATGCTCATTAGTCAGAATGAATGAGAGAAAAAGAGAGAGCGAGCACGGAGAGAGAGAGAGAGAGAGAGAGAGAGAGACCTCCGCTACAATAATGTCAAACGACTGAAGGTGAGGAAGAAGCGATGAGGGTAACTCTTCATTTGCAATTGCTTCTTGTTCCTGATTTCCTTCTTGGTAAGAGAGAGAGACCGCAGCAGCGTGGAGAGTACAAGGAGGATGAAGCACAACCAAGCCGTCTTCCTGTTCAGACTTGAACCGTTGCTTTAGAAATTCTACTCAGTTAAAAACGGAACGTTAGCCGAGGGACAAGCAAGTAAAGGAAGAAAGAAACAACAAGTGAGAATGGAAGAAAGAAAAAACGGAGAGAGAGAGAGAGAGAGAGAGAAAGGGAGAAAAGAAGGAAGGAAGGAAGGAAGAAAGAAAGAAAGAAAGAAATGACAAGAAAAACGACAAGAAAGAGAGAGGGAGAGAGAGAGAGAGAGAGAGAGAGAGAGAGAGAATGAGAAGAAGACAAAGAAGGCTCATGGGAGAGGAAGAAGAAGAAGAGGAAGAAGAACAAGATCGAGAAGAAAGAAGAAGAACCTACTGAGCGAGGGTTAGCTTCAAGGGCGTGCACTTGAAATCCAACCCCAAAATGACGAGCGGCCTCCACGCAGAACGAGATGAGGCGCCCCAAACCAGGGCCCAACACAAAGTACCGCAGCAGCACGTCTTCCTCTTTCATCGTCGTCCGTTGGCTGATAACCTTGGCAGTGGCTGCGAACAAGGCCGTCATGTACAGCAAGTATTTGCCTCTATCTCTTTCCATTGCTTCGTATTCTCGGCTACAAAAAGAGAATAATGTGAGTACAGAAGAACAAGAGAGACAAGGAGGAGGAGAGGGAGAAGTGCGGACATGGAGAGCGGCGGGAAGAGAGGGTCTAAGTTGCAAGAGGGTGGCAAGATCCTGCTCTCTAGGAGTTCGCGCCGCTGGTCTTCTTCTCGCAGCTTGGCGGCCTCCTGCATCACCGCCGTCGCGTTCAGCCGGAACTCAACCTTACTCCCCCTGCCGTTCATGCTCCTCAACACTCGCCCGGCGTTGTCCTTTGCGCTATCGGCTGTTGCAGAGAGAGAGTAAAATGGCTGCAAGGAGAGCGAGAAAGGACATGAGAACAGAGAGGAGGAGAGAGGAGAGAGGAGAGAGGAGAGAGGGAGAGGAGAGGGAGAGAGGAGAGGGGAGAGGAGAGAGAGGGAGAGGAGAGAGGAGAGAGCAGAGAGGAGAGTGGAGAGGCGAGAAGAGAGAATAGAGGAGAGAGGAGAGAGCAGAGAGCAGAGAGCAGAGAGCAGAGAGGAGAGAGGAGAGAGCAGAGAGCAGAGAGGAGAGAGCAGGGAAAAAAAAGAGGAGAGAAAAACAATGGGGAAAACAGGGAGAGAAGCGGTGGAAGGGAAGGCGGGAATTTCATGGGCAAGGCCAACGAGCAGAGCAAGGACCGTCGTTGAAACTTCTGATGGCTTATGACATGATAGGCATGCAGGAAGGCATGACGCTGGGGGGATATACCCAATTTTAAGAAAGCACAAGAGCTGTTGGTGAAAGTTGAGCGAGGTTGCCACCAATTTCTACGGTGGTTCTCCTCGGTTGCTTTCCCTGCGTTCTTTCTCTCACAACTCTGAAGAATCGGAGGGAGGGAGGGGTGGTTTGTGCTAGGAACGTTTTAAAGAGGTGGAAAAGAACAGAAAGCAAAAAAAAAAAACAACCCTATAGCAGGCACACCACACATACACAAGCAAAACGAAGAGGGAGAGAGAGGGGAATGTCTTCTTACTTACGAAAGGTTGGAGAGGACGTTATCAAACGGACAGACGAATGCAGACAGCTGGCAAGCACCATCAGCGAGGCAGCCGCCACGGGAGGCCTGGACGAGGCGATGCGCCAGCAATGGCTCACCGCCTACGACAGGCTCAAGCAAAAGGCCAACCAGTTCTTCCTGCTGAAGGAGAAGCTCCCTGAGGGCGGTGGCGACGTGGAGCTTCCCCTCAGCAGGGCGACGCTGGAGATGGTGTGGCTGGACATGCAACGCAGCGTCAACGTGGCCTTTCAGAGCCTAGTCAAGGCCAACCAACTTATCTCCTCCATCGAGGAAGACAAGTTAAAACAACAATCTCAACCACAACCATCACAACAACCACAACCAGAGAAACCACGCTTTGACGGCAGAGGCAGAATTCAGGTAGGGGATTCCAAAGGCTCTTCCTCGTCTCCTCGGGCTTCAACCTCATCCTCATCACAGCCACAGCAACAGAGGGAGGAAAGAGGAGGAAAAGTCGGAGGCAAAACCGTATACCGCACCGAGAAATTCGCGGAGGAGGCTGCCGTGGAAGTTTCAGAGAAACCACGTGGAGGCGCCACAAGAACTGCGAAGACTGCCGCTGGCCCCAAGCAACCGTCGCTCCGTGGTAGTCAAAGACGTCAAGCACGTGGTAACGATCACCACTACGGTGCCGACGGTTACGACAACGCCACTAAGCGACGACAGCAACAAGAAGACGAAGAGGACACCGCAGCATCCGACGAGGAAGGGAGTGGCGTGGACGACTCTGACTCGTTCTGGGATTCCACTGCCTCTTCTGGGACTGAGGACGAAGAGGAGGACGAGGGGGAACAAGAATACGACGAGGACGAAGAAGAACAGGAACAAGAAGTACGACACCCTGAACCTTGCAATAGGCCAAAGGACAGAGAACTGGCCTGCTCTCTCAAGTATCCCCCTCAACAGGAGCCAGGCCCCCGCCAACAACGATCTCAATCGATAGCAACCACCACCGTCTTTAGCACTCGTGCCCTAAAACCAAGTGGAGCGGCTCAAAGCAATAGCAACCCCGACGAGCTCGAGCCCAAGGACAAAACTAAAATGTTCAGCACCGAGCTCGAGTACCAATCCCACAGCAACGGCGGAGGTGACAGTTTCCTCAAGCTTTCGTTCTCCAAAGGAAAGTCCCCTTCGTTCGTACATCTAGGTACCTCTTAAAACACACCAAAAGCCTCCTCTCTTCTTCAAATCGCTGATTCTCCGTAATATCTCATCTTTCTGTCAGGCTATCTGAATCGATTGGAGAAGAAAGGGTTGAAAAAGAAGTGGGTCACCAGATACTTTACTCTGGATTTCTCATCACTCAAAGTCTACAAAGCGACCGATGCTCTTGGAGAGGATGGCGTGGCTTCAAGTGGTCCCTATCAACTCTCTTCTCGTCAATGATGATGAGCTCCTAACTAACTAATAACTATTCTTTTTGATGTGATTTGACTGCATGCAGCCTGGCCCATTGATGAATATCGTCTCTACGACCTGGAGGAAATCTGCTTCAAGCAAAATATTCACAAGACGGAGTACTGCACCAAGATAAGCTTCCAAACGGGCAATATTTACCTGCATAGTAAGCACAGAAATGTTATGATCAAGTGGATGCTTTGCGTTGATACTGCCGCCAACAGAAAGCGAGTACAAAGCAGCAGCTACATTTCCAAGTTGCGAGGCAGGGTAATGAACTTTATTCTCCTCTCTTTCCGCTTCTGCGATCTAATGTTTTTTTGAAAATAGCCCACATTGATGCAGGAAATGTATCTGTATCAGTTTAGCGAGGCGGTCATATCGGGCAATTCTAAGGGCCAGTCCTACGAATGGCACTACCTTCGCAAGGCCACTGATGGCTATGGCATCATCAAAAGGATCCAGAACGAGGAGGGTGCTGAACCCATCTCGTTTTCATGGGACGGCGAACATGTTCAACAACTTTCTGGGTCTCCAGGCGGACACGGCAGTTGGGATGGCGTTTGGTTCAACTGGTACTGCATTAACTTTCTTGAGTTCATTGCTTTCTCTTCTCTTCTTGCTCACAGATTATGTAAATAGGTATGTGCCTGGAACTAAGAGCGAAATCTTTATGCGTTACCAATGGCACGCCAAGTTGCAGGAGTTTCATCACGTGGCCTCTTCGCCCTCCTCTGCAGTTCTCCCGCCAACACACGCCTCCCCTTCCTCCGCTCTTCTGCCTCGTTTCAAGTTTGTGGGGAAGGACGTCTTGTCTTCGGATGGGCAGCACAACTGGTCGGTGGCTGGACGCAGAGTGCCTCCTCCTTTGGTCATGGCTGTGCAGCTATACCTACTGTACCGAGACTTGTCCACCAAGCGTGCTTTGTGAACGACGTGCCCCCCTCCCTCTCTTCTGCAATCCCTTTGTATAAAAAAAATAAATTCAACATTCCACACAGGCCTCTTGTCCCAATTATCTCAATTAAGCCCAAATATGGAAAATACCGGATACATTTTGTAGTTCTTCCGTCCGTTCCAGACTCCCCCGCTCACCCGGCGCATTCTCAACCCCCAGCTTGGACAGAAGGGCCCACCCCCCGTGTCCCCCTCCCCCCACAACGGCTAAATCATTATCTTCCGAAGCGCTAAAAAAAGAAAATAGAAATTTGGCTAAAAAAATTAAAACGGAAGAAAAGAAGACAAACGGTCCATTGGTGGTCCCTTCCCCCCCACCAGCCCCCCTCTCTCTCCTCCCCTTGCGCTTCTGGCCTTTGGCGCTCGCTCGCTACACTTTTGTGTGTGTGTGTGTGTGTGTGTTTGGGGGAGAAAGACTGTCCCTCTTTTCTTTTTTTTTTTTTTTGGGAGCCAAACCTCTGGCTCCTCCCTTCCCTTCCCCGTTGGGTGGAAAAAACAAAAAAGGGAGAGTTTGGTTTTGCGTTTTCATCAAACCTCCTCCTTCGCATCGCCAGTCTTTTTTTTTTTTTCGCTGCGTGGAAGAAACAAAAAATGAACAGTGCGCCTTCTGCTGCTGTTGTATCATCCACTTCCTCCTCTCCGTCATCTTCGTCTGCGCACGCGTACGCTCCGCGTGGAGCACCATCGCACCATCCTCCTTATCAGGAGCATATGCATCCCTCACCTTCTCTTTCAGCGTCAGCCTCATCCCAGCCAGGACGATCCCTTCTACCACCTCCCACGCTGCACCACCATCACCAGTTTCATGCTCATCATCCTAGCCCAACTCCTTCTTCTCCTTCTCGAGCTGTAGGACGTTTTGCATACTCGAGCTCCACCTCACCGCCAACCTCTCCTTCGTCTTCGGCTATGACCTCTGCTGCTACCCCCTCTCACCTCTCACCTGTTGTACATAACAGCAAGCATAACTACAGCAACAACAACAACGGTCTCAACTATCGTCACCATCACACACACATGCTAGACAGCAAGAGCGACACTTATCACCGCCACTATCACAACAGCATCAGCACAAACAACCACAGCAGCAGCAATCGTTCCAACACCGCCAACGAAAAGGAGGAAGCAGGCGACAGCGGTGGCGAGGGCAGTGAAGGCTCCTCCAACAAGAAGAAGAAGCTGCCAAGAGTCTCCCGAGCATGCCTGCTCTGTCGCAAGTCGCATGCTGCCTGCGACACGCAACGTCCTTGCACGCGGTGCGTCTCACACGGCAAGGCCGCTGAGTGCAGAGACCCTGAGCCCAAGCGACGAGGCCGCAAGCCCAGATCTCGCTTTCCACCTCCTCACGCCGACTCGCTTGGCGGTGGCATGCTCCCTTCCTCGCCGGTCGGGGATGGTGCCATGACCTCTTCGTTTGCCTCCACTGGCTCTGTGTTGGGTCCTACTTCCTCTTCTGGTTTTGGTGCCACTGCCAACTTTCCTTCTCCTGTGAAAGGATATCCTCCTTCTGGTTTGATTTCTTTCCTGTACTTCTCTCTCTTTCTCTCTCCTCTCTCTATCCGTCTCTTGTTCAATTGTCCTTCTTGTTAATTTCAGTGGGTAAATAATAGGTGGTTGGATGATGATGCCACCAGGATCAGGACCTCCTCCGCATACCGGTGCTCCTCCATCGGGTCCACCCGGCCAACCACCAGCAGAACATCCCCTTCGTCGTTGGGCCGCAAGCAGCCTGCAACCAGGCCAACAAGGAGAACCTCTTCCTCCTCAACCCACTTCAGCAGCGTCCTCTCCCTCTCCTCTTCTCATCCAATTTCGCAACATGCATAGTGCAGCCTCTGCCTCCGGCTCAGGTGATTCCTCCTCTCCTCCGTCCGGCGAGGCCTCTTCATCCTCTACTGCTACAGCATCTGCACCCTCTCCTGCCTCTGCCTCAAGCTGGTTCTCCGCTACGAATGGTGCCCCCAACCCAGCCTCGGACCTTTCAAAAGATAAAAGAACGGAGAGTATTCTCTTTGCCATTTTGGAAGAGCTCAAAGGACTAAATCAGTCACAGGAAGAACTACGGGAAGACCAAAGACTTTTGCGGAAGGAAATGAACGAGCTCAGAGCCTCGGCTTTCACAAATCCTCAATTCGGATATCCCTTTTCTCCCGCTTCATTCGCTTCGAATGGAGTAGCGCCCAGTCCTCCTCCATCTGCTTCTGAGTCCTCCTCCTCTGCTTCTGTTTCTTCTTCTAGCTCTTCCTCATCTTCTGGTTCTTCCTTTTCATCGTCAACTTCTTCCTTAGCCCTCGGCCATCCTAACCCTAGTGGACATATATCTTCTTTCACTCCTCCTTCTTCTCCTTTCTTTTATCCTTCCAATTTTCCATTGATGTCCCCACCTGCCTCTCCCTCTTTCTCGCTCGGTGGAGCTCCTCCTTACGCTCTCCCTCCTGCCCAGCAAAGCGGCTCTTTCTCCTCCAACGCAGCGGAGGACAGAGAGGGACATGGTGGCAGTAAGGTCGGGACGGGTGGGAGCGGAGGTGGTACTGGAGGACGAGGCATAGAGTACGCCCCTTCCTGTTCTCCAGCGCTCTATTCACTTGCTCCCTTGTCACCACCTCTCTCTGGCTCTGCTCCTTTCGTGTTCTCTCCTCCACCATTTTACCCACCCACTCCATCTTCTTCAATCTCTTCCTCCTCTGCCTATCCGTCCTCTCCGCTCACCATCACCAGCGGAGATACTTACGACCACTCCACAGAGGGGGCTATGATGCCTTACCGCAGTTCCATCGCGAAAGCCACTGCTATGGGCACTAGTCCTACCAAGTCCGCCCATTTTTCTGGCTTTTCTTCCGCTGTGTACGTCTCTCAAGTTCTCGCTCACTCTCCGTTAGTATCTTATTTTAAACTTACAGGGCAAAGGGCAAGGCTCGCATTGGACTCAATTCTCCGCTAGCAGCGCCACCACCATTTTCTTCTTCTCCCTCTTTCCTTAACAGCGGCAATCAGCACCTCCAAATCGCCATCCCTGACACACAAAAGCCATTCGCTATCATGCAGAAGTTTAACGGGGAGGGCATCATTACTGTCGTGAACGACGCTTTTTGCAAACTATATCACTACGAGGAGGTTTGTTTTTGCTCTTGTTCTTCTTTTTCTCTCTTCTTGCCTCTTTCACTCTTTCTCTGCTGACCCTACTTATTTTTTATTCTGCGGGAAAACAGGAGGAACTTATTGGAAAAACTTGGCGCATGTTGATACCCCCTCATATGTACACTCTCTACAAACAAGCCTGTATCCCGTTAACCAAGCCTTCACTAAACTCTGCTAGTTCTGTTTTCACGTACTGTCATCCCCTCTCTCTCTCTCTCTCTCTCTCTCTCTCTCTCTCACGACTTTCTTTTGAGCCATTCTTTGACACTGTACTACAACAAAATAATGTAGGTTAAGAGCGCAACACCAAACAAAAGAAGGAATAATATTCGATACGTTGACCAAGCACCAAATATTTTATGAAACGACTGGAGAGCCCTATTGGGACGTAGTCTACGTGGAAGAGTATAACTTCGTGGCTACCAGCAACTATTCTCAAAAAGAACCCAAAGTTGTATCGGTGGAACATTTCGAACGTGACAAAGAAGGATCAACGGGAGGAGGCACAGATGGAAAGAGTGACTGCAAAGATGCACCCTTGAGGAGAGAAGGCCAACGAGAGATGTCGTTTGACGGAGATGGAAACGATTATTATGATGGTGATAATGACAGCACGTTTGTAAAAGATGGAGGCAAAGGAGAGAACGAGACAGAAGAAAGAGAAAAGAAAACCGGTAAAAGAGCAAGGACCAACGACACTACCAATCATGAAGATGATACGGACAATAGCAACTCAAAACAACAACCGCATCAGAACAGAACAGAACAAAAGAAGAGGAGGATGTCCTCTGATGAGGAAGACGCAGAAGATAGTTATCCCAACGAACAATCAACGACCCCCGGCAAAACCTCTCCCACACTTATTTCTTCCACATCTCGGTCTGCTTGAAGCAAAAGCTCTGCAACACCTCCCCACTATGAATATTTATCGCACGTACGAATAACTGTGAAATAAACACAGCACAAAAAACACTCCCTCATTGCCATCGCAACCGTGGGCTGGAGTGGTGGTCTATTCGCCGCCGGACGTGTCTGGGCTACCGACGATCTGCGTTGGCTTTATTGGTGGAATCTTTGTTGTGTTTTTCTTTTGTCCGATTTCGGAACGGTTTAAGGTGGAGGGCAAAAAATTACAGTATTATGGTAAGGAAACATGCTCATTGGCCCAAAAGACTAATGTCGTGATTTCTTTTTTCGTTGTCCTTAGATCTTATGATCTTTGCGCCGCCTTAATAAAAGGGGGAATTTTACGAGTTAGTAGATCTGTTTTACGCAGAAATTTCAGATAAAAGGGGTGTTGATTAGGAGGGATAGCTATCTGCTTCTCCTGGTTACCGATGGTTGCTATGGAAATGCCCGTCGCTACGGCCGGATATGGAGTAAAATCCGTTCACTGCCCTTCATTAATTCATAATTACGGTAACGCCACTACGGCATTCCTTTTTTTTTTTATTTTTTCTGTTCTTCAGAAAGGAGGTGAACACCGCAAACAGAACAACGCAGGACAGGGGAGGAAAATATATATTTTTTTCTCCACCCCTTCCAGCTTGCCCCGGTTCTCTCAATAAACCTACACAAATGAGGAGAGATACCGCTTTTCTCGGGCTGACCCTCCTGGTGCTTTTTTTTTGCCATCACCACCAACGAAGCTGTGGAGGAGAGCACCATATTTGAGCAAGAAGACATGGGCTCGTACGTGCGACTATACACCGACTCTTTCGTTACGGACGTCCTCAAGAACCAACTGGTGCACAAAACCTACTTCAAGGACGCTGCTGGCAATTGGGCCACAGGCACCTCTCGTGTCAAGTTTTCTTACCAAAGCTTTGAAGAGTACAGAAAATGCACTCTTGCTGACCTCCTTAATCCCAATTGTTTGCTTGACCTTGTCCTCAACCTCAACATTCTACGAGAGCTCCTTTTTGTGGTGGAGGGCGTTTTGCAATTGTTGGTGAACCTAGTGACTGACCTAACAGAGCTGTTGATCACTGTGGTGCAAAAGTTGAACAACGTTGGGGGAAGAGTAGGCAACACGTTTATCGTCAGGAACACCATCAACAAGTTGGACAGAGACGTTTCCTTTGCTGACGAGCAATTGCAGTTCCCTGCAGGCTCGTTCAAGTTCCAAATGGGCATGTCTGGCTGGTACTTATTTCTTTCTTCATTTTTCCTTGTTTTTTGTTGTTTTTGAAACTGATCAACCGTTCTTTTTCCTAAAATTCGTTACATTCTATAGGGGAACCTTTAAGGACCTGCAGGATGGAGAGTTGAGAATTACTACTCAGTTAGAGGTTACTTCGGATCTGACCGTGCTGTTTAACGTGTCTTCTACGAACAGCCTCTTATTGGACGGCGTCACCTTCAAGAAAGACGGCATGGTATGGTTCTTGAGATTTAACAAGAACTTTGCCACCGGCGGTCAAGGCATCCCATTGAAGCGCATCACCTACAGCCAAGTATCAAACGGTGTCTACAAAATAGTGTTTGTCTTTCCGCCATTCGACAATTCATTCGAGTAACTATCCCTCTTCCTTCCTCCGTTTATTGTTACTTTCTCTTTACTTATTTTCGTTTAAAGATATGATCCAGACTATTCTGTATTGGTTGGAGGAAGCCCGCCACCTGACGATGGAGAGGACGGAACCGTCGACGGTTATGACGGTTACGGCTACGAGGATGGCGTTATTGACGGAACTGTCGATGGAACCGTCGATGGTGCCGTTGATGGTGATGATGGCTATGGTGACGGAACGGTCGACGGTACTGTCGATGGTGATGATGGCTATGTCGATAGCGATGACAGCGATGCCGATGGGGCAACAGATGGAAATGATGGGCTTGGAACGGTGGATGAAAGCAAAGACCCCTCTGGGGATTCCTCCAAAGAGGAAGGATCCGAGTTTCTTCTTTACATCTACATCGTAGTGCCGACAGTCATCCTGATCCTGGCTATCGTCGCCTTCGTGGCTGCCTTTGTCGCCATACGGTACCGCCACCGACAGCGGCTCAATCGCACGGCACGAATCAAGGCAGGAGCTGTAATGTTTTAGTCCGTTGGGAAGAGTACTTTTTTTTGTTTTTATGTATTTATTTATTTAGACAAAGTAAGCGATTAGGGTTGTTTCTCTTTTGTTCTTTTTTGTGAAACTTTTCAGCAGCTACAGGAGGGAGGGACAGAGAGAGAGAGAAGTGAAGGGATGGTGACGAGAAGTGATACATAGACAAAACGTTTAAAGTTTAAAAGGAGTCGAAAAACTTAAAACTCAACGGCACGAATGGCAGATTCGTTCTTCAACTGCCTGTAGCGACGAAAACGGAAGTAGGCCATCGCGGACACCCCGCCAACCAGAAGAACTGCCACCACGCCAAGAGGACCAAAGATATAGGCCCACATCATGTTGGTCCCGCTGTTATCCTCCTCCGCGGAGTCATTGCGGTTGCCACCATTGGTCTCTCCATCACTGGGAAGAGGTTCAATGCCATCATCAGCAGTACCATCCGTTGCCCCATCCTCAGCAGTTCCATCCTCAGCGATTCCATCTTCAACGGTTCCATCTTCAGCAGTTCCATCTTCAACGGTTCCATCTTCAGCAGTTCCATCTTCGGATGTTCCATCAGTGGTTTCATCGGTGTAGCCATAGCCGTCAGTATATCCGTCGATAGTTCCATCTCCATCGCCACCGTCCGAAGGTCCCAGCAACACAGAGAAATCGGGGTCATAACTGCGAAAGACAAAAACTATTAAGTGAGAAGCGAAGGAAAGGAGAACAAGGAGAAAACAAACCTCAAAGACTCTTGGAAAGGAGGAAAAGCGAACATGACGTTGTAACTGGTCTCTGTCAAAGAGGTATAAGAGATTCTGTTGAGATATTTGGTAAAGACGGCATCGTGCTTGAACTTCTTGTTGAGACGAAGCTGCCAAACGTAGTCCCCTTTGGTGAAGAAGATGGTTTCCAAAAAGTCATCCGACTCCCTCGTTTGGAAGTCCACGGTGAGGTCAGAGCTCACCTCCAACTTGGCCGTTACTTGTAACTCGCCTGTGTCTTTATCTTTAAAGCCTCCCCTGTTAAAAAAACAAAACCAAAATATTTTTTTAACTCCAAAACAATATAGAGTACTAAGAACTAAGAGAGAAAAGGAAAATAGGGGGAAAGTACCAAGAGTCAATGTCGAATTGGAACTTGTAGGAGCCAAAGGGAATGTCCTTGCTCTCTCCAGCAAACTCATAGTTCGCCAGGGTCTCATTGTTGATGATGTTCACGTTGGAGAAGACGGCTCCGGTTTTGCCTTCAGCGTTCTCCATTCTCTGTGTTACCGTGATTAGGCTTCCTAACACGTCTTCCACCACTAAGCTTATCACGTCCTCCAAAACGAGGACCACCAGTCGCACTAATCCAGTCAGGGCATCAACAACACAGCCAAGCAAATCAAAGAGGCCGTCGCAGTCCTTCTTTCCGTATTCCTCTATGGAGACAAACGTCCAGGTGGCCCAAGGGGTGGAGGCCGGGTCCACCTCGCCGCCCACAGACTCCCTAAAGTACAGGGTGTAGGTGAGAGAGTCCTTGGAGACCTCTGCCACGAAGTTGTCCGTCAGGAGACGAACGTAGGTGTCGGTTTCTTCAGAGGCAAAGATTTGGCTGGCGGGTGCTTCTCGTTTGCCAGCCACAACAGCCACACAGAGGGACAGAGCAAGGCCTACCAACAACCAGCAATACTGCCCGTTCCTTTGCATTCTGATACTCTTACAAGTAATTCTTTTCAGCGTCTTCTCTGCTGTTTTTGTTAGCGTTGTATAACGAGTTAAGAGGAGTTTGAACAGCCCGTAAGAAACAGGAGGTGCGCATTGACTTTTAGTTTATCCGAACCAAAAAAACTTCCGGTGGCGAGACAACCCAGAAGATACCCGAAATGTAAATGATAAAATTAAAAGGTGACAACGTTACAGCCACCAATCATATAGGCCCCTTTTAATGATTAGCTTACCGCAAAAGGAACGGTAGAACAAAAAGTGCAAGTATGGATTTTTGGAATTACCTTTTGGCTTTCACGCTCTGTCTCGCAGCATTCGCAAAATGTCCTTCGGATGAGGTCTATCTCTGTGTCACGCAACATAAGCTACGCATTAATATAACCGAAAACAAAAATAATACTAACAACAAGCAAAACAAGATAAACAAACCTATTGCCAAAGAAGTTTCCCCGATTGGGAGCTGGTGTCCAGCTGTAGAGCACCTCTCCTTCCGTGCCTACGACGAAGATGGCTGGTTTGGCCATCTTTTTGGTGGGATAAGCTTTCGTCTCGACGTACATGGAGAACGATCTGCCGAGCTGTTTGGCTTTCAAAAAGTCTCCGCCGTAGAATGTGAAAAGTGAAAGGCCGGGGTCTCCCACGCTGGGAATGGATACTTTGTTGTCTTGAGCTTCCTTTGAGGCTGCCTCTTGAGACATGCTGCACATGCTGAAGATTGCTCCTCCCATTTCTTTGCAGGGTTCCACAAAACGATTCCACACCTTTATGTAACTCTGCGATAAAGAGTGAGAAGTGAGGAGAGAAGAGCAGGCAGGAGCTACAAACGTACTCTGCAAAAGGGACACCACATTCCTTTGTGGTAGAGAAGGATGGAGAATTTATAATGCCTTCTCTCTTCTCCAAACCAATCCAACGAGGTTTGATACGCTACTGGGTCACAAATAAGGCCAACAGTGGTGTTGTCTATGTCGCTGCCAGGAGATCGAGGAGAAAGGCCTCAGAGGAGGAGGATGATGCGCTGCGGGGAGACTTCCTTTTATTATCATTCTCGTTAGCGTCATAAGCGGCAGGAATTCTACGAAGCAACGTCGTTAGTTTCAGTTGTCCACTTACGTGAGAAGTCAATGAACTAAAGAAACAAACAAAACAATTTAAATAAAGGTACATGGAAAAAAGCGGTAACGTACCCGCTGTCTTGTCTCTTCAAAGCTTCAGAAGTCTCCTTTAATACCTTTATCAATTGTTCGAACTTTTGTTGCACAAATTCCTCCTCTGCCTCAGTTAGAGGTTCAGCGTCGATGACCACTGCTTCACCTTTCAAAACTGTCGTTTCTTCAGCAGAACAACACCTTTCCTTTTCTTTTGGAGAAGATGGGGCCTCTGGAACTGGAACCTTGCTAAAGTTTGGATCACCGTTGTCCACGTACTCCATTAACTCTGCATCAAACTTAATAAAGTCGTCGGCTATCCAACCTATAACACGTTTGTTCCATCTGAATAGGTATAAAAAGCAAGAATATGGAAGAAGAAAGGACTTACATTTCATGAATGAGTCAATCCATGGATCCTCCTTTGTGTTCAACCTTGGAGTCGCCTTCTTTTGGGTGAATGTTTGAGTTCGAAGAGCGTCTTTCATCTTTGATTCATGCTGTACAAAGAAATCAAATATGGTGGCCAGTTCCTTCTCTTCATCTACCGGAAAGTCGATTTCGCCAGAGCTCCGGCCACGTGGGCTGCCAAAAAAGCCCGTTCGGATGCTTCTTCTTTGTTCTTCTCGTGGCGCTGTAATTTCTTCTCCTTCAACTTTCTGTGTATGTTTGGTTTTTGTTACAGACAAGTCGTTTTATAATAACGTGTTGAAATAACTGGAGAGAGAGAGAGAGAGAGAGGAGAACGAGAGAGAGAGGCTAACGATGAGACTTTCGCAGAGTTGAAGCATTCGTCTTTGGTTTTCTTTGATAAAGCTGTTTAGTGGAAGCCAGTCCTTCTTTGTGAATTCTTGTCCGGAAGCTAATGTCAGCATAACTTTAGAAATAAGAACGAGGCCCCTTGCCTTCGGCAAAACCTCACTTCCTTTTATCTTATACGCCACCAGACCTGCATTTCATTCGAAGAAAAAATGAGCGCAAGGACAACAAAAATATAGAAATAGAGAAGCGACGAATAAGAGTGCGTACCAGGGCAAACGAAACGAAGAAACACAATTGAGGCCACGGTGCACCTCATAACCTCTTCTTTAGGCATGTCAGGGAATCTTTGCGCCGTAGCTGTGGCCACCTCTCGCAACACGGCACGCAGTGGGCTATTTTGCAGGACGGAGACGGGTAAGGGATACGTACTGATAATGAGTAAACGATAAACGTACTTGGGGAACTGAGGGATTGACTTTTCGAACGTATCCAGAAATAGCTGGCACATGTCTTTGAGCTTCTCCACGTTCTGCTGGCGTGCTTCTTCATCTTCTTCCCAAAAGCTTTCAACCTATGGGTCAAATTGGAAGGCGCTTCAACAGAGACCAAAGGAAGGAACGAAGGAAAGAACCGAAGACGAAGAATGAAGAAAACAGCAAGAAGCAAGAAAGAAGAGGAGGAAGAGGAGGAAGCGAGGAAGACAAAGAGAAAGAAGAAGAAGCAAAAGAAGACATGAAGAAAAACAAGGAAGGAGTGGATGACTCGTCACAACTTACCTCAAACCCTTTCTTCTCACGTATGACTTCCTTGACAAACGGCCCCAGCGTTGCGTTCAGGTAATCCTCGGCCTCCAGTTCCATCAAGTGGGCCAACAGGACGCTCCCAATGCTCGACTCCCTCAGCAGCAAGTTGGTGGACTGCAGGTTGGCCACCTCGTTGCGAACGACGGCCGTGACCAGGGCGGTAGATTGGCCGTGACGATGGTGAAAACGGAGGAAGGCGAGGGGAGCCTCCGGAGGAGAACAGCTCCACAGCTCCATCAAGCTCAGCGCGGAGCGTGTCGTAAGGAAAGCGGGGGAGGCGGCCGGGCCTGAAGAGAGCGAGGTGCTGCTGCCGTCCTCCAAAAGAAACTCGGCAAGGCGGTCGAATTCGGCATTGCTGGAGGAGGGCTGCTTCATTGGTTTTTTTTAAAGGCGTTAGGCACCAAAAAAAATAAAGTGAGTCGAACGTATCAGCACTCCCTTTAAAACAAGATGGAGAGAAACTTCTTTTGCCGCCTGTTCAGGAGAGGAAATGAATGAGACCCACGTGCTCTTATTAACCGATTTTTTCTTCAGATTTTCCATGGATTTTCTTATTAATCTCCCTCGATCGGTGCATATGACATCATTATCTCTTTTTTCGAGACGGTATGATGTCATCCACATGCTGCAGCAATGGAGCAGGAATTGTGAAGCATGGGCATTCCAAGAAAAAAAATAATCCGCTTCCCTGAGGGGTCGCAAGAAAAGCGACCGCCAAACAAAAAAAGGAAAGAAAGAAGAAAGAAAGCCCTTTTCGCCAACCGCGCCTTCTCTCTCTCTCTCTCTCTCTCTCTTTGGCTCTTCTTTTAGCGCCTCTCGCTCTCTCGCTCGCACCCTATTTTATTTATTTATTATTTATTTATTTAGCTGAGTTTCTCCTATATTTGTTTATTTTTTGCCCGACCCGGAACAACAACAACAAAAAAAAAATAAACAAAATGAAGCACGCTTCCGCTCACTACTCCGAACTGCTACTTCCCGTCCGATCTTCTCTTTCTTCTCACGCCGGTAGATCGCTACTTGGTTTGTATTCCTATTTGTTTTTTTTTTCTGTTATTCTTTTATTCTCTTTCTCTTTTTGTTGCTGACTCGTTTTTTTAAAAAAACAAAAAAACAAAGGAACCGGAAGAACTACGAATCTGTCGCTTCGAACTTTGCGGAGTGGCAGTCAGGCCCGCTTGGTTTCTTCAGCTTCTTCGTCTGCCGCTGTTCTGAACAGCTTGGACTTTTTGAAGAAAGTGAGAGACACTCCCACTTCCAACTTGCAGCCTTCTTCCTCGTTCTCCGCCTCAAAACCACGCACAACCACGGCCAATGCCGCGGACACCGAGCCTCGACCCTTTGATGACTGGTTGAAACGGTTGACTCAGCAGTCTGTCTCGAAAGGAGCGAGCGGAACCACCAAGATTTTGAACGTGCAAAAGAACTTTTACGAGGAACACGAGGAAGTGAAAAGCATGACCGAGGAGGAGGTGCAGCAGCTAAGACAGGAACTGGGCATCAAGATCATTGGCGCGAAGCCGGACGAGATCCCGCGGCCCGCTCGCACGTTCGCACAAACGGGGCTGCCTTCATACTTGACGGACCTTCTTAAAAAACACGGTATTCAATCTCTTTATTGCCGTCTGTTTTTCTCTTTTCTCTCTTCTCTTCGTTCTTCCTTTTCTCTCTTTCTCCCGGTTTTTAAACGCGATTCAAAAAAAAAAGGAATGTCTGCACCAACGCCAGTACAGTGCCAAAGCATTCCTCTGGCACTCAGCGGACGCGATATCATCGCGCGAGCAGAGACTGGCTCCGGCAAAACTCTCTCTTTCCTGCTGCCTGCCTGCGTGCATATCAGGGGACAGGAACCGCTGCGCATGGGTGATGGCCCCATCGGCCTCGTCCTGGCGCCCACCAGAGAGCTGGCTCAGCAGATCTACATGGAGAGCGAGAAGTTTGGCTACAAGGACAAGCACAGAAGGCTGTCAAGCCTTGCGGTCTATGGTGGTGTGGGCAAGGGAAGACATATTTCTGCGCTGCATAGGGGCGTTGAGTTCTTGGTGGCCACGCCCGGCCGCTTGATTGACCTTTGCTCCACTGGTGCTGCTAAACTTGATCGTGTAAGTTTCCTCGTGCTGGACGAAGCGGATACCATGTTAGGTGCGCCGTGCATTTTTGCTACTTTCTTTTTCTTCTTCCTTCTTTCTTCTTTCTTGTTCTAACTTTAAACAAATATTATTCTCATTCAGACATGGGCTTTGAGCCACAGATACGGGAGATCCTTCAAATGACTCCTACTGGAAAACAATTGATGATGTACAGCGCAACATGGCCTCGCGCTGTGGACTCTCTTGCCCGAGAGTTCCTCAACAACCCTGTTCAGATCAATATCGGCTCATTGGACCTTACCGCTAATCCCAACGTCACCCAAATTGTGGACGTGGTGGAGTCTAGCCAGAAGCCACAAAAGTTGAAGCACATCCTGGAGCACCTCAGCCAAAACGGCGCCACTCCGCGCATTCTCATCTTTGCCGGCACGAAGACCGGCTGTGAGAGCCTATCATTCATGCTTCGCAACAGCGGCATTCAGGCTGCTGCCATTCATGGAGACAAATCACAGCTGGAAAGGGATCAGGCCTTGTTCGCTTTCAAGAACGGAAAACTCCCTGTCTTAGTAGCTACTGATGTTGCCTCCCGAGGATTGGGTATGCTTTCTTGCTTCTTTGTTTCTTTATTTTCTACTCACTCTCCTCTCACTTGTTAACAATCACTTGGCTCCTTTTGTTTGCAAATGAAACCCTGGCAGACATCAAGGACGTCGCTTTTGTGATCAACTACGACTTCCCGAACAACAACGAGGCGTACGTGCACCGCATTGGCAGAACGGGTAGAGCGGGAGCGAAGGGTGTGGCCTACAGCTTCTTTTCACAGACGCACAGCAAGCAGGCTGCCGGCCTCGTCAAGATCCTGGAAGCCAGCAACCAGGAGGTCCCCCAAGCTCTCAAGGACATGACCCGACAATCCAGTCACTATGACTCTCTAGTTGGCTCTTCTCGTACGTTTCTAGCTTCTCCCTTTCCTCCCTTCTCTTCTCTCTCTCATTTTTTCTCTCCTGTGTTGCATGTGAGCGATCTCACCCTCTCTTTCATTTTTTTAAGGCTTTGGTTCTGGAAAGACCAGTCGTGGCGGGTACGGGGGAGGTCGTGGCGGGTATGGAGGAGGTCGTGGCGGGTATGGAGGAGGTCGTGGCGGGTACGGGGGAGGTGGTGACCGACCGATGCACAGGAGGGTCAACCATAACGCGTACTGAGATTATTTGAATAACAAAGTGATTGCTTTGTAAAAATAGTTTTATTTTTTTTTTCTGTCTTCATCAAACTGGAAGCATAGAGCAGCAAAGAGAAGGAGATGAATGAGAAAGGAGAAAGTAAATGGATGGATTGTCTTTCTCGTGTAAAAAAGCACAGAGGGAAAAAGAAAGCGGGCGAGAAGAGGAAACAAAATAGGAAGAAAAAGTTCCTTCCTATCCGTCTCTTCCGTCTCTCCCGCTCCATCCACTCCATGCGAAAACCCCAGAGAAAGTGGGTAATATCATTCTGGCACAACTATACCCTCTGCGAACCATGAAGTTTAAGTTCGCAGAGCCCTTTTTAGTTAACGTGCCGTTGTAAAATAGTGAATGTGTGGAGCGAGTGTAAAATGTGTGTGTTTGGGGGAGTAGGGTGAAGATTAAAATAAAGAAGTGAAGCTGGGCCCAGAGAGATTGGCCCAACTACCCACATCCAGTAAAAATTTAAAATCTGCTCAGGGCCGATCAAAAAACAGTTCCCTCCCGCGTTTTTAGGGGTTTGGTTTCTTTCGTGGCAAACTAGCCTCATCAAATGAAGATTTTAGATTCTCTCTAGCTCGGTTTTTTTGGTCGGTGCTGAGGAGATTTTAAATTTTCGCGGTGCTGGTTGGGGTTGTTCCCCTTCCGCACAGAAACGGTGCTGGGGTGTGCTGTTCCCTCCCGCGTTTTTCAGGGGCGACGTAGTGCGGAAAGTGAAACGAGCACTACCAAGTGGAGTGTAACTAGCTGTGCTACGCGAAAGAGAGAAAAAAAAAAAAAGACAAAAAGACTAAAAAAAATAAAAAGAGGGGAAAAAGAAAAGAATGACCGCCGCCGTGACGTGTACTTTGTGACGTGTGCGTAGTGACGTGTACTGTGGGAGCGTGACGTGTGTTGAAAGCCGCAGAAAGAAGGCAGCGCGGCAGAGAAAACCCACGGCAAACTGGTAAATATTTGAGTAGCGAGAAAACGTAACGAGTGAGTGGTCCTCCTCCCCCTTTTACCAGTGTCTTGCGCAGTGCGAGCAAAAAGGAGGAAACCCTACTATATAACAAAAAAGAGTTTATAAATTGTTTGTTTTTTTTTTTTTTAAAAAGATTTTTGGGAGCAGAACAAAAACAAAAATGTTTTTCTGGGTGTTGATGATTTTTTTGTTGGTGTCGGAAATCCTGCTCTTGAGCATCCTTCTGCTGCCCTTGCCCGTCATCCTGACCAAGGCCGTCATCATTGGCATTGATCGCATCAAGAAGCCGCTATGGGTCATTTTTGCAGTCGTCAGCGCTGTGCTTGGAAGTAATAACACCCTCCTTTCTTTCTCACTCTCACCCAGATTACACTGTTTTTTTTTCTCACCTCTTTGCTTTTCACAGATGAAACCATGGAAATGAGGGCCAAACAAGAAACCGTACCAGATGAAGTGACCAGCCTCAACAAAGAGATCATCCACAACCGCAAGTGGCGGGCGGAGCGGAACTTCTACATCGTGGCCTACACGTGGACCCTGTTGGCCATCCTCCTCCGCTGCCAGCACCTGGCCAAGCACAACCTGGACCTCGTCCGCCAAAACGAGGAGCTGCACAGCCTGAGAGAGCTCAACCAGAAGGAAGGCAAGCTGGCCGCCGAAACCAAGAAGAGCAAGTAGAATAATAACCACACAAAGCCTTTTGTTTAAAAAAATACATGGACAACCCCCATCAAATCGAGAAAAATACAAAAGGGTAGCAGAGAGCAGTCTCCTACTTGCAGCAGCGAAGAGAACGCCATGGCCTCCCTCCCTTCCTCCAACTGTTGAGCCGTGCTACCTGCTTCTCCCTCCTTGTCCTCTCTTTGCTGGTCGTTGTTGTTGTGTTTGGTGGTGTTTGTGGTCTCAGTCATGCTTGCTTGCTGCGGGTGCGGGTGCCGCTGCTCCTGGTAGCAGAGCAAGTAGAGGGTGCGCGCCACGGCCAAAAAGACGGTGATCCAAAGGCTGAAATGGGCGGCCAGGGTCCACCGGACGGTCGCGTCCCAGAGGTGGGTGCAGAGCATGCGCGCAAAGACATAGACCCAGAGGAGGTCGCCGAGGAGGAGGGCCTCGATGACGCGCGGGTGGACGGGGGCGCGCAGCCCCATGTACCCCATCAGCACCACCACCGCGCCGAATTGGGCCAGGTTGTCCGCGGCCAGCGGGTTCTGTTTTGGAACAAAAAAAAAAACAGAGGCCAAGGAGGAACGAAGAGTCACGTTCACAAAAAAAAAAAGAGGAAGATGAGAAAAACTTGGAAGAGGAAGAAGAACAAGAAGATGAAGAAGAACAAACGCGCCAATCAAAGCCTTGTTGTTCCATGACCCATGAAGGGCAGAACATGAGCATGAGGCCGGTGGTGAAGCTTAGAACACCCTCCAGGAAGAAAATGACATGAGCGACTGCAACTACCTTCTCGCTAAGAGTTTTGTTGTTATTGTTCGCCATCCTTTCTTCTGCTTTCTTTTTTTGCTTTTATATAAAAGGATAGGAGAGAGACCCTTCTAGACGCGAGAGAAGACATGATACATTGCAGAGGAAGTCAAGTGTAGCACCAATTCAGCGCAATTGTGGCACGAATCAGTGAACACCGGCACCAATCAGTGAACACCGTGACGACATGATTTACCGTCTTCACTTTCCCATGTCGTCACAGAAAACGGCAGACAAAAAAAAAAAAAGGAGAAAACACAAAAAAAAACAAGATGGAGAGGCCGAGTGGTAAAGTAGTCTATGAAGTAAACCTCTCTGTCAACAAGGATATCGTTCCTAACTTCTTGGAATGGCTGTCTGTAAGTAAAGAAAAACACAACTGCATCATTCGTTTTCTTATCAAATTTAAAAAAAAAAAAACAAAAGGGACATATGGAACAGGTGATTGCTTGCAAAGGCTTTGAGGGAGCTGAGCTCTTCCAGGAGGAGACTACAGAGGCGGCTGAGCGAAGCTCTTTCGTGGTGCAATACCGTGTGAGCTCTCGTGAGGCCCTGCAAGAGTACTTTGACCAACATGCCCCTGCCTTGCGCCAGCAAGGCCTCGACATGTATGCACTTGCTTTCTTTTTTTTTTTCCTGTCTTTTTATTTTTGCATTTCCTTTCTTTCTTCATGCGTATGTTCTGTTGCCTTTCTTTCCTTCTTGTCGTTTTCTTTCTTTTTTTCAGGCGCCCTTTCCCCCCTCTTGGCCGCTCGTTTCTTTTTGATCTTGCCACTGATATAGGTATACCATTATTATTCCTATCATCACACAACAGGTTTGGAGACAAGTTCAGCGCAACGAGGCGTATCCTGCTGGTGACGGAGAGGGCAAAGGCTCTCCCTCAGCAGTCCGTCTTTGGATATGTGCATTAATTCTGTGTGCTGCGAGTTGGTGTTGCTATCCTAATCAAAGAATGCAATTGGTTATTCTTCTTGTTCTTGTTTTCTGCTTTCCTTGTTACCCCTTCTCTTTATGCTTTATGCTTTATGCTTTATGCTTTATGCTTTATGCTTTATGCTTTATGCTTCTGCTTCTGCTTCTGCTTCTGCTTCTGCTTCTGCTTCTGCTTCTGCTTCTGCTTCTGCTTCTCCTTCTCCTTCTGCTTCTGCTTCTCCTTCTCCTTCTCCTTCTCCTTCTCCTTCTCCTTCTCCTTCTCCTTCTCCTTCTCCTTCTCCTTCTCCTTCTTCTCCTCTGAAGAAGGAAGAAGAGGCTACCAGCGCACGTGAAGTTATTTCAACAGCCAATGAGGATGAATGGGTGACGCAAGCAATCACTTAATTACACTATAGAGTACTTCGCCCAAAATAGAAGAAAGCCCGACTTTTTTGTGTTGCCTTCTTCGAGCACAAAAGTAAACGCAAAAGCCATGACGGACGCTCCGCCACAACCGGAAGGCCCGTGGGCCATTCAGAGTACCTTTCTTTTCTTTTTTTCCCTCGTTCTGTTCCTCTCTCCTTTTTATTTCTTCTCGTCTTCTCGTCTTTTTGTTTCTTTTTCTTCTCCTCGCCTCTTCTCTCTTGCAGAAGGTTTTTCTAATCTACGGTATACAATAGGGCAGGTAAAGTGGAAAGTGCCGAAGAGCAAACTGGAGGTGCCGTTGGACAAGGCGTTGAAAAATGTGAATGCCTTTCTGGCCTCCTCTCCCTCCGAGGAGCAACGCATGGTGGTGCTAGTCAGCTCTGGCGCCTTCTCTCCCATCCACAAGTCGCACCTCCAGCTGCTAGAGGACGCCAAGAAGTACTGCGAGAGCGACGGGAAGAGCAAGGTTGTGGCGGGTTACCTCTCTCCCTCTGACGACCGCAGCGTTAAAGGAAAACTTCAGGGCGACTGGATCGAAGCAAAACATAGGTTTGAGATCTTTTTTGGTATTGGTTTGTTTTTTTTTTTTATGTTTTTGCTTTTTCTCATAACACCTTTTCGACCTTCTTTGCTTCTCTCTCTCTCTCTCTCTCTCTCTCTCTCTCTCTTTCAAACAAAAGGATTGAAATGTGTAAAATAGCTGTACAAGACTCAGACTGGTTAGATGTAAGCGACTGGGAGTCGGGTCATCGCGGCTGGAGCTCCCCCACGATGCTCCTCAACCACATCGCCGCCTACATCGAACAAAACTCCTCCTCTTCCGCCAATCTCTTTCCCATTTTCGTTTGCAGCGCCGAACATGCCGCTCAGTACAATCTCTTCGCACAGACCTCTTTGGAGGTGATAGCGGTGGCTCGCTCCGCTCATGTTGACTCTCTCCGTGAGGCGATTCTCGGCAAAAAGGCGCAGATCAAAACTCGTGTTCCAACAAAAGAGAAAGCAGAGGGAGAAGATGAGGGAGAGGAAGAGGAGGAGGAGGAAGAAGAAACCAGGTTGGTGGTGGAAGGAGAAGTGAGCGGAAGGTTGAGTGCGTTGTTTCACTTGGTGGCAAGTGGAACGATGGAGGAAGGAGGAGACATCGAGGATGGATTGGATGGAGTGGCGGTACAGCTGAGGAAAAAGATAAAAGCGGGAGAGGAGGCGGAGGAGAGCGTCGTGCCTGCTGCCGTGGCTGCGTATCTCAAGCAACATCGTGACGCCTTATTCGGCAAGTGAGAGCAAATTGTATTTTTTAAACAACCTCTGTTAGTATTAAGAAAAGAGCAGGAAAGGACTCTTCTTTTGGTACTCACGTTGAGAGGAGAAGAGAGGAGAGTAGGAAGAGGAACGAAGAAGAGCAGCAGCGAAGACAGAGAAATAATCCAAAGAAATAGAGAAGTTAATCTTTGTTGCGCAGCACAATTTTGGGTCGAATTCCAAGGCGGTCGCCATCTCCTTCCTGCTTAATGTGATATTGTTTCTCGCGGATAACATTTCGTCGCTCTCGACGTTGTCTTCCAGAGCCAGTCTCATCCTCATCACCGTCATTGTTCTTGCGCTCTTTGATTCTTCGTCGTGGATTTCTTTGTCTCGTTTTAACGTAATCTTCGAAGAAGCCGAGGTTGCCTTCCACCATATTTTGTACCCATTTTTCTCTTTCTTCTTTCTCGTTTTCTCCCGTCTCTTCGTCATCATCGTCATCACGTTCTTCAAAGTCTTCCTCATCAAGTCGAGAATCTTCCAAAGAGCTGAACGCTCCACTTGCACTTTTGTTGATGCTTTCATTACTGTTATGTGCTGCACGAATGACGATTGCAGGTTTGTTTGAGCCCATTCTCAAAAGCTCTTTATCTTCTTCGTCTTCATCATCTCCTTTACCATTCTCTTCATCAGCAACAACCGCACGCTTGTCTTTTGGTTGTTGGGGTTCTTCTTCTTCATCCTCATCCAAAAGTAAACTATGAGTCAGTTGAGCAAAACGTTTGTTGACTCGAAGTTCTCTTCCCAACAGGGCATTACCATCAGCTGCTTTGGCTCGAATTTTTGGCACATTGGCAGAGGAAGCAGGAGATGCAAGAGTCGTTATTTTTGTGGATGTTGAACTTCCAGAGGAGGAAAGAGCAGTAGAAATCGTGGCATTGCGTTGCCGACTTTCTACCAACAGTCCCTGGGAGTTGTCGTTATGATCTTTGAGTAACGAAACTGAAACAGAGGAAGAAGAGGAAGCTGCAGAAGACGAAGAAGAAGAAGAAGAAGAAGAAGAAGAAGAAGAAGAAGAAGAAGATGAAGAATAAGAAGAAGAAGAAGAAGAAGAAGAAGAAGAAGAAGAAGAAGAAGAAGAAGAAGAAGAGGAAGAAGAAGAAGAAGAGGAAGAAGAAGAAGGAGAAGGCACGATGGGAAGAGATAAAGAAACAGCGGAAGCGCTGCGGCGATGGCGCGATGGAGGTTTTCTGCCTCTGCTATCTTGAGTATCAACCAATACAGCTGCTGTCGTTGCTGATGAAGAAGATGGCGTTTCCTTGTTACTAGGCCGTTTTCTCTCTTTAAGATTTGTTTTACCGCTCAAAGCTCCACCAGTGGGTTGTCTCTTCTCCAGTCGTTCGGCATCTCTCTTTCCCCTGTCGTTTCTTTTTTCCTCATGGTTATCTCTGGAAGCTTTCTTCTCAGTTGTTTCATCCTTTTGCTTCGTTGTCTCACGAGGATTCTTTGCTCCAACCAACATGTTCCCTTCACTATGCGTTGATGTTGAAGTTGAAGGTTTTGGATTGGCAGCTGCTACCGAAGGTGCTGGTGGCATGTAAAAGCTTGGGCTCTCCCAAGAAGGTGCTGGTGGCTGTTTTTTGGAAGCAGAAGAAGGAGAAAAGGAGGAAGGAGAAAAGAAAGGGATGGTGGTAGAGACGTCAGACACGGAAGAATACAGTTGAGAGGAAGGCGTGCTGTTTGCATCATCTACTACTCCAACTACATAAGTAAGCTCTTGAGAATCTCTCATGAAGGTATTTGCTTGTTCTGGGTCTTCTTCTTCCTCTTCTTCTTTCTTTTCGAAGTTTGCTCCCTCTTCCTCCTCTATAGATTCCAGTTCTGCTTTTTGCGCAGCTTCCAAAAGGAGGGAAGAGGCCAGACGGATTGTTCCCTTTTTAAGAGTCTGATAAAAGGCATTCATGCGGGGATCCTCGTTCTGCAGCAAGCAATTCTTCCTCCTTTCTGTCTCTTCTTTGGTTTCAGGTTTCTGCCGAAAAAAAAAAGCACTAACATTAAGATACAAGCGACCAATGCATCTAAAGGAGAAGCGAGAAAAGACATACGAATAAGTAGTCATAGTGGTCAATCAGCAGTTGCACAATGGCAGCAGCAGCTCCACCTTGCGATAGCTGCGCAATGAGATCAGCGTTCTGATCGCGAAGAATAGAGGGAGCAAAGACGATTGCCAAGTTGGACGAGTGCATTTGGTTGACGCTGCAGTGGTCTGCAACTTCTCTGAGAAAACGCATCAGCACGTCCAAGAGGCGTTGGTTGCCTGGCGGCAGCAGCTTTATAACCGTTCTAATCGGGTCCAACCTATCTTCTTCCTTTTGTATTGCTGTTGTTGGAGTTTCAATGGAGCAGTTATGAGGAAATCGGAAAGAAAAGAGGAGCAGGGATGAAAAGAGAGAACACGAACACATAACGGCAAGAAAGCATGGGTACAATTCAAACGTGAGCAGCGGAATGGGAAGTTCTGTATCATACATGAGTAAAAGGTCAAAAAAAAAAAAGAACGAAAGATAACCGAGAAGAGACATGAGAGAGAGAGAGAGAGAGAGAGCAGGCAAAGAAAAGATTAGTCGAAGGTCTTCATACCGCGAAGAAACTTCTTGAGGACGCCAGCCACAACGTGCTCCCGGCCAGCAGCCAACTTTTCGAGGTCGACCGCCTTCTTGCCTTTGTCGTACTTTGCTTTGATGAGGTTGACGTCCTCTATGCTGCCCGATACTCGAAACAGACCCTCTGAGTTTACGGCTGTTTGTTTTATTTGCATTATTTTTGTTGTTATTGGGGCTGAAGACACGACGAACAAGGAGAAGAAGACGAAGAACAAGGACAAGAAGGACAAGGAGAAGAAGAAGAACAAGAGCAAGAACTAACAGACATAACGCAAACCAAAAGCCAACAACAAAGCGAAAGGTCAAAACAAATGCGTAAAAAAAAAAAAAACGAACCGTCGTGAGCACGCAACCAAGCAATGCAATCAACTACCAACGGGGGAAGCTCAGGGCTGAGCCTCTGAAACGAAGCTGACGAGGCTTTCTTTCTCTTCATTTTCTTCATCTTACTATTGAGCCCCATTTTTTTGTGTTTCCTTCTTCGGGCCTTCTTTTTTTTTTTTTTGCTTGATCTTCTTCCCAAAGTTAAAAAACGATTTGAGGACGATCACACCCAACCCAACCAAATACTTTCTTTTTCTCTCCTTCAAAAATCTCTAAAATCTGATCTCAGACGAAAAAGTGTGGTACTGTTTCCTGATAGTGGAGAGAGAGAGAGAGAGGGAGAGAGAGAAAAAAAAAAAAACAACGAACTATTCGCTGCTTGCGAGGAAGAGCAAGAGGAAGAGAGGAAGGGGGAGGAAGGGGAGGAGTGATAATTCTGCCGGTTGTTTGTGGCTTCTTCTGTGGCTTCTACGTCGGTTTTACTTTCTTTCTGTTTCGAGTTTCTCCTCATTTTTCAAATGCTTTCCATTATTCCCATATTTTTCATGCTTCGGATGCTTTGGATGGTTCGAATATTTAAAATTCTTATTATCATATTTCAAATAATTTCCATAAGTACCATTTTTTTCATGCTTTGGATGCTTTGGATATTTTGAATTTCATAATATTCTTTTGATGATTGTCATATTTTGCATTCTTGCCTGGTATGATGCCTCTAGCTCTTTCACACAGCCTCTTTTCTTCTCTTCTTCTTTTCTGACTTTACAGTAGCGCTGGCTTTGCTCTTTGCTTGCTCTTTGTCTTTATTCCACTTTCTCTTTGCGTCCTTGTTTTGCTTGCTCTCGCCCTTTGTTTTGTGCTTCTCCTCTTCTTCCTCTTCCTCTTCTTCACATTCCTCCACTTTCTTCTCTTTGTTCGTTCTCTCTTCCTCCACTCGCTTTCCTTTGTTTACGCTCCGCAGCAGCTCGCTCTCCGACTCGAAGATGCGCCCCTTCTCTCCCTCCTTGTCCGGCATGTACATCGTCTTGATGCTCCTCAGCGTGATGCTTATCCTGGTGTCAGGCACCTCGGCCACCGACCTCTTGACGATGCTGTGCTTGAACGTGGCGTTGGTCTTTGGTCCTAAGCAAAATAACGATCCCGGCTGCAGTATGATGTCCACCTGCTTCAGTCCTTGGTCTTCCTCCTCCTTCCCCAGAGGGCGATCCTGCTTCAACCTGAACAAACGAGCTGCCCCCAGAGAAACGGTCATGACGCAGCTGTCCTCCACAAAGTCTCGGACCTTGTCCCTATGCAACCCAATGTGATCGTTGCCATTCAAGTACCTGTTGACCACACAGTGGTTGCACCTTTGCCCTGTCTTCTTCAAGACCTTGTCCCTCAACCGGGCCAGCCCTGGTGTCCACGAATGCACTGGCGGGTAGTAGTCTCCTCCATAGCGATACAAAGGATGATAGTACTGCTCCTCCTCCTTCTCTTCCTTTTCCCCATCATCCTTTTTGTTCTTCTTCTTCTTCTTCTTCTCCTTCTTCTTCTTGTCACTGTCGTTGTGGCTGTTGTTGTTGGAAAGTTTGATGAGGTCCCCGAAGAACTGTTTGTCGCGAGGGAGTTGCATGGTCCTTCCGTAGATGCGAAAGGTGAGGACATGCCTGGGCAGGAACTCTATCTCGTCCTGCAGCCGAGCGAACCACTCCGGTTGCTCCCCTTGTGGCAGAAAGTTGGCCAGGTAGAAGGAGTCACCAGCGCCAAGCCCATGCGCCGAGGTCAGTCCATCCAAGAAAGTTGTGATGCTGGCAGCCATCCTTTGAAACACTAAACAACAACAACAACAAAGGGTCAAAAGAACTCCAACAGAACAATGAAGAGGCAGACCAACCAACTTTGGGTTCTTCCTTCTCCGAAGTTATTTCACAGCACTTAAAAATGATGAACACAGATGAACGAAGGCTGCTGGGGCTGGGGGGCTGCCAAGGGGGGTGGTGGTGGGCAACGAAACTACTTTTCTTGGAAGTTTGTTCAACCCAACCCACGAAACCGGTCGGAAATAACTCAGAACATGACCAGCATGTTCAGGGTTGATTAATTGCATGGCACGTTGCTCTTCTCTCTCTCTCTCTCTCTCTCTCTCTCTCGCTCTCCTCTCTGCTAAATCTTAGGTTTGTTCTTCAAGCATCCAAAGGAGTGAGTAGGCGTTATACAGTTCATTCATGTGAGTAGACCATAATTCTCCAGCTGTGCCAAGTACAGCTTCCACCACCGCTTCTCCTCGTTTCTCAGCATCGCCTCTTCCATAACCCGCTCCTTGATATCCACGGGGGTCTTCTCCGTCACCGCTTCGCCCCATGTCTCTGGGTCGTCCGCCACAAGCGCATAAACACGTCGCAAGCACAAGTCCAACAGGCTGGGCACATTGGGTCGTTCAAATAACTCGTCCCTCAAACCTCCGAACCATTCGTGTTGCATCAATTGAGGAAGGGTCCATCGCTCTTTTGGATCCTTGCGAAGCAAACCGTCCCCCAGGATGTTCCTCGCCTCTCGCGAGAGCTTCTCGTAGTGTTCGTCTTGATTGAACTTTGCTCCTATTATGTTGTGAAAGATTTTGTTTATGCTCATGCAGTTGCTGAAGGAGGAGAAAGGAGGTGTCAGGAGCAGCATGGTATAGAGCAAGGCTCCCAGTTGCCACATGTTGACTTTGCGCAAGTCCAGGTCTGGCTCTGATACCAGGATTTCAGGCGCAACATAGTCTACGTTGGCCGTGCTTCCTGCGGTGGTTGGCACTTGGTCATACACTTCGGAGAGTAGCACTGTCTCCAAGTGGTTCAGTTCCAAGTCCCAACACTTGCAGCCGCTCCGTATCTCCTTGTTCCACCCCTTCTGCTTCGTATCGATGTTTCTATCTTTGCTGGGCTCTTCACTGTTGGGCGAGCGACTAGGTCTTATGGTTATGTTGGTAGGTTTAAGGTGCAAGGGAGCCAAGCCTTGCCGATGAAGATGGTCCACAGCACATAGCAGCTTCCAAAACAACGGCTTCACCAGTGCTTCCTGTTCTTCTGGCTCCATCGGCTGTTCGCTCAGGTCCACCAAAAAGTCAAACAGGAGGCGGCTGTCCGGCTGCGTTCTAAGGGAGCGTAGCACCAGCAAGACCTTGTGTTTGTCTCTCTTCGGAACAGCCTGTTGCCCCTCGTCGATGACTTCCAGAACTTCCACCAGCTGCGCGAAACAGGGATGCTCCCTGCATCTGTCCAACACTCGCAACTCCCAACGCAGCTGAGCCAGCCGAGCTGAGGCTGCATTCGTTCTGGGCGCCATCTCGTAGCTTTCACGGACCAGCAGCCGCTCGCTTCCCTCAACCGAGGAGGAGGGCCCCGAAGGAGCCAAAGCCGAAAATATTATGCTGTCGCAGCCCAAGAAGTCGTCTTCCACTCGTTCGTGGCTCGTGTAGCAGCTGCCGAAAGAGGCGTACGACAACGCCCGTCGCGGCCAGGCAGAGCTCCAACAATCGGCCTGGGCCAACAGGCTGTTGTCCTGCAGGGGTTCCGGTGGTTCGCCCTTGTGGAGAGGATGGAGCTCGTTTGCGGCGTTGCCGTCTTGCTTCTTCTTCTTGTCTGCCGCTACTTGTTGTTCTCGCGTGGTTGCTCTCTCCTCTTCGTCATGTTGCTGCTTCTTCTTGTTCTTCTTCGTGTGCTTTTTCTTCTCCTTCTTCCCGGCCTTCAACTTGCTGAACCAACCCATGGGTTGCTCTGCGCGGGAGCCTCCAGTTCTCCCTTTTCGTTAAAAAAAAAAAATGAAAACCCTTTTCTTCCCTCTTCACTTCATTTTTTTGTCCTTGCTTCAGACAGAGAAAACGGAATGGACAATGAGTGGGCGTTTCAAGCTTCACTCCTCCTCCCCTCTCCTCTCCTCTCCTCTCTCCTCTCTCCTCTCTCCTCTCTCCTCTCTCCTCTCTCTCTCTCTCCTCTCTCCTCTCTCCTCCCTCCTCTCTCCTCTCTCCTCTCTCTCTCTCCCCTCTCTCCTCTCCTCTCTCCTCTCCCCTCCTCTCTCTCTCTCTCTCTCCTCTCCTCTCTCTCTCTCCTCTCCTCTCTCCTCTCTCAGTCTGGAGTTTCAACAGTCTGCCTCTCCCTATGGTGCTTGTCAGTTCATTCTTGGTACCTACCCACAAACAGAGTTTTAACTCTCTCTCTCTCTCTCTCTCTCTCTCTCTCTCTCTGGATTGGCTCTGATACGGTGTTGTGGCGGCAGCGAACAGCAAGGTGCCCACTGCGCAGTTTCACGCCCTTCGAACCATTCGCTGTGCTGCCCTGCGGGAATGGACGTCGCTCTCGTCGGAGCACAAGGCCTCGCTGCGTAACTACCTTCTTCAGCTCCTCTTTGAAAATGAGGACAGGTGCTCTCTTCTCTCCTCTGTTTCACTGTTAGAATGCGTCTATGTTCGCTTCTCTGCGTCTGTGCTTCGCTGTTTCTCTGCTCTCCTCTGCTTCTGGCCTCTCTCTTCTTTGCGTCGTTTACTATTACCCGAACAAACTAACACGATGCAAACAGGCTGGAACACTTTGTGAAGACGCAGGCCCAACAGTGTTACGCAGCAGTAGTTAAGAGAGGATGGTTGGACTATAACACCACCTCCACTGCAGCCGCTGCTGAGCATCGCGACTCCATTCTATCTCCGCTCCTACAATTAATGCTCAACGCGGAGAATCCTCTTCCGGTTTCTTTATCTCTTTCTCCTCCTCCTCCTCCTCATTACGTTTGCTCTTCTAATGAAAGTTTGAATATTTAGAAACGAGCGTTAGGATTGGGAATATTGTCGAGCATGGTGGACGAGTTCTCGACAAGGAGAGGAAGCGAGATGCAACTGCCGCTTGCGTTCCACCACAAATGCGCTCGCTCCTTTGCAAAGACTCAGTTGAAGCGGATCGCCTCTTGCAACATTGCTCTTCTTCAGCAACAGCTCCTTTCTGATGGTAGTTCTGATGCTGCGAGTGTCTTATTGGAGCCATGTCTTTCTCTCATTGTAAAAATATTGAACTGGGAATTCGAGGAACGTTGTAAGTCTCTCTCTCTCTCTCATTCTCTGTTCAACTTCTCTTTCTCCTTCTCCTTCTCTTTCTCTTTCTCTTTCTCTTTCTCTTTCTCTTTCTCTTTCTCTTTCTCTTTCTCTTTCTCTTTCTCTTTCTCTTTCTCTTTCTCTCTCTCTCTCTCCCTCTCTCTCTCTCTCTCTCTCTCTAACTATTTTATCTTTATTCATTTGCAATTTGAAGATTTTTCATCAGAGATGTTTTTCTTGTGTGCTTCAACTACTGTGGATGCTTCTCCTTTTCAACCTGGACCTTCGTGGAGAGATCCTCTTCTTACTTCGCAACTCGTTTCTACTTTATTCAAAGTAAGTAGGCCCCTTATCTATTTTTTCTCGTTCTCATTTAACCTTTTTTTTCTTTTAGCTTCACGAAATGGTTGTAGGACATGAACGCTTATCACATCTAACACGAATGGGCATTTTGCAAATGGCTTCTCTTCACGAAAGCATTTTCACCGACGAGCCAGACAAACGCGATTATCTCTCTGCATTCTTACAAGGAGCCCTTCCTCTACTTCGCAACTGTTTACTCTCCGTCTTTTCTCCTTCTTCGCCATCTTCACTCTCCTCTTCGCAACAACAAATGATGATAGAACTGGCTTCTGTCTTTGCTCGTTTTCTGCGGACCTATCGTTTAGAGGGATTACTGTCTCTTTGTTCCTCTTCTGCTTCTGAAGGAGGAAGTGAACTTTCATTTGCTCTGTTGGAAGAGTTACGCACGTTCAGTTGTGGTTGTTTGCAGTCCCTATCAGCTGTTTCGGAGGCTGCACGGGAGGAAGGTGTTGAACGTTCATGGCACATGACTTGTTTTGAAGAACTGCTCAAAGCTTGGGGTACTCTTGGTAACTTATCCGCTCTGCATTCTTCAACATATAACATTCTTTTTTTCCTACTCCTACTTCTTCTGCTCCTTCTTGTTCTTGTTCTTGTTCTTCTTCTCCCTCGTCGTCTTCTTCTTTTTCTTCTTGATGTTTCTTCTCTTTAACCCATACCTCGCTTACTCAATACAGTGGGCGACATGGAAGAAAACGATGATGTGCCGAACGAAGTGCAACAGCGGCTATGTGATGCTCTGCATCAATGCAGCAGTTCTATATTCCAGCTTTACGTGCGAAGTCGGCTTAATGTTGCCGCTGATGAACTTGCGTTGGGCTTGCTGGATAGTGATGATGAATACGACGATGAGGTCCTCTTTATTAGTTATCTTATTTTCTTTTTTCAGTTTCATGCTAACACATTCTCCCTTCCTCGGAATGAATATAGAAAGAGTTTACGGATCAATTGGCGGCGGTAGCTCGTTTGGCTCGTTGTGATTGTACCACTTCATTAACTTTATTGTATGGCATGCTTAAGGAACGTCAGCAACAATGGGAAACTTTCCTCGTCCAACCTTCAGGTTGCTTTCTTCTCTTTCCGTGTTGTTTCTTCTTTATTTGCTCTTATTTTCGTTCTTGTGTGTTTCCGTTCTTTCCGCTTAGTTGTTAACATTACTGCTTAAAGGAGGCATCAACATCGTTAAGGTGTTGGAAGAAATGCACTGGTTGGTATTAATTGCTGGCAACATTCTCACCGACGAGCACCGAGATATGGAAGTATCATTCCTTCCTACCCCAGTTCGTCGGCACTGCTCCGACTCCTCAAAAATGTCAGAGAACACAGAACAAGTGATCAATCTCTGCAACGCTATCATGGCTTTTGCTCAAGCTTACAATCAAGTCTTAGAGGCACCTTCCCAAAAAGAAGAAGCGCTAAGCCCTTTACTTGCCGAGACATTAGTTTGGTTCATGCGCAGATGGAGCTGCACATTTCTTACTTTGCAACAACAGGAAGAGAAAGAACAAGAACGAGTTCAACTACAATCCGCTTCTGTTGCCACTTCTTCTCCATCTTCATCTTCTCCGATCCTTTTGTTACGTTATTATAGTGGCAGTGACGTGGTTCAAATGTTAGACCTTCTTGTCTCGACTATCGCTCATATTTTGCTGTTCTGGTCATCGGAGCAAAAGTTGTGCGAGAGGACGTGTCAACTGTTGTTGGCTGTTTCGCGGCTACCTACCAGAAACATTGTTTTCCAGTCTTCACGCTGGAGCGAGTTTTACGAAGCTTTTGCTTCCTCTCAGGAAGCGTTGATGAAGCTGCCGCCGTCTCTTCACATGTAAGTCTCTCTCATTCTCTCTTATCCTTTTAAATCTGGCTTAACCTAACAACCACAACTAAATAAATAATAGGACTTTGGTAGAAGCTATTATTCGAATGGGCGCTCTTTCAGAGGATCAACAAATGCTGCAACAATACTTTCATCGCGTCGTTCAGCCGCTTGAAGCGCAGTTATCACAACTTCTTCAACGCGACGACTTTGTGGCTATATCCCAAAAAACCCAAGTTCTGTCCGAGCTTTCGCGTTTGATTCATGTACATTTTCCTCGTCTTATTTTTTCCGTTACTGTTGCCTGTTCTTTGTTCTTCTCTTCTGCTCTTTGCTCACATTCCAAAAAGGGATTAAGAGGTGTGGCTCGATCTGCTGAAGAAGGAGAACGTTACGGCAAAGCTGCTTACACGTTTTGTTCCAAGTTTTTGAATACAACAACAATGCCTCTTATTCGTTTGCTCCATATTTATAAACACTGCGAAGAGCCGGTCTTTGATATAATTCAACTTTACAATGACATGGTTGAACATTTGGTACAGTTCTTACCTTGAGCTCTTCTTTCTTCCTTCAATTTGTTCTGATCATTTTCTTTTCTATTCTTTCTTTGCTTTCTGTAGATGGACCAACTTGAAGAACAGAGTGAATACGAAGAGTTCTTCACCTCCGTATTACAGTTGATTCAAGCTTATGCCGAAATCAACAGTGAAAGCAACCAACGTAAGCACATTTCCTTAGCTATCTGCTTTTTTCATCATTGTTTTGTCTTACAAACAAACGAATAGGGATTGTCAAATCGGAAGTAAAAGCAGGGAGTCAGGAAGAAAAACAAACGTATAGAGCTTTGCGCACTTTGCTTTGGATGTTATGCACTCTGACTTTCAATGCGGACGAAGCGGAGGAGCCTCAAGTTCCAGAAGCATGTGCTCACATCGTATTCATAGCTCTTGGCGCTTTGTTGCCTTATCTTAGTGCTGAACTCTTAAAGGTAAAGCAATATCTTCTCTCTCTCTCTCTCTCTCTCTCTCTCTCTCTCTCTTCTTTTCCTAAAACACGGAAAAAGTATCCAAAAGTGAGTCGTTATTATGTGGCTCTGTTGGGTACATTATTTGAGGACTACCCCAGACGTGCTTTCCACGTGGATGCCCCTCTCTTCAAAGCGTTGATTCTTTCCTTGCAGCACACCCTTACACAATATCCTTTTTCAACCTTTTTTACCCTTTCCTCTGTGCTTCTTGATTGTTCAGCTTTTTCTTTGTGTAGTCCATAACAAAATATCAGCACTTCCAACGAGGAGATAGTCAACAGAGCTTTAGAGTGCATCACAGCAGCCGCCAAGTATCACTATCAACACAACATCCAACAAACATCCAACAATGATGCGACGAGCGCCGACGTACAAAGACTTATTCTTCAAGAAAGGCCTTTTGCTCAACTGCTCAAAGTTCTCTTGGAACTGTTGTTAATGCCAAACAGCAAAAACAACTTGACGATGACTCTTTTGGCCCCAGCTTCCAACGCGTTGTTAGCTCTCATCTGTTGCCATCGAGAAGAGTTTAAGGAGATGGTTGGAAGTATCGTCACTTCCGTGGAAGATACAGGAGTGAAGGAACGGTTGGCGGATGCTTTCAATCAACTGGTTTCTGCTGGAGGCGTTGCTCTTCGGATTGGAGGAGCAGAGGAGAGGAAAGAGGAGGAACGAAACTTGAAGCAGTGGAGAAACAACGTGAAGACCTTTTTGCAAACAACAAGAGGATTGCTGCTTTCAAAGTAACAAAAAAAAGTAAGTAACCGTTTAAATAATTTGTTTTTTTTTAATTTTTTTTTGTTTTTCAGTCTCTTCTTTCTCTTCTCCAATTTCCCATACTTTCCCAAGTTCTGGGTGATGACGACGATGACGATGATGATGAAGGTCTTTGTGCGAAGCTTCTTGCTTGTTGTTGTTGTGGTTGTTGTTGATAACCTCTTGATTCTCGTGTGCATCTCCAGCTTCCAACTTCATCTCTCGAAGTTGCTGAATAGCGACTTTTTCTTTCTTCTTGTGCTCTTGCTTTTGTTTTTTCTCGTATTAGTGCCCATTCTCTTGCTTCTCTTGCCTCTCTTTCTCTTTCTCTTCTTTCTCTTTCTATTTCTAAAGCACTTCTTCGTCTGTAAAACTCTACTTCCTCAACGTCTCGTTGTATCGAAGGCTGATGATAAAACTTTCTCTCCGACTCCACGACCGCTTGCTTAAGGATGAAGCACATTCTTTCTCGACTCGGCACCTCCATCCCCAAGTACTCGAAGAAAGCCTTCCAATCGCTCACTTTGCCAATATTTCTTACTTCTTGCTGCAGCTCCTCCTGTTGTCTCGGTGTGGAAGCTCCATAGAAAGCGTCATACTCTCTTTTGGCCTCTTCCAATGCTTGTGCAAAAGGTTCCTCTTCTGTTCTTCTCTCCTTAGCTTTTTTGCTTTGCACGTTTGTTTTGGAAGTTGTAAACTTGGTTAAGAAGTAGACGTTGAAGAGAAGCAATCTCGCTCCGACTTGAACAGCTTCGAAGCTTTGCTCCAATCTCTCCCCCAGTTCCTCTTCTTCGAATCCTTCAAACACTTCCAAGTGCGGATACTTTTGGAGGATCCATTTGGCGTGCCGATCGAAGCTCTCGTCCAGATAAGCCTCTTTCACGTGCTCCCAGGTGTAACGGTCGCTAACGGAGAGAAGCGGGAGAAACTCTCCCAAAGAAGGAACTGCGCGTTTCGTTCTTCCGTTGGAGGAGGAGATGAAGTCGTCGATGATAGCTGAGATTTTCTCTTGAAGTTCTGGCGAGTCGTTGGTTACGATCTCCAAAAACAATCGGTGGAAACTACAGTAACCTGTGGATATCTTCGTCAGTAGAATGAAGAGTACAGAAGATACGATGGATGCAAATACCTTCTAACGCGCGAAACGAAGCAAAGGTCTCTCCGGTCATGAGCTGAACAGTCATGGTGCTCATCAGCTTTGGCAGCACTTCCAAAGCTAACATCGGATTGTAACGGGGAGCTTCGGTAATGCTCTGCACGGCGTGCCTCCAATAAGGTCTTGCTTTTTGCCAATGGGCAGCAGAGATGTACACTGGTATCCAGTATTGAAAAGGTTTCTTCCACGCCGTCTTTCTAACTCCCTCATCTTTGAGAACAGGGTGGTCAGAGAAAGCGGAAGAGAGAGAAAGAGGAAGAAGGGAAAGCAAGCAAGCACAGAAGGCAAGAGGAAAAGACATACAGTAAAAAGCATGAGCGGAGAGCAACTCAGTGATGCAAGATATCTGGCTGATGAAGCTCCAGTTGTGATGCCTGTTCACTCCCAACTCGATGTTAAGGGGCATTCCCAATACCACACCTTTCTTCGCTTCTTCGTCCTCTTCTGCGTGTTCATCATCCACGTGAAGCTTAGTGTAGAAGCAACGCAAACCCTCTTTGATGCACTCCATGCCTTGACGGAAGCGCTGCGTCAACTCGGAGGTGCCGCAACGTTGAAGCATCTCTTTGGGGAAGTATAGTTGAGAGAGAGTGAGCCAAACGAGCTTATCTTTGCAAAGCCGATTCCAACGCCGAGAGACTAAACTGAGAGTCGGCAGAGAGCGTCTTTCGGAAAGGCAAAACCGGATGATGTGCAGCAGCAACTCTTCTGGAAGTCTTTCCAAATCTGATGTGTCTTCTTGTTGCTCCTGCGGTTCTTCTTCTTCTCCTCTGTGTCCGTCTTCTGGTTGTTCGGTTTTGGTACGACTTTCTTCCGTTTCGTTCGTTCCTTTGGGTGGCTGTTTTCCTCTTCGCCGCCTTCTTCTGTTCTTCCTCATTTCACCATTCGGGTGAAAGTGTCTGGTTGTCTCCTTTGCTTGGCTCTCTGCACCTTGCTTCACAAAACCGGCTTTCAACATTTGTATTTTAAGACTCTCCGCTATCGTCGTCATCTTCTTTTTCGTCAACCCCGAACCCGCTGCTCCATTCCTCAAACTTGTCTCGTCGTTGACGACAGTGTTGTGGTTGAAAGGCGGCCATATACGTCCGAAGGAAGGATGATGAGGACACGTCTTGCACCGAAAGCTCATCGCCTCCTCTCGAACGCTCTTGGAGGGGCAGGCTCCTTCCGAGTCGGTCAGGAAGCAGCTCAGCTGGATCAAGATGGAGAGAACAGAGTAGCCGGACGACCATCCGCTGTACTCTCTCTGTTCCGGAGGGGCAAAAGGGTCTCCTCCCTTCTCCAAAAGGCCCAAACAAACGCGAGAGCCGAACACTTGCGGGTGAGGGATGGGCGTGAAGGTGAAAATGTTGGGAGGGTCCAACGGATAGGTTTCAGGAAAGCAAATACGAAGATGATAGACAACCTCCTCCTCCTCCTTGTGGCTGCGGAGCGGAGGTGAGGAGCGAATGTTGACGTGCCAGCAGAAAATGTTGTTGTCCAGAGGCAAAGCGCTGATGAGGTGCGTTTGGTTCCATGAGCCGTGGCTCTGTTGCTGCAACTCCTTGAGGTCGGTCAGCAGTCTCCTCACCGCGTATTTCTTGCGGTCTGTGGGACATACCAACGGTGTGCTCATTGCCTGTGTTGTTGTGCTGTTGTGTTCTGTTCCCTTTGAGTCTAACCCTGCTTCTTCCGTGCACCAACAAAATAAAACAAAAAGAAGGTGCCGCCCTGTTTATTGCATCGCTGTTATATTACCACTGTAGCGCTTATCCTAGGACACTATGAGGAGGTGAAATTTCCAAAGCGGGGAATGGTTTAAGAAACTATCCTAATAAGGTGATTACGGGTTCGACCCCCACCGTCGACAATCCCTCTCCGCTGCGTGTAACGCCCCTGCCCTCTGCGCTAACCCCGGCAAAAACCAACCAAAGAGAGAGAAGGTTTGGCTTCCCCCTTCCTTGATGCCAACCCCTTAAACAAAAAAAAAAAGAAAGAAAGAACGGGCTATGTAGCCGTTCATCAGCCGTGCTTTGCTTTTACTAGGTGCGCTTCAAATATTATTATTAACCCAGGTTAAAGGAAGGAAGATGGAACACGAGGGAGCGGACGCGATGGTGCGTGGCGGGGAACTTCCCGCCCTCCTCCAACCCTTTGCACGTTCTGCCACCTGCTGCCTTTCGGGCGCTGATTTGACCCTCTTGCCCGGTGAGATCGGACGGCTGACCGCCCTCACCCACTGCAACCTCTCCAAGAACCAGCTCGCAGCTTTGCCCGCTGAGTTTGGTCGGCTGACCGCCCTCACCCACTGCAAGCTCTCGAAGAACGAGTTGACGGCCTTGCCCTCCGAGTTCGGTCGGCTGACCGCCCTCACCCACTGCAACCTCTCCTTCAACAATCTGGAAGCCCTGCCCCGCGAGTTCGGTCGGCTGACCGCCCTCACCCGCTGCAACCTCTCCTGCAACATGTTGAGTGCCGTGCCGCCTGAGCTTTGTCAGCTGAGCGCCCTCACCCACCTCGACCTTTCCGGCAACCAGTTGAAGGCCTTGCCCCCTGAGTTTGGCCGGCTGACCGCTCTCACCCGCTGCGAGCTCTGGCACAACCAACTGGCAGCCCTGCCCCGCGAGTTTGGTCGGCTGACCGCTCTGACCTACTGCGACCTCGCCTACAATCAGTTGAGGGCCTTGCCCGCAGAGTTTGGGAAGCTGACCGCCCTCACCGACTGTGACCTCTCCAACAACCAGTTGAAGGCCATCCCAACCTCCTCCTATCAGCTGCTTCCTTGGCTCGACCTTTCCTCTCTGCCCTGTGGGCAAGAAAGGATGGAAGAAGAGAAGGAGAAAGCGAGGGCGACAGCCATGGCCAGCCACATGCCCAAAAGTCTGTGGCAGTTGAGCGGAGAGGCGGTGCTGAGGGACCGGCTTTTACCTGTGGGCATGTTGGCCCCTGTTCCACCCTTGCCCTTCGCTTGGCTGCCTCCTCATCCATGGCAGGAGCAGAACCACCAGAAGCAGCGCACAACCGAGCCACCAGCGAAGGAGGAGGAAGAAGCAACCAAAGGGGCAGAAGAAAGTGAAGAACAACAACGTGTGGTGGTGCTGCCGGAGGAAGTGAAGGAAAGACTGGAAAGGTTGCAGCGACGATGCGACGTGTGTGAATGCGTGTTTTTGGAGGCTGCCCCTGCACAAGAAGGAGAGGGGGAGGGAGGAGGAGGGAGTCTTGTGCGAAGGTTTTGGGATAGGAAAAGGCAAGTGCGGTGGGAGCTGTTGTGCTGCAGCCACAGGTGCTTGGCCCGGCCCCTTCCTGGCTCTTGGATTGAGCTTAGAACGGAATAGAAGTTCTTCGCGTTTCCAACACTATTTTTTTTACTTTTGTGAAGAAAAGAAAGAAGAGAACCAAAGAGCATAATCCATCAATCGAACTTTGCAAGTCCACGCGAAGCGTTCTGCCTTAACCCGAAGCAGATTCTTCAAGCTTGGGTCTGTGGTTCATCATAATTGTGAGACAAGAAAACAGGAGAGAGGAAGAGGGAGAGCGAAAGAGAGAGAGGGAGGGAGAAAGCGGGGGAGCGAGAGAGAGAGAGAGAGAGAGAGAGAGAGAGATGGGGGGACGAGTTTAAACCTTTTCGGAGGCTATCTTCCTGAATGCCTCTCATGCAGTAGTCAGCAGTAATGGTGAAGGTATTTATAGGAGAGCCCAACTGCCGGTTTAATAGACGCAACAGATCACTGAGAAACAAAACAGTCAGTTTAGAAGAGGAAACAAACAAAGCAAAAAATGCACTTACTTTGTTTTAAATAACAGCAACAAATCTATTTGTTTTGGAGAGAGATGAGGTATGTTAGAAAACAGAGTAAGAAGTAAAGAGAGAATGGAGCGAGATAAAGAGACAACCAAAGAGAAAGTTAAAGAGAGAGAGAGAGAGAGAGAGAAAGAGGGGGGGGGATGGTACCAGAAGGAACAGTACGAAGAATGTCAGCAATCTCAACCAATCGTTGCTGAGCGCCTATCAGGATAGCTTGTTTTTCGTTGCTATCCATGTGCTTGTTATTTTTGAGGCCGGCTTTGACGGCATCCCAAGCCCTGGCGGTCAGCATCGCGGAGAAGAGCTGATAGTCGGCTTTGGGGCCGCAAAGCACTTGTGAATAATGTTTGATCTTGGCTTCATCCATTTCTATCAGCGATAACCACAAGTGACAATAGTTTAATCTGCGATATTTGGATTGATTGTTTTGAAGGAGAAGACGTGTGAAAAGGATGAAGAAAGAAGAAAGCATTCCTGTTTTACCTAAACTCATCGTTTAACTCTCTATAGAGGCCGTGATCTAGAACCACAAGCTCTGGTTCTTTAGCAAGAAAAAGGTTATCACCGAGAGGAGAGAGAGAGAGAGAGAGAGAGAGAGAGGAGGGGGGGGGAGGGAGGGAGGGAGGGAGAGAGAGAGAGGGAGAGAGATAAAGAGAAAAGGAGAGAAAGAGAGAGCTTTACCAGCATTAACATCCCAGGCACCACTTTTGCATAACTTTCGATCAGCTCGTCGTACTAACAGGTTTCCAGGGTGAGGGTCGCAGTGAACTAGCCCATCCACAAAAATTTGTTTGCTAAAGACGGTGGCCAACAAGGTCGCTGCCTTCTTCACGCTCACTCCTAGTTCTTCCAGGCCTTTCATATCGTCCAGTTTCTTTCCGTGTATGTATTCCATCGTAAGCACACGTTTTGTTGTTAGGTCCTGTTGAAAGAAATAAAGTGAAAGAAAGAGAAAAAAAGAATAAGCAACGACAAAATCATAAAAACGTGGATACATTCGAAGCTAGATAACGAGAAACGTACCCAATGGACTTTGGGTACACCAACATGAGGATAATCCTTGAAGTTGTGAGCCAACCGCTCTCCATTCCTGCCTTCGTTCACAAAATCTACTCGGTACAACATTCAGAAAATAAATAATGGAGAGAGAGAGAGAGAGAGAGAGAGCAAACCAAGTTCTTTTGGTAGATTGTTATTGAACTCTGTTACCAACCACTTAAATTCAAACTCGGGGAATAGCTATTAACAGCCAAATGTCCTTATGTTAGCGATGAACAAAGCATTATAAAACAGAGAGCACATGAGAGAGAGAGAGAGAGAGAAAGAGGAGGGAGAAGGAGGGAGAGATTGTCAAGAACAGGAGAGAGAGAGAGAGAGAGAGAGAGAGAGGGAGAATGAGCTTCAGAGAAGCAGAATAAGAATGGAATCAGTGGTATGCATGCATGTTTTTGTGTTGGTGCATCGCATACACTCATTCTATGTTTTGTGCTTTCATCCTTTGCTCGTGGCTTGTTTTAACATTCAATTCTCGGAATGAAAGAGAGAGAGAGAGAGAGAGAGAGAGAGAGAGAAAAGGGAACAAAGAACGGAGAATCAAAATAATACCAGAGAGAGAGAGAGAGAGAGAGAGAGAGAGAACAAAGCAAAACAACAAACCCAAGCAACACCATCGATAAGCAAGGCGATAGTCCTCACATCGCCCCACGCTCGCTGGTGAAGGCCGTGAAACTGCACCTTGACAGCCACTTCCTCCCCATCATACCTCACCGCCCGATGGACCTGAGCCAACGAAGCCGCCGCGATTGGCTCTCTCTCGAACAAGGCGAAGAGCTCGTCGGGATGGCTGCCAACAAACTCTTCCTTGAAGACCCGCACCACGTTGTCAAAGGACTCGGTCGGGGCCTGGTCGTGCAGAGGGGACATAGTGGAGGTGTACTCCGTAGGGAGAATGTACTCCAGGCATGAGATGTGTTGCCCGGCTTTGATATAGATGCCGCCCAATTTGCGGAAGCTGGCTAATAGTCGCTCTGCAGATCTGTTTTTTTGTTTGTCGTTGAGCGCGCGAGAGAAAGCGGAGCAAAGAGAGAGCGTGAGGGAGAGAGAACGTAAAACAGAGAACAGAGGAGAAGACGAGGAGAACGGAGAATGAGAGCAGCAAGAACGAGAGTGAGAACGACAAAACGATGTGAAATGAGAGAGAAGAGGAGGAACGGAGTGAAACAAGAACGCACCGCTGATGAACTTCTTTGATGACCCGTTTTCTCTCTTCGCCGGTGACACCCCTTAAACTCGACTTGTAGTCATACGCAACCAGCACAGCCTGTTGTTGTTGAAAACAAAACCAAGGTGAGAAGAGGAGAGCGAGAGGCGAGAGAACGATGAAATCCGGTAGTACCGTTTTGGCGGCCACCGAGAAACGACGGGCTCGATCGAGAGCGTGGTCGATGGGTCCGTACACCTCCTCCAGCGTCCAGTAGGCCAGGAGGGAGGCACACGCCAGACCCGCCAGGAAGCCCTGCCTCATGCTCAGCGCCGAGCTGCCACTGCCGTAGGAAGCGGGGGAGGAAGAGATCTCTCGTCTTTTGGGAGCTGCGGTGAAGAAGAAGGGGCGACTCTTGCTCGCCGCTCGAAGAAGAAGAAGAGAAGGGGAGGGCGAAGACGAAGAAAGGAGAGAAGAACGAGGAGCACGAAAGAGAGAAGAGGAAGAAGAAGTAGCAGCTGCAAAAGGCCGGGAGGAGAAAGGAACGAGATGGGCCGGCCGGAAGCTGAGCCGATGCACCAAAGGCAATGCAGGTTTGGAGGAGGATGAAAAACAGCCAGAAAAGGGCGAGGAAGAGAAGGAGGAGGGACAAGCCCCCCTCCGGCCGCTGGCACACAGGAGCATGCTTCGAGTCTGCTTCTCTCTTCTCTTTTACGCTTTTTCCAGGAAGTCAAAAGGTGAACAGCTTGAGCGGCATTGCTGGTCAGAATAGAAATACCTCCTTTCGTGTCGTCTCGAAATGTTTACCGTGTCGTCACGGAGTCTTTACACGAATCAGTTACCATTTGCCAAAGCAACTGGCACAGGTTGTGTGCTAAGGTTGGGGGTTGAGCGACGACAAGAGAGGTTGGTATGCTATGATGTCTGACTCCAGGGCTGAGAAACGACACAAAGCATTCGGAAGAGAGGCTTCGCAGATATTGTTAGAACTCTTTAGTTTAAATTCATTATTATCATTAACTCCACTTGTAGTACGACAAGAAAAAAGAGGGCTACTTTAACGTTGAAATGTGTTGCCATGTGTTGCAGGCAGGAGAAGTCCCCCTCGCAGCTGCTACAGACATGGCCTGCCCTACAACGGCGAGTATTTCTTTCTTTTGCTGCGAGAAGATTTTGTCGACATCGTAACTCCGGCGACCAATAGAAATCATGCTATTTCTTTATTCCCGCCAATGGCGTGCACTGGCGCCTCTTCTTCAAAAAAAAAACCCAAAAGACAACACACAGACAAAAAAAAAAAATAGGTTGGGGAGCGCGGGTCGCATACAAAGAAAAAAAAACTTGACCGTTGGTCCCACTGAAGTCCGAAAAGGGAAAAAAAAATAGTTATTTTTTAAGCTTTTTTTTCTTTATTTTCAAACCAGAGGAGAGCAATACTAAGGGCTTTGCGGAAGGCTTCCCCTAGTTAATATTTTTTTCCCTGTTCTACTCTCTCTTTTTTTTTTTGTTTTCCCAAGAGGTTTGCTGCCAGAGTGTTTTTCCGTACTCCAGGGTAAGAGGTCTTTGCTTGGTTTTTTGTTTCGAAGGGATTGTATGTTTGCAAGAAAGCGAACTGATGCAGAGTCTTGTTTGGCTTTCTTCCTCTCTTTCTTGCTTTCTGTTTCTTCCCACCACAGTCGCCCTCATCTGTACACTACATCATAAAGAAGAAGGGGAGGTGTAAAACCAAACAAAACCGTTCAAACTGGCGTCCAAAGAACCAGCAAAGTCCACTTCGTCGGACAACAAAATGTCCCTTCGAAGCAAGTCTGCTAGGAAGAAAAGCAAAGGTACCGCAAACGACCCTTCTTTTTTTTCTCCCTTTCTTTCTTTCCGTTCCTTCTCTCTTCTTTATTTGTTTATCCTTTTTTTAAAACTTTTTTATAACAAAAAAAACTAATCTATATTATAAGCAGATGAGCCAGACAAGAAAGATGCCGACAAAGAGGTGAAGGATACCCCAAAGGACACAAAGAAGGGCGCCTCGGAGAGCAAGACAGAAAAGGGAACGGCTGCGGCAGCCGAAAAGAAGGACGCCTCGGCTTCATCGGAAAAGCACGACAAGGGAGGAGACAAAGCTTCGGCGGCAGAGCACCACAAGGAGGAAAAGAAGGGAGAAGCGAGCGAGGCGAAGGGAGAGGCCAAGGCAGGAGATGGCAAGGCGGACGCGAAGACGGCCGACAAGAACGAGAAGGAGAAGGCCGCGGTAGGAAAGAAGGAACGATCGCTTTCCATCAAGGTTGGTTTCCCCCCGCCTCCCTCCCCACCCCCTTTTTTTTGTCCAGTGGATGATTTTGTGGGTGTGGTTTGATTTAAAATCATCATCAGAGCAAAGAAAGAAAGAAGAAGGGATCTGTCACAGATGTCGCCAAGGGAGGTTCTGCTGCTGCCACCGCCACAAACGACAAGGCCAAGGCTGAGGGAACGGCCACCGCCACAGCCACCTCTACGGAGTCAAAGGGCGAGGCGGCCGCTTCCTCTTCTTCCACTGCCTCCACTTCTGCAGCTGCTTCCTCGGTATGCTCTCCTCTCTTTGCTCCCCTTCTTTTCCTCAATTGTTTCGGTTGGTAACTCATCGACGCTCGTATTCAAAGGAGGCCAAATCTTCAGGGCGTGAGGAAGAGTTGCTCGAGCAAATAAAGGAGAAGGACAAGAAGATCTCCGAGTTGGAGTCCAAGCTGGCCGAGGCCCATGAAACCATCAAAGCCAAAGACCAAACCATCGAGGACCTCAAGAAGCAACTGGCCGCCAAGGGAGAGGGAGCAGGCACATCCGCCGAGGGCGCCGCTCAGGTGGAGACCGTCAAACCCACTGTCGTTGGAACCCCCTCCTTCACCAGCCTTGCCCAACAACAGAAGGACGAGCCTCAGGCCCAAAGCGCGGTCATTGTTGGCAACAGCCCGATGAGGAAGGCCTCCAGGGCTGGACACGTCGCCGAAAGCGCTGGCTCTCCAAGGCCCACCGGAGCTGCCGCTGCCGCTGATGGCAAGAAGAAGAAAAAGAAGAAGGACAAGGGCAAGGAGAAAGACTCTACCGTCACCGAGGAGAGTACCACCGCTGGAGACCTCAGCAGCCCCGAGGACAGCGCCAGTACTCCTGGAAGCACCATCAAGGCCTCTGAAGGAGCCACCCCCACTGTCGCTTCCACCGATGATACCTCTGCTGCCGCTTCCGCCTCTTCTGCTGCCCCCGCTGCTGTCGGTGGCCGCAGGCTCCCTCGACCTACCTCTGACAAGGCTGTTCTTGAACCTGACTGTGAGCTCTCCCACATCAACCTTCGCAAGGGCGCTGGCCTGAAGACTGCCTTCCACGATCTCAACCTCGCTGTGAACATCTCTGGAGGAGGAACCACCGCCCTTGGTGCTCACACCTCCATTGTGACCGCTCGCTGCCCTCAGTTCCACAAGACCATCAAGGAACAGCAGGAGAAGAGGAAGAAGAAGGGCAAGGCTCCCATCCAGCTGGACGTCAGGGCTCACGATGTGGCCTCTGTGAACTACCTCCTCGACTTTTTGTACTGCGACAAGGTGGAGTTCCCCAAGATGAGCCCCATCGACGTGCTTCACCTCATCATTGTGGCGAGGGCCTACGGCCTCAACAGGCTCCGATGGATCGCTGAGGACTACCTTCTTCAGATCATCAACATGAAGAACGTGGTAGAGCTGCTCAAGCAGAGCTCCACGCTCGGCGAGAAGACCGTCAAGTGTATCTGCCTCGACTTCCTGCTTGAACCTGAGCACTTTGCTCAGTTCGTGCAGCTCAAGGAGTCCATCAACACTCTCGGCCTTGAGCTTTTCCAGGAGGTTGTTGCCATCAACGCCACCAAGGCCACCACCGGCCCTCAGACCGAGGACCGTGGCTCCTGCCCTCCCTCCACCCTCCGAAAGGACTTTAAGAAGCTCTACGAGACCATGGAGTACTCTGACAGCTTTGTCAAGCTCGAAGCCAAGAACATTCCCTTCCACAAGGCCATCCTCGCCGCACACAGCAAGAAGCTCGCCAAGGCCTTCTCCGAGAAGAAGAAGGAGAACGCCAAGGCCAGCGATGAGGACATGACCGACGTGCTCAAGCTGGTCGACCTCACCGTTCAGACCCTTCCCCCAGGCAAGAAGAAGGCTTTCAGGATGAGCGAGGCCGCCTTTAGGTCCATGCTCAAGTATGTGTATTATGGCGAGACCGAGATTGACCCTCTTCCTGCCTGCGAGCTTGTCAACTGGGCTCACCACTATGACATGTCCGCATTGAAGAAGCTCTGCGAACAGCACATTCAGAATGGTACATTGCTTTCCTCTCTCTCTCTCTCTCTCTGTCTTCTCTCGCTAATATACCTATAAACAAACAGGCATCACCCCCGGCTTTGTAATAAACATCATGGCCGTCACGTACCTCGCCATCATGAGGGAGAGAGCAGACATGATGTCCCTCAGGCAGCAATGCATCCAGTTTGCCATGGAGAACCTGGCCAGCATCAAGTTGGAGAGGATCAGGGACATGGACGGCGCCCTCGACATTGCCATTGACCTTTTGTTGGCCTGCCAAAAGATGGTACAAAGTGCGTCTTAGGCGCCTCTTGCAATAAAAGAACAAGTGCACCGGAATGGACCTTCAACAACAACAACTTAAAAAAACCCCAATAGCCTGAGTTTCAGGCTATTGTTCGGTCCAACCTCTCACCTTTTCCTCCCTCTCTTACTCTTATTCTTTTATCTTTTGCCAACACGTTATTTTTTGCCGTATAAATTGTTTTTCTCTATGATTTCTTATCACCAGCTCTTCTCTCTCTCTCTCTCTCTCTCTCTCTCTCTCTCTCTCTCCAACCGTCTCAAACTGTTTATTCTTTCTTTTCTTTTTCTTTGCATTTTTTCTTGCGGTAGTTGGAGTTCGAACGCACGACCATCCGGGTACGGACGATCTGTTTGAATTTTTTTTCCGGTGGTAATAATAGTGCGGCTGGCTGTAAGGGGAAGGGAAACTTGGTAGCAAGCGTTTTACGGGGAGGTGACAGGGGTGACTCCCGAAGTTTTTTTTTGCTGGTTTTCCCTCTCTCCCCTTTTTGTGTGTGCGCGTGCGGGTGTTTGTTACTCTCTTGGTTCTTATTGCTGTGTCACACAGAGAACTATCGTCACTGCACGCATGGTCGATGATGGCAAAAACAAATAAATAAAAGCATTGTGTGTGTTTTTTTTTTTGCTGTTTTGTTGATATTTTTTTTTATTCAATTTTCCGTTTTGCTGAGAAGAACAAATATTTCTTGTTGTGTGCGAAATTTTCTTTTTGGTCTTTGTTTTGTTGTTTCGGTCACCCTCTCCGCCACGCCGCCGCCGTCGCCAGCCTTGGAAGAGAGAAGAGAGGAGAAAGCTCAAGTGAAAAAGGGAAAGCCTTTTTATTTTTTATTTTTAACTTTGCTCCGTCAAGGTACTTAGGTATCGAGTGTGTGTATTTTTCGCATTTTGATTGCAAGAGGCGGATGATTTTTGTTTTTGTTTTTTTTTTTTGAAAAATGTGACAATCAAGAATACACTCTTTGTTTTTTTTTTTCTCTCTCTCTTCCTACAAAGCTTTCTTCTTTGTTGTTTATGTTGGATTTTATTTCCTCTTTTTTTTTTTCTAACCTTTTTTCTCATTATTTTTTTTTTCACAAAATGTGAAAAAATAAAAGGATTTTTTTAAAAAAACAAAGAGATGAACACAACAGCAACTCTTGAGCCGACCCTCCTCAGCCCTCTGGACGCCTCCTCTTCCTCTCCCTCCTCCTCTTTGAAGAGAAAGTACGAGCCGGAGGAAGGAATAACAAAGGCGAAGGACAACGGAACAGCTGCCGCTGCTGTTCCTTCTTCTCTCTCTTCTTCTTGCGAGACGGCGGTCCGTTCGTCGCAGCCCTCTCCTTCCAAAAAACCCAAGACCGATCCGCTTCCGCTCGCCTCTTCTGCTTCGCGGCAAAAGTCACCTTTGAGCAACGGTGGAGCAGGCGGCGACAGCTCCGAAGAGGATGAAGCCGAAGAAGCAGGAGGCGAGCAGCAGCAACTACAAGGAGAGCGACGATCACCGTCCTCGAGAAGGCGAAGAAAGGGAGAGGAGGAAGAAGAGGAGGAAGAGGATGGAGACTTGGCGGGTGCCGATAGCGACATGTCCCGTTCCTCTTCTTTGGAGAGCATGGCCGCAGGAGATGTTTATGCTGCTGGCGCTCCCACTTCAATGGCGGAAGAAGTTCCGTCTGCTTCTGCGCCTCCTGCTTCTTCCATCGATCAACAACAAAACAACAGCAATGCTCAGCTACAAGACACTGCGGCGTTGGCCTCCTATCTCCTTTCTCTGAGAGAGAAAGTTCTGACTGGAGAGCTTGACTCGCAAAGCAAAGAAATTGCGTTGGCTGCCGCTGCTGCCAAAACCCGAGGAAGTAGCAAAGCAGGAGCATGCTCTTCCGTAACAACAACAGCTTCTTCTCTTCCTGTTCGTCCATCGCCTCTCCCCTTTCTTTCGCCGTTGAATGGACGGATGGATGCTGATTCATCCACCCCTTCACCAAACGATCAAACGCTTTCTTCTTCTTCTCGTTCTCCTTTGGCCAGTTGTGGTAGTCAGAGCGTACCACCGAAGCAACAAGACTCGTCGGTTGTTGTGTCATCCTTGGAAGCTGCATCAAGTGCTGAGAAGCTGCCCGCATCGACACAGGATCATTATTCGCAACAACATACTACCACAGACACCATTTCTCCTTCTCCATCTTCTTTTGTTGGCAACGAGCTTCAAGCGATCAATAACGGCACCACCTCTGCTGAAGCAGCTGTCACTACCGCCTCGTCCTCCCCAGCGCAACCTCCTTCTCACACCGTCACTATCGGGTTTGTATATATACTTGTGTGTTCGCTCTCTTGTTCGTGTTTGTAAACTCATCTCCTCTCTCTCTCTCTCTCTCTATAGGATAACGTTCGAACACCTACCAGAGTACTTCTTCGACACAGCCACGTTTCCAGTTCACAAATTGATCCACCAACCCTCCACTAGCTCTACCGACATCCAGACTATTGCCTCCTTTGTCCATTTTGTGATTGGCTTTGTGATATCCACCGACTATCAACAGCAACAAGATCCAATCGATCCACAACAACCACCACGCGCCCCTGAGTTGCAACCGAGAAAGTTGAGTTATCACGACGAAATTAGGTTTGGACCAACCTTTTATGACCTTTTGCCCGCTGATAAGGTCTTTGTGATGAAAATACACGGTAGTTATATTTTTGTTATTGTTCATTCTTAGCTCTCTCTCTCTCCCTCGCTCTCAACGCTTGCCTGTTGTTCGCTTTTCTTTCTTCTCTCTCTCTCGTGCGCTAATCCTGTCTACAATCAAAAAAAAAAAAAAACCAAAGTGGTAACAAACACGGGCCTTGTTCTTGCGGACAGCATCTACTCCCCTCCAGTGACCCTCCTCCACGATGGTCTCAAGGACTCTCCTCCACAAATTACCCTTGATGTATGCTTCTTTCCCCAAAAAGTGGTTACGGCCCACCTCAAGAACTGCAAGTCCAAGGCCACCATCTCCAAGCGCCACAAGAAGGGCTTGCTGCGCAACGGCTCGGAGTGGTGCCGCAGTAAGGCTGTGTGCGAAGCAAAAGGACAATGTAGCTGTCAGGCCTATCCCCAGCGCTCCATCAAGAAAGGCATTCGCAAGCTCAAGTCGTTGTTGGAAAGGGGATGCTCTCCTTCAGGTTCTTCTGGTTCTGCTTCGTCAACCCCTAGTTTCTCTTCTTCACAAAACTCGGCTTTGATGATGCCTCCACCAGATGTTAGCAGAGCGGCAGAGGGACTGTACGCAAAGTTGGCGGACACGGCGGATGAGCAGATCAAGAAGCTGCCTGACTACAACACCTTCCTGAAGGAGAGGGTGGGAAGGTTGGAGTTGTTCATGATCCTGAAGGAGTATGCCGAGTCCGAGGATGCTTCCTTTGATGTTCGCATCACGTTTGCTCAGATTTGGAGTTTGATGTCGCAACTACGGCCGCGGACGAAAGCTTCAGCACCGACCTCCGCTTCATCTACTGCTGCTTCCTCTTCCTCTTCGCCATCACCGCCACCGTCATTGGCGTCCTCTTCTTCGTCTCTTTCTTCCTCTGGCGAAAGCATTCCTTTTCTTCCTTCTTCTGCCCCATCTTCCTCTTCACCACAACAACAATCGGCGCTTTCGTTTTCTTTTGGAGGTGACAACAATGGCAACGCCGATGCTGTTGTTGAACCTCATCATCAACAGGGTTCTGCTCAGGGTGTGCCTTGTTGATCTCCTCTCTTTTTACTTTCTTTCTCTCCCTCTCTTCTCCCTCCTCTCTCACTTTTCTATCCATCTATTTATCTATCGGTGTTTGTTGTTGAATGCTTTTACGACAACAACTAGTGGCAACACTTGAGAAACAAATAAAAACTTTGAAGACTGGCACTCCGTATCTACTTCTGTTCCTGCCCACGTTCAAGCAAAGAGCCAGGAAGGGGCTTGGTCAAGCACCTTTGGCTGCAACACAACAACTCCCACCACACTTTTCTTCCCTTGTCCCAATACCTTCGCACAAGCCTCCCTCTTCCTTCTTCCTCCACCGCTTCCTCTTCCATTTCTTCTTGCGCAGGGGCCGCTTCCAAAAACAGGTGTTCACACACGTCGCATCGTTGTTGCAACCTTTCCAGTCTTTCCTTCACTTCCTCCGGCAGCACCATCCCCTCCACATTTGCTTCGTCTTTTGCTTCCACTTGCTGCTGTTGCTGCTGTTGTTCTTCTCCTTCTTCTTCTTCTTCTTCTTCTTCTTCTTCTTCTTCTTCTTCTTCTTCTTCTTCTTCTTCTTCTTCTTCTTCTTCTTCTTCGTCTCCATCTTCATCTTGTTCTATTTGGTCCTTCTCCTGCAGAGAAGAAGCAGGCCAAGTGAAGGGCAAGTCGGGAACAGGGGCCAACATGCCTGTCGGCAAAAGCTGGTTTCTCAGCACCGCCTCTCCAGCCAAATGCCACAAACGTTTCACGCTCCCATTTCCCCTGTTGCCCTTTGTTGCTCCTCTCTGCTTGGCCTGCTTCTTCGCACAGGGCTGATAGCGGAGGTTGGAGCGAAACAAAGGGAGAAGCTGAAAGGCGGAGGAGGGCAGCGCAGCCAAGCGATTGGGCTCCCGGTGGTAGAGGGAAACGTCCGTGCGGCAGAGATAGCAATCCGTGAGGGAGGTGAGCTGACCGAATTCTCTCGGCAAGGCCCTCAGCTTGTTGGAGGCCAGGACGAGGGTGTGCAAGGAAGAGAGCTGGCCAAACTCCCGTGGCAAGGCCCTCAAGCTGTTGTAGTAGAGGTTGCACTCCGTGAGAGCGGTCAGCTGGCCGAAGGAAGGAGGCAAGCTGGTCAGCTTGTTGTAGGAGAGGTCACAGAAGGAAAGAGCGGACAGAAGGCCAAACTCGGGGGGCAAGCTCCTCAGCTGGTTGCTGCTAAGGGCGAGGTGGGTGAGGGCGGTCAGCCGGCCAAACTCGGCAGGCAACCTCTTCAATAGGTTCCCGCCGAGGTCGCAGCGGGTGAGGGCCGTCAGCTGCCCAACTTCTGGGGGCAAGGCTTCCAGGTCCCATTCGTTGAGGTCGAGGTCGGTGAGGGCGGTCAGCTGCCCAAATGTGCTCGGCAACTTGGTCAATTCTTCTTCGCTGGCGGAGAGGTCGCAGGAGGTGGCAACGGCTCGGAGGAAGGAGCGAAGGGTTTTGCTGTCCTCCGCCTCCTCTGCTGAAAACTCTTCTTCCTCACCGCCTGACCCTGATGCCATCTGCCCTTTCTTCTTCTTCTTGTTCTTCTTCTATGTCAATAAGTTATTAATTAGCCCTGTTCCCCTTCTTGCTTCGTGCTCGCTTCCAGGATCATTTGCTTCTGGTGTCTGCCGAGAGGAAAAGCAGAACGCTTGGCGTTGGGCTTGCAAAGCACCAATCTTGGGTTGTACTCTTTGTTTTCTTCTTTAAAAGACTTTTGTTTCGAGTGGTCTCTTCTCCATTCAAAGAAAGGGCGTAATGTTGAAAATTATTCCTTTCAAAGTTCAAGCAAAGAGCCAGGAAGAGGCGAAGTCAAGCACCTTTGGCTGCAGCACAACAACTCCCACCACACTTCTCTTTCCTTGTCCCAATATCTTCGCACAAGCCTCCCTCTTCTTCCTTCTTCCTCCTCTTCTCTCGTTGTCTCCAAAAACAGACATTCACACACATCGCATCGTTGCTGCAACCTTTCCAGTCTTTCCGTCACTTCCTCTGGCAGTACCATCCACTCCACACTTGCTTCGTCTTTTGCTTTCACTTGCTGCTGCTGTTGTTGCTGTTCTTCTCCTTCTCCTTCTTGTTCTTCTCGTTCTTCTTCTTCTTCTTCTTCTTCTTCTTCTTCTTCTTTTTCCTCTTCGACTTCTATTACTTCTATTTCTTCAAATTCGTCTTCAGCGCTTGCTTCGTACACTTCTTGTTCTTGTTCTTCATCCTCTTCTTGTTCTTCTTGTTCTTCTTGTTCTTGTTCTTGTTCTTGTTCTTGTTCTTCTTCTTCTTCTTCTTCTTCTTCTTGTTCTTCTTCTTCTTCTTCTTCTTCTTCTTCTTCGTCTTCATAATCTTCTTCTTCGTCTTCAACTTTATTTTCGGGTTCTAGGCGCAGAGAAGAAGCAGGCCAAGTGAAAGGCAATTGAGGAACAGGGGCCAACATGCCTGTCGGCAAAAGCTGGTTTCTCAGCACCGCCTCTCCAGCCAAATCCCACAAACTTTTCACACTCCCATTTCCTCTGTTGCCCTTTGTTGCTCTTCTCTGCTTGGTCTGCTTGGTCTCCTTCTTCGCACAGGGCTGAGAACAGATGTCAGAGTTAAACAAAGGGAGAAGCTGAAAGGCGGAGGATGGCAGTGCAGCCAAGCGATTGAGCTCCCGGTGGTAGAGGGAAGCATCTGTGCAGCAGAGATAGCAATCCGTGAGGGAGGTGAGCTGACCGAATTCTCTCGGCAAGGCCGTCAGCTTGTTGGAGGCCAGGACGAGAGTGTGCAAGGAAGAGAGCTGGCCAAACTCCTTTGGCAAAGCCCTCAAACTTGTAGTTTTCGTTGAGGTCGCAACGGGTGAGGGCGGTCAGCCGGCCAAGCTCTCCTGGCAAGGCCGTCAAATTGTTGGAGGCCAGGGCGAGGGTGTGCAAGGAAGAGAGCTGGCCAAACTCCCGTGGCAAGGCCCTCAAGCCGTTGTGGGAGAGGTCGCAACGGGTGAGGGCGGTCAGCCGGCCAAACTCCCTTGGCAAACGCCTCAACTTGTTGCTGGAGAGGTTGCAACGGGTGAGGGCCGTCAGCTGGCCAAACTCAGAGGGCAAAGCTTTCAGGCCGAAGTTTTTGCTGAGGTTGAGGTGGGTGAGGGCGGTCAGCCGACCAAACTCGGTGGGCAAGCTCTTCAGTTTGTTCTCGTGGAGGTCGCAGCGGGTGAGGGCCGTCAGCTGCCCAAACTCTCCCGGCAAGACTTTCAACCGGTTACCCCAGAGGCAGCAATGGGTGAGAGCGGTGAGCTGGCCAAACTCGGCGGGCAAGGCCGTTAACTTGTTGCAGGAGAGGTCGCAGTGGGTGAGGGCGGTCAGCAGCCCAAATGTGCTCGGCAACTTAGGCAAGCTGTTGCTGGAGAGGTCGCAGGAGGTGGTAACGGCTTGAAGGAAGGGAGAAAGGGTTTTGCTGTCCTCTGCCTCCTCTGCTGAAAACTCTTCTTCCTCACCGCCTGACCCTGATGCCATCTGCCCTTTCTTCTTCTTCTTCTTCTTTGTCGGTTATTAAGTTACTTATTAGCCCTGCTCCCCTTCTTGCTTCGTGCTCTCTTCTCTGGCTCGCTTTTCTCTCTTCTCGAATAACCTTCATTGAAAGTGCTCATCTTGGGTCGTGCTCTTTGGTTTCTCCTTTCATTTCCTCAAGACTCCTTGACGTGTCTCTAGTTCAGCTGTTCGCACCACCAAAAAAACAGGGGCATTCCGTTCACACATCGCATCGTCGCTGCAACCTCTCCCGTCTTTCCTTCGCTTGCTCTGGCCGAGCCGAGCAAACTTCCTCGGCAAGGCTTGACTGTCAAGTTGGTTGAAGTAGATAGGTCGCAGGTTGGTTGCATGAGCAAAGGGTTGGAGGATTGTTCTCGCCCTCCTCTCCCTTCATTCTAGTGCTATTGTTTTTTCTGGTCGACAATTCAACACCAACGAAAAAAAGAATGGAAGAAGAAGGCTCTCCTCCTCCTCCGCGAATCTTGTTGGATCACATCTCTTGCGCAGTGAACGACCTGAGCAAAGCGGGTTGCTTTCATCATCCTTCCGAAAAAAAAAAGACATTTGCTTATGTAACGCCTCTCTCTCTCTCTCTCTCTCCCTCCCTCTATAACCTCTTTAGGAGAGTTGCTGGAAGGGCGATGGGGCGGCATCCCACATGACGCCGATCGTGCTCCGACCTTTGACTTTGCTCAGTGGAAGTTTGGCAACGGCGCAAAACTCGAAGTCATCACTCCCCATTCCGAGCTGAGTGCCGAGTATGTGTGAACTCTTTTTTTTTCTGTCTTCCATTTGTTAACTGTTTTGTATTGTTTGCCAGGGAGTATGAACGAAACTTTGTGGTGAGGTACTTGCGGAGCAAAGGCGGACCGCGGGTCCATCACGTAACTTTCAAAGTACCTTGTTTGGAGAAAGCTGTCGCACGAGCCGAAGCACTCGGTTATAAAGTAACTTCTTTCGTTCTTCCCCACCTGCTTCTTCTTTTGCTAGATATTCTTTTTCTTCGTTCTTGTTCTTGTTCATGTTGTTGTCTTATGTTGTCTTATGTTCTTGTTCTTGTTCTTGTTCTTGTTCTTGTTCTTGTTCTTGTTCTTGTTCTTGTTCTTGTTCTTGTTCTTGTTCTTGTTCTTGTTCTTGTTCTTGTTCTTGTTCTTGTTCTTGTTCTTGTTCTTGTTCTTGTTCTTGTTCTTGTTCTTGTTCTTGTTCTTGTTCTTGTTCTTGTTCTTGTTCTTGTTCTTGTTCTTGTTCTTGTTCTTGTTCTTGTTCTTGTTCTTGTTCTTGTTCTTGTTCTTGTTCTTGTTCTTGTTCTTCTTCTTGTTCTTCTTCTTCTTGTTCTTCTTCTTCTTCTTCTTCTTCTTCTTCTTCTTATGTCGTTTCGATCTATTTCGTTCTTGTTCTTCTGTGTCTTCTGCTTCACATTTCTGTTTGCTCACGTTGTCGTTCATTTAACCCGAAAGGTGGTAGGGGTAAGAACCGACATTCCAAGTTGGAAAGAAGCATTCCTGTATCCTCAACAGAGAGGTCTTGGCGTTGTCATTCAACTCGCAGAGTCTCACCCTGAACTTGACTATGGTTACGTTCCTTTGGCATACTTTAAGAAGCATAAGGTGTTCTCTCTCATCTCTCTTCTTTCATCTTCTTCTCTGCTCCTCTCTTTCAATGATTCTCTCTTTTCTCTTTCTCTGTGCACTGATACTGAGTTTTTTTATCGTGTCTGCAGATAGACTATTCAGCAGAGAGACCAAAACACGGAATAGCAGTCAAGGCGTTGCACACAGTGGCTTGGATGTTGCCCGACGCACGAAAGCTTTGGAGCACACTTCTTGGAGGTCAAGAAGAACATCTCACCTCTACCAACGCCAAACACAACAACAATTGTGTTGCGTATCGGTGGCCCGACTCTCCCATTCGGGTGGTCGTGTGGTTGAAGGAGGATGAAGCGGTCCCAGAAGGACCTTTGTTCATCGAGATTGCTCCATTGTACGAAGAGAACGAATCCTCATGCGACGTTGCCTATGCTCTGTTGGATGGGGGAATGGAGGGAAGCACGAGCAACACTTTAGGTGCTTGCTTCGCTTGGTCCAACGCTTTGCCGCTTGTTCCTCCTTCTCTCACCCCTTTTTCCAGTTGCTCATCGTTCCGATCTTCTTCACATTTTGTGTCAAGCTTGTGATAAACGAAAAGCGAATGAATAACGACAAGAGAATAAAGAGGAGAAAGAAGAGAAAGGGAGGAAGCGAAAACGATGGGAACAGTTTCAAAGAGCTTTTTTCCATGCGCTCATCACATTCTTCAAGGCGGAGACTTGGTTGATGGTGGCTGCCAACCTCTTCTTGAGGGAAGCTGCGCACAGCACGTCCACCACCTCCTGAATAGAGTTGCGAAGGCCTTGTGCCGCCCGGCTTATCTGGTTCGTGCTGCTGTCCTCGTTTGATGTCTTTACAGCTGCTATAATCTTCAGTTGCAGTGCACGATCTGGCAATATCCCTGTTATTGTATTTCAAGTTATGGCAAAGAAACAAAAGGAGGGAGAGGGAGAGAGAAGAGAACGACGAGGAGAAGAGAATGACGAAGAGAACGATGAAGAGAAACGTACTTGCGTATTCAAAGAGTTCTTTCCGGAACTGAGTGTCATCGGTTTGGGAGGCCACTTGACGAAGCAGATGGGCAAACTTTTTGACCATTTCAAGGATGAGCTTCGCCACTCGTAGTAAGTCCGAGTCACGCCCTGGGCTTCGTTTCAAAGAGGCGCTTCTAGCACGACCACTGCCGCCTTGCCCGGTAACAACAGCATCGTCCTCGTCCAACAAAAAGTGTTCTTCCAGTTGTTCAATAGTTTCCTGAGCTGCCATCAGCACTGTCATACCCTCCAGATTCGGTGCTCCTTCTCCTTGTTCCGCAGCATTGCCGCTGGCCCCGCCACCATGTCGACCAGAGGCCATGGCAGGGGTGGAGAAAGTGCCGCTAGATGTTAAAGAAGCCGGACCCATGATCAACGTCGATAGCGTCCGTTCCAAACGTTTCTTCCGGGGAGCTGCACCACCGCCCGCGCTTCCTCCTCCTTCGCCTTGTTCTTGCTCCTCCTCTTCTCCATCAAAGTCGGAGCCAGTGGCACTGGCCATCTGTTTCATAGCCTCTTCCAGCTCTTTGCTCGAGGAAGCATCCGCGCTGTTCGTCGTCAGGAAGACCACCTTTTGAATGGCCAATCCCAAATTCTTCTGGGTGGTGAGGAGCTTGTGCTGCAGGTGGATATCCGAAGGATCCTCCAACGCGGCTTCGATGCATTCTTTTACTTTTGTGGAGAGCGAGTGAAGGTTCGAAACGGCTTTGCGAGCGGCTCCTTTTCTTTGTTGTCGGTCGGTGGTATCCTCTGGCATGAGTTCCACAACGGGACCTGCCTCTCGTGCAAGCTCCATTGCTATTTCGAGCTCTTCGTTGGCGGCTTTGACAAACTCTTTCAGCAGCTGCGAGGACTTGTTCTGCACAGCGTTGTTGAGGCTCTTCTTCTTTTTCTTCTTCTTCTTCTTTTCGTTTTCTTCTTTCTTTTTGTTTGCGGCAGCTTCAGCTTCAGCTCGTTCGCGCGCAGCTTTTTCGCGTTCCGCTCGTTCGCGTTCTTCTCGTTCTCGTTTCGCTCTCTCTTGCTCCGCTTTCTCTTGTTCTCTTTTTTGTTGCTCTCTTTCTTTCTCCGCTTTCTTCTCCCACTCCTCTCTTTCCTTCTGTTGCTCCTGTTCCATCTTAGCAATTCTCTGCTTGGCCGCTTCCAGCTCTTGTCTTTCCTGCTCCAATCTCTCCAGCTCCTCTTTGGTCTGCTTCAAAGCCCTCATGCTCGTCTCTCTCTCCAAGCGAGAGGCACGGCCTTGTTCTTTGAGCTCCTGCTGCAGTCGGGCCACTTCCTTTTGCAACCGTTGGATCTCCTCCTCATTGCTCTGCTTCAACTGCTGCAGTTGAAGCACTTGTTCGGCACTGCGAGAGAGCTGTTCCTGCAGTTGCGCGACCTCTCTGTTCTCTTTCAGCGCTTTCTCCTGGTACTTCTCTTGCTCCTCCCAAAACTTTTCCCATGCTTCGCTCATCTTCAGCTCCGAGTCCTTTTGCCGCTCGTAGAACTCTTTCTCCGTTGCTTCGTGTTTCGCGATTCTCGCTTTTAACTTTCTTTCCTCCTTCTTCCTCCGTTTTTCGGAGTGCTTCAATGTTTTCTCTTTCTCCAGAATCTTTTGTTTCTCTCCCGCGAAAGCGGCTTTCTCCGCTTCCAGCTTCTTTCTCTCTGCTTCATGCTGGTCTTTTTCGCTCTGCAAAGCGCTGCGGTTCTTTTCCAATTGTTCTCTTGATTTTTTCATCTTCTGCTGCAAAGCTTCCGCCTCTTTCGCTCGCGCTTCTGCCTCTGTACGCTCACGTTCAGCGTTTTCTTCTGCTTTCTCTCTCCGCTGTCTCTCTGTAGTCAGTTCTTCTGTCAGTTGCTCGTTCTTTCGTTTCGCTTCCTCTACTTCCAGCCGCAACTGTTCTTCCTTTTCTTTCTCTTCTTTGATCCGCAATTCGCTTTCTTGTTGTGCACTTTGTAATGCTTCCTTCAAAGTTTGGTTCGTTCGTCTTTCTTCCTCCAGTTTCTCTTGCGCTTCTCTCTCCGCTCGTTCTCTCTCCTCGTTCCACTCTTTCTCCTTCGCTTCAAGCCGTTGTTTCATTTCAACAACACTTCCTTCCGCCGCTTTCCTTGCTTCATCCTCTTTTCTCAACCGTTCTTCCATCTCTTTCTTCACCGCGTCCATTCTTTCTACAAAACCGTTCGCTTCTTCTTCCCTCTTTCGTCGCTCCTCATTCAGGGCATCTTCTGCAGATCCGCTTCGAAGCGCCGCTGAGCGAATGGCCTCCTCGTGTTGTTCCTTTTGAGAGACGAGTTGCTGACGAAGCAGCAGCAGCTCTTGCTCTAACTGCTTCCTGCGTTCTCGTTCCTCACAAAGAGTGTTCTCCGTGTCTCGAAGTATTGTCGTCTCTGCTTCGAGCGCCGATTCTAGCGCTTTTCGCTTGTTGTGCTCCACTTCTTCTGCTTTTATTGCTTCTTCTTTCGTTTGTCTCTCTTCTTCCATCTCCTTCTGGTGTATTTCTGTCATTTTTTGCTTCTCTTCTTCTGCCGTTTTCTTCCATTTCAGTCTCTCTTCCTCCATTTCTTTGTGGTGCTCTTCCTCTCTTCTGCTTCTCATCTCAGCAGTAAGTTCTCTTTCTTCGTCCAACTGTTTTTGAAGGGCAGCAACCAAACCATCTTTGGCCGCTCGCTCCTCCGCCAACAGTTGTTCTAGATGTTGCAACCGAGCTCTCTCCTCCTTCAGCTCTTCTTCTAGCATGAGCTTTTCCTTTTGTTGAGCTTCCAACAAACGAGAGCTTTCCTCTGTTGTCTCTTTGTTGGAATTGAGTTGCTCCTCCCTTTGTTGGATTTGCTGTTGCTGCTCTGAGAGTTGTTGCTGCAAAGCCTCCACTAAAGTTCGTTGTTGCGAAAGTGCTTCCTCGCTTTGTGCCAAACTGGAGTGCAGCTCCTTCGAGCGGGTTCTTTCTCTTTCCAACTCGTCTCGAGAGCTCTCCAAAGCTGCTTCTCCCGCTTCCAAGCGTTTCTTCTCCTGCTCCTCCCTTTGAGAAAGCTGCTTACGAAAGTCTCGTTCTCTGTCAGCCAAAGTTTGTGCCAACTCTCTGCTTCGTTCTTTCTCTTTGCTCAGTGATGCGTTTACTTCTTCAACTTCGCGCTGTGTTCGTTGCAATTGTTGCCTCGTTTCCTGCAACAACGTCTCCTTCTCATCCAAGTCACGCTGTAAACGCTCCACTTGCTCGGTTTTATTTCTTTCCAACTCTTGGTACCGTTGCTTGGCTTCTTCCATGCGAGCGCCCAAGTCTTGACGCGCTTTTTTCAACTCCTCTTCAAGCTCTCCAACTTTGGTCTTTAGCTTTGTCACTTTGAGCTTGCGTGCATAATCGCTGGCTTCTAACTTTGCCACCCGATCCTCCATCACCTCTCTCAGACGTGAAAGACGATCCTCATGAGCTCTCTCTTCTTCCACCAACCGAGTTTCGCAGCGATTCACTTCCGCTCTCGCTTCTTCTAAAGCCTCTTCCAGTTCTCGTTTGAGTCTTTCCTTTTCCGTCTGCTCTTGTTTTATTCGTTCCTCCAACTCTGTTTCCTTTGCTTCCAACTCTGCGATGCGTTGCTTGCGTTGTTTTCGTTTCAGTTTGCGCTGCTGTTTGGCCTTTTCTTCCTCTTCCTTCTGTATAGCGTCCATAACTTCCTCCCCGATGCTCATCTCTCCTTCCATCATCAACGAAGCGGCTGTTGCTGCATCCGTCGGTACATGATCTTGCGTCTCATCATCATGAACGCCGATGATGATGTCTTCCCCTCTGAGTAACAACGCTTCAGAGCTCGCTCCAAGCTCAATCGGTTGCAAGAACGAAGTGTTGCCACAAAGTTGTGCCGATTCTTCTGTGGAAGTGTACATATGAGTCTGTCGATGAATAGCAGTGTGTGTTTGTTCATATGGGTGCTGCTGTTGACGAGCAGAAGAAGATGAAAAAGATGAACGGCCTTTGGGGTTGAAGGCTAACAAGTTGGGAGTGCTAGCGCTGCGTTTGTGGCCTTGAGAGAACATGCCGGGAGGTGCCGTACCGTACCGCCGCCGAAGGAGATATCGACTTCTTCGACCTTTCTCCAACTCCTTCTTCCGATGAATGTCGTGAACGATAGCTTCGATGCCTTTGTTGTTGGTTGCATCTAAGTCATAGTCGTAGTCGTCATCACGTTCCATCAATCTCATGTTCTCTTCCGTTGTTTGTTTTGCCCTCCTTTTCTGTTTCTCTCCTTCTCTTTCTTTACCTTTAGCTTTCCGAGCTTCATCACCCGATAACGAGCGCCGAGGGTCTTCTTCGTCTATTGTCAAACTGTCTTCCACCCTCAAGTTAGTGAGATCTATTGCGCTTCCTTCCAAAAGCATCATCGAATCAGACGAGGCGGATCTTGTCGGTCGTGGCGTTGGTGGATGTTCTAGTAGTTCTTCTTCTTCTGCTTCTTCTTCTTCTTCTACTTCTTTCGCTTCATCTCCCTGTTCATTATCCTTCTCCTTGCCCTTATTCTTCTGTTTCTTCCCTTTGTTCAGCTGAGGAGAAGACGTACTTCGGATACGAATTTTAGTGATCTCCAACTCCACTTCTTCTCTTTCTTCCTTGTGCTTCTCCTTCTCGGCTTTCCACTTGGCGATGTTTGCCTGCGCATGAGACACCCAATCTCCAACATTGGCAAAGTTACCGCTGTGCCGCAAAGCATCTCCTGTTTGTGCGGCCAACTCTTTGCCTCTCTCCTCCATCTCCAGCTTGATCTGTCTCTCCAATTCCTCCACAAACTCTTTGTCTTCTTTTTCTTTTTCTTCCTCTTCCTCGCTCTCTTTTGCCTTTTCAGTTGACTCTGGTTCTTGTCGCTGTTCTTTCGCTTGAACTTGGTCTTCCTCATCTTTGTTCTTTGCTGCTTTCTCCTCTTCGTCGTTCTGTGTCAGCTCCTCGCTCAACGCACGTGGAGGCAAGTCCATCTGTCCACCATTGCGCAAGTATTGTCGCACTGTCCTTTTGATTTCTTGTTCCAGAGCTCTTTCCATGTCATCCTTGCTGAGGTTTTTGTTGTTGAGTATCTTAAGCACGCCATTCTCCATCTGCTCAAAGATGGAGAGCTTGTGAAAGTCTTGAATGGAGATATCTCCCTCGAGCCCGTGGTTTTTCAGGAATATCTGTCTGCCAGTGATGATCTCTCTCAAGCTACGAATGGTCTCCAAGGCCTCCTCGTAGATGGTTTGGTCACGCAGACGTTGCTTGGCCATCATATCCTTCTCTTTGGCCAAAGAGAGGATGAGCTGCTTCAGCTCGCGGTTCTCCTCGCGGTAGTTCACAAGCTCTGCGTTCTCTTTGGCAAGGCGAGCGGCCTTCTTCTTGAGCTTTGCGTGGATTTCCTTGAGGTGTAGCATGGAGGCTAGCTCCTCGTTCAACTCCTTCACTCGGGCCTCTAGCAGTCCTTTGGCTTTGCTCAGCTGCTCCTCGCTCTCACGCAATTCTTCCAGCTCGTTCTTCAGATGACTGTTCTGTTTTTGCAGCGTCTCCTTTTGTTCCTTCAGAGCTTCGCTCTCCTCTTTCAGCTTTTCCAACTGTTGACTAAGAATGCGCGTCTCTCTCTTGAACTCTAAGCTCTCCGTCACTTCTTTCTTGCACCGCTGCACCTCTTCCTCCATTTCCTTGACGTACTCCAACAGCTTCACCCTCGTTTCCTCTGAGGACTTGTTCTTGGCCTTGAGCAACTGCCTTTTCAGCTCCAACTCCTCCAACTTCCTGTTGGCCTCCTCCTTGGCCTTGCTGATCGTGTCGAGCTGCTCCTGTTGTGCCATCACTTTCTCCTGCCATGGCTTCTCTCCCTCCATCAGCTGTTTGTTCTTCTCGACGAGCATCTGGCCGATCTCGACGGCCACTTTGAAGTTGGCCTCCCGGTCCTGGAAACATTTGTAGACGGCTTCCAGGTCGTCCAAAAAAGGCAAGCTCTGTCCATTGCCTCCGACCTTCTCGCTTTCTTTTCCTGTTTATTTGTATGAAAACGAGAGAGACGCAGGTAAGAGAGGCACTGGCTAAGCAGGGTGAGGGAGAGAAGCTAGCAAAGGCAGAGCAGCAGAAGAGGAGCGCAAGAAGAGAGAAAGAGAAAGAACGGACGCAGAGTGTGTATGGTGTTGGCAAAGACTTGCAAATAGTCAAACTCGTCCGTTTCTTCGTCCTCTTCGTGGTCATGGTCCACCTCGCCACCGTTGGTAAGGCCTCCTCCTTCGCCATCACCGTCCTCCTCTTCCGAGTTTTCTTCCTCGTCTTCATATTCGTCCTCTTCCTCTTGAAAGAACTCTTCGTCTTCTAATTCGTCTTCCATTATGGTGTTCTCTTCTCTTTAGTCCCGCTGTTTCTTCCGTTCGTTTCTTTCTTTTTTGTTACAAAAAAAGAACCTAAAGCATCAAAACGAAGCAGAGCTTCTCTCTCGCTCTTCTCCGTTTTGCTTTCGAGCCAGGAGATGACAAGCAGCCCCTAGATTATTGACAAAAATGACAAACCTCAAAAATAAAAATGAACGAAAGAAAGAAAGAAGCACGGGGGGGGGAAAAAGCTTTTAGGTTGGAGCACTGTGCGTTCAGTAGGGCCGATCTTTCCCGAAACGTTAAAAGATCGACCACTCAGCTTTCTCTCCCGTCGCGTGAGCTTTTCTTTCTTTTCTTTTTATTTTTTGTCGGAGTTGATCGGCCATAATTTATTAAAGTCGACAAATAGTAATTCCTAATTAAGTCGACAAGATCGACATCAGCCAATCACAAAACAAACAACGTCAAATATATCAATTAGGATACGATAAATATTGCTTTTTGGTCGATAGTAACGATAAATAAGAGAAAAAAAAGAAAAAGATCGATGGAGAATGAAGAAGAGAAGAGAACGAGGAAGAGAACTATGAAGAGATGAGAAGAGACGAGAAGGAGAGTTCAAGCAAGAGGATAGAACAAATTCACGAGGTGCGGATGGATCTCCAACTCCACGTGCTGGCACGGTATCTGCTCTCCATCAATCCCCAGCTTGCCCACCTTCTCCTTGCCTTTTCGCTTCCTCCGTTGTTGCTCTTTTCCTTCGCCTCCATCCTCAACACGATCGGTTGCCTCCGGAAAGATCTTCACCGCAACGGCACGACAGTACTCAAAGTCCTTGTTCGCAATGTGCTCCCCCGTCTCCAACTGGGTGAGGGTCTTGAGGAGGCTCCCGCGCGTGGTCCTGCGGATGATAGCCAAATCCAGGGCACCATCGTCGGGCATGCCGTACGGCGCCATCGCTGCGTCCGCACTAAGAAGAGGAGTGTTGGACACTACCACCCCCACAAATTCGTCGTTCACATGTATCCAGTTTTGCTTTTTCTTCGTGCTCGTTCGTTCGTCATTTTCTTCGGTTTCCTCATCCTCTTTTCCGATGTACAAAAGAGGAGGGCCTATCTCTTTCTCCTCTTCCTCTTCTCCTCCATTGTTTTTCTTCATTGAAGGAGAAGTAGTGGAAGAAGAAGAAGAACGGGGATGAGTTTCTCTCTTCCAAAACGGCGAAAATGGAGGTTTATCGGGAAATGCTTTTCCTCCTCCTTCTCCTTGGTCATCGCTTTCGGGCAAGAGATAAGCGACTCGACCAGGATAGAGCTGCATGCCCAACAGCTTCAACAGGCCGGTTACCTGGAATCGTACACCACCCATCCAGCGCATGGTCTCGCTCTCAAAGTCTATATCGCTCACTAATCCCCATGATACTTGCAGGAAGCCGTATCTCCTCTTCCATTTCTTGTTTAGGGTAAGCGTTGTGCAGTTTGCCGTCTCTTCTTCCTCTTCTTCTTCGTCCTTTTCTTGCTTATCTTTATCATCCTTTTCTTTCTCTTTATCTCCTTTGTTGTTGTCCTCCTTTTCATCTTTACTTCTCTCTTCACCCTTCTTCTCCTCCTCCTCATCTTCTTCTTCCGCTTTCTCTCCCGTTTGTTCTTCGTTCTTTGCCTCTTCTACGGTTTCGTTTGGTTGGAGAACAGTGAAGATGTCGAGGGGATGAGAGTATCCTTTGAGAATGGTGAAAGCAGCACTCTCTGGGCGAAGGCATCCGATAGAGGCTGCCAAACCATTGCCGCTGCCAGCAGGGATGATGCCTATGGCCACCTTGCGAACGGCCTCCGCCCAGTCTTTTCGGTGCAAGAGGCCGTTGAGAACTTCATGCAAGAGGCCGTCACCGCTCACCACAACAATGCCTTGATGCTCATCTGGGTCTACTGTACGAGCTATTTCCTCCGCATGTCCTGCATACTTAGTTTCTGATTTTTTGTTGTTTTATTTTCAATTGGTTCAGAGAGGTGTTAGTTAGTTCTTCTCATAATTGTTCTGTTTCGTTCTTGTTGTTCTTTTCCATCCTTCCTTTTTGCTAATCTGCTCGCTAAACAACACAGAAGAAGCACGAGAGAGAGAGAGAGAGAGAGAGAGAGTACCAATCTTGGTGTATGAAAGAAAGGACGCCAGCTTGAAATACGGTTCAACGCTTTCCCAAATTTTTAAGGCTTTTCCTCTTCCGCTAAACGGATTAAGCAAGACCAACAAGCTCCTCTTCTTCTTCCTCTTCACAGGCTTCAACTCTATTCCCAAAGTATTTTCTCCTTTCTTTGCCCCCTTTTCTTGTTCTTCCTCCATTTGGTCTTTTTCTTCCTCCGCCTCGTCGTAAGCAAAACGAGAGACATGTCCCTCATCGCTTGCTTCTCCGAGTTGCATAGCATAAAAGCTTTCTTGTTGAGCGATAAGTCTCTCTCGAAGGGCACGCAACCATTCTTGGCACTGTCGTTCATCTGAACATTGAAAACGGAGAGGAATGTGTTTAACTTCCAGTTGAGGAAAAGCATCCTTGCTGGCCTTGATCGGAAAGTAGTGGACTGTAAAGCTATCAGCTTTAGCGTCGTGAGGGGAGACGTCCAGCACTCGCTTCAAGGACATAGTCCATGGCTTTTTCTTTGTCTCTATACAATTTTTTTAAAGCATTAGTGATGGAAGAAAGCATAAAGAGCAGGAGAGGGCAAGAGAGAGAGAGAGAGAGAGAGAGAGAGAGAGAGAGAGAGACAGAGAGAGACAGAGAGAGAGACAGAGACAGAGACAGAGACAGAGACAGAGACAGAGACAGAGCAGAGAAGAGACAGAGACAGAGAAGAGACAGAGAAGAAGGACAGAGACAGAGACAGAGAGACAGAGAGACAGAGAGACAGAGAGACAGAGAGACAGAGAGACAGAGAGACAGAGAGACAGAGAGACAGAGAGACAGAGAGAGAGACAAAGAGAGGCAGAGACAGAGAAGACAGAGACAGAGAGAGAGGAGACAGAGACAGAGACAGAGACAGAGACAGAGAGAGAGACAGAGACAGAGAAGAGACAGAGACAGAGACAGAGACAGAGACAGAGACAGAGACAGAGACAGAGACAGAGACAGAGACAGAGACAGAGACAGAGCAGAGACAGAGAAGAGACAGAGACAGAGACAGAGACAGAGACAGAGACAGAGAGACAGAGAGACAGAGACAGAGAGACAGAGACAGAGAGACAGAGAAGAGAGCAGAGAGAAGAGAGACAGAGAGAGAGAGACAAAGAGGAGCAGAGACAGAGAGAAGAGACAAGAGAGAGAGAGAGAGAGAGAGGAGAGGCAGAGACAGAGACAGAGACAGAGAAGAGACAGAGAGAGAGACAGAGACAGAGACAGAACAGAGACAGAGACAGAGACAGAGACAGAGAGAGAGACAGAGACAGAGACAGAGACAGAGACAGAGACAGAGACAGAGACAGAGACAGAGACAGAGACAGAGACAGAGACAGAGAGACAGGGAGAGATATCATCCGAAGGATAAGGATCATAAGAAGCAGATAAGGAGAAGGTCAAGAAGAAAACGAGATAGCGAGAGCAAAAGAGAGAGCAGCGGCAGCAAGAGCTTGTTTTGCCACAAGGTCCGAAGAAGAGAACGAAGAATCTAAAGGACTACGTACGCGCACCGTAGATGGGCTCACAGCAGAGTGCCTTGTCCGTCAATTTCACATGGCATGTACTGCCAAAGTACTTGAGCACGCTGGCCAGCAAGACCGTTGGTTGCTGCTCCAGTAGCGTGGCGGTGGGAGATTCTCCTCCCCCAACAACGTCAGCGCTGGTGCTGGGAAGGGCTTGCGTCGCAGCCATCCCTTGGCTGTTTGGTTGTTTTTTTGTCATCAAACACGCCAACAATAAAAGAAGGAAAAGAGATAGGGAAAAAAAGATTTGATGGTTGTTTTTCTTTTCTGTTTTTTCTTTTTTCTTTTTTTTTTTTTGGATGGGAACGTGTTGGACGAGTACCTTTTCAAGCTGATTCGGTGTAGATTTAGACGAAGAACCCCTCAAAAAAAAACCTCCAAAGGAGACCTTTACTTTTTTTCTTCAAAAAAAGAACAAAAATATCCCCTTGCCGTTAAGGCCAACCAGCATAAAAACCAAGCCAAATACTGGCCTTGTTATACGAGAACCACTCAGAGAGAGTTTTCTCTCTTTACACAAAGTGGGGTTGCTTTCTTGGTACCGCAATAGCAGCAGCAAGGAGGAGGAAAAAAAATGAAGCGTTGATCCAATCGCTTTTCAAATATTTGAAAGTTCGGGAGATTAATCTCGCTAGGCTACAGTTGTTGTGCTCATTTTCTGCTTCATTGTTACACAAAAAACAAGAGGCGCCGCTGTAGAGAGCAAGAGAAGAGAAAAGGAGGAAGAGTTTGACCAGAAATAAAAAGGGGATGAAAAATTAAATGGACAGAAAGAGAGAGATTAATCTATTCGCAAAGCAAAAGGTTTTGGTAGGATTGAGGAAGAAAGAAAGAGGATAAGAAGGGTTGGTTTCTGTTTTACATGGTAATACAGCATCCTTTGTCCTTGTCTTCCTTGGCGGGAGCGGCCTTTTTCTTTCCCTCACCAGCCTTCTCTGCCTTGGCGGGTTTGTCCTCCTTCTTTTCTGCCTTGGCGGGCTTCTCCTCCTTCTTGGCGTCACCACCTTCCTCTTCCGAGGAGGAGGACTCGTCTTCCTCTTCTCCCTCGCTGCTGCTGGAGGACTCGCCGTCTTCTTCTCCTTCGCCGCTGCTGGAGGACTCCTCAGCCGCTTCTTCACCCTTCGCGTCTGAGTGTGATTTTTAAAGATATAATTGAAATTTTTAAGATTGATTTTGTGAGATAAAAATTGCTGAACTTTAAAAAGGCAGAGAAATTTTTGACGTACCAGAGGCGGAAGCTTCTTTGGATCCTTCTTCTTCCTCAGAAGAAGAGGATTCCTCTTCCTCTTCACCCTCCTCCTCCGAGCTGGAAGATTCCTCCTCCTCCTCCGCGGCTTCTTTTTTGGAGCTGCTCTCTTCCTTGGAGGCCTCCTGTTCTTCCTCGGAGCTGGAAGACTCCTCCTCCTCCTCGCTGCTGCTGGACTCTACGTTCTCCTCCTCCTCGGAGCTGCTGCTTTCGGTCTTTTCTTTGTCGCTCATGGTGAGGGGCTTTTTTAGATTTTAAAATAAAGAGGTGTGTGTTCTATGTAGTGGTACAGTAGTGTTTGAGAAGAGAGCGAAAAATAAGCAAGAGGGGGGCTTAAAGATTCTCAGTGAGGTTCTTTCTAGCGTGTTTTCCTCTCTATGCTACGTTTTTTTTTTTTCTTTAGTGTGGGCGAGGGAAAGAAAAAAAAATTAACAAAAACGATAAAAGGGAAAAGAAAGAAAAGAAACTAAACAACCGCCAATTTGACGGTTTTAATCTCAACCGAACGGCTAAAAAAAGGCATGATGGCGGGAAACGAACAAAATTTTTTGAATAAAAATCGAATAAAAATTGCCGACAACAATAATACAGTCACACAAAAGAGAGAAAGAGAGACGGTGGCATACCTTAGCGTGTGGCTCTGTTGTTGTTTCTTTGGTTGTCTAAACTTAACAAAGAAACGGCAGAGCGGCGGCTTTATACGAAAATCAACAAAGAAAAAAGACAAGTGACAACCACCCGACAGGTTTGACAGAGAGAATTGGATCCGTTTATTTCCAATACAAAAATTTTTTTCCTCAGCAACCAATCAGAACGTGAGTGAGAAGCGAAATTTCCTAATTCCACCAATCGTGCGACGGAATGACGTCAGAGTTGGCTTGAGGGGTGAATTAATTATGAATAGCGTGGATTGCTGTGATAGCCGTCGCGTTCCCCCCTCCGCGCTTTGCTTTTTCCGCTGTCAGCTGCGATGGTTCCGCTTTGTTTGTTGCTTCACCACGAGGTAGGACTATAGTCTTTGAAGAACAGGCCAAAGTGCTTTGTTCCGCCATTCAGCCCATCAAAAACCTGTGTCGTTGGATGTTAACAAATGCAAACGTTGACGAAAGAAAGGAATAGGGAAGGGAAAGAGAAACAGGAATAACAAAAATGAAGAACGTACAGGATGCAGGATTCGAGCCATGCCATCCACCTCATCCAACGGAGGTTGGAAACCATATCTGGCCATTTTTTCTTGTGGGTGTTCATCTGTTATCCTGCAGCGACAACAACAACCACAGTGACTCGGTCAGAAGAATGTGGAGAATAAAGGAGTAAAAACGCTTTAAAGATAATCTCGCTGCGTACCATCCGGTGTCAACCGAGTTCATGAAGATGTTGCTCCGGGCATAGTCCAACGCGCTGCTTCGGGTCAGCATATTCAAAGAGGCTTTGGCCATGTTGGTGTGGGGATGGCGTTCGTCTTTGTGCAGGCGGTTGAACTTGCCTTCCATGCTCGAAACGTTTATAATGAACTTATCTCCTTCCTTTTTGTATTATTTGTCACAAGGAAGAGAGAAAGTCAGCGAGAGGAGGGATAGGGGAGCGAGAGAGAGTGTGTGGGTGGGAGAGAGCGAGAGAGAAAGAGAGAGAGGAAGAGAGAGAGAAGAGAGAAGAGATGAAAGGATAAGGATTACCGTTCCGTCCTTCAACATTAACACTTTCAACATGCTGGCGATGGTGAAGGGGGCAATGGCGTTGACCAAGTGAGCCTCCAGAGCTTCGATAGGAGATACCTCGTGAAGGCGTTGCGACCAAGTATTGCTAGGACGAGTATCCACCTGTTGTCCATGATGGTCGTAGATGGAAAGAGGAAAGTGTTGCGAAGTCTCTGGGCTCTTATCTTCATCGAGTAATGGGACTTGTGTTAGGGCTGTATATGAAGAAGATTTCTAAAAATATGAGTAACAAGCAACATAACCAAGAGAAAGTGACGAAATATAAGTGACAGACGAGATAGAGAATCGATGAGAGAAACAACGACACAACGAAATAGAACAGGCCAGGAAAAGATACCTGTTGCATAAGGAAGAGAGCTGGACGGCACAGGCCGTTGTTCTGCACAAGAACTGCAAGTTTTTGATTTTAACTGAAGTACACTTGACCGGGAGGTCGATGACGATGTAGAAGAAGAGCCAGAAGAACCAGAATGGGCTGATTGAGGCAACAACTGTACAACATGCTCTTGATTCCAGGAGTTATTTACAAGGTTGCGAAGAGCAGCAGGAAGTTGAGGAGGGGCAACTGTTTCTTTATCCAGCAAATGGGCATAGTATTGTGGTGGTCTGCGGATCGTTTGTGCCGCTACAACAGATAATGAGCGCAAAAATAGTCAGGAAGAAAAGAAAGGAGAGGAGGAAGGAAAATAAGGAAACTAGGTGAAGGTATGAAACCATTGTTGACAATGATGTCTAAGCGAGGGCATTCCAATGTCAGATAGTGCAAAAAGCGTTGGAGAGAGAAGATATCTCGCAAATCTAAACCATAAATATGAAGGTTGTGCTTCCATTGCTTAAAATCCTCCTCCTAAAGTTTTTAAGAACTCTTTCTTAGCAAGCGCGCGCGCGCGAGAGAGAGAGAGAGAGAGAGAGAGAGAGAGAGAGAGAGAGACGAAGTAAAGAGGAAGTCAGTACAGCAGCAAAACGAGCAGCAGCATCGTTGGGAAAACGCGTGGTCGCAAGAACCATTGCACCGCATCGCAACAACCGTAAGCAGCACTGATACCTGTATACACAAACCGTTGTTTAAACAGAGAACAAGGAGGATAGAACAAAAGAAAGCAGCGACAATAAGGTACAAACCCTATCTTTATGCGGCCACCAGTAACCAACGCGACCTTTCCTTCCAAGTTGGCCGTTACAAAGCGATTGCCATAGTTCAAAGCAGCGCACCATGGACACAACTGTGGTGCCATGGAGCAATGTTTGTCAGACGTTTCGAAGAGGAGAGGGCTTGAAGAAAAAAGATCGTTTTTGTTAGGATTGTACCTGGTCGTAGAAGAAATGAAGCTTGGTGTACTTTTGCTTACATATGTAACAGACCCGTGGTAGCAACAGTTCTGATTAACGGGTGAAGGAGATTAAAAAATAAGTACTGGAAGCAGAAGAAGAAGCAAGAAAAGCCGTACTTGAAATAAACCGCGGTCGCTTTGCTTCGGCCAAAGAGTCAAGGCCCTTGGCTTGCTGCTTTCCGTTCATCCTCCTCAACTTCCTTATGCCCGTCTCCTCCACCAATGCCGCGTCGTGCTCTCTCAACCGCTTCTTTGCCTTGGTCGTCAAGGCCACCTCCGTCTGTGTTTCCAGCTGCGACAACCAAGCAACGCGCCGTTTCGGGTGCCCTGCCGTTACAGCCGCTTCTTTCTGCTTGTTCTTTGCTTCTGTTGCAGCACTTTGGTGCTTCATCTTGACCTTCTTTTTCTTTGTTTTCTTCTTTTTGTTCTTTTTGTTGTTGTTTTGTTGTGGGAGAAAAGGAGGAGGAGGCAAGGGCGAAGAAGCAGAAAGAGGAGGAAGAGTCATTCTGTTCGAGGCAAACGTTTTCGTACTTGCTCGCGAGCTCAAACCGTTTGGCCCGTCTCTTCCGTCACCTCGAGGCTTCCTCCTGCCTTCCATCTTTTGTTTTTTCAAAGTCGATCAGCGGGTACAGCGGTCGACTTGTAAGATGGCGTGAGAAGAGAGAGATATGCACTGAAAAAAAACATTGTAGGAGTTTTTTTGTTTTACTAAATATACTTGAAATTCTTCTTGGAAAATACTTTTATTGTATGTTCTGCCTGTCCCTCTCTGCCTCTCTGCCTCTCTGCCTCTCTGCCTCTCTGCCTCTCTGCTTCTCTGCCTCTCCCGTCGTCGCTTTCCTCTTCTCTCTCTTCTCTCTCCGCTAGTCTCGCTTCTCTGTTCTCTTCTTTGTTGTGTATGTCGGTTATTTTGCGCTTCTTTTTTTTTTTTATTACATCAGCAGATCAACTTGGTTTGTAAATGTACATTAACTTGAGAGGGAGGACGGTGGCTGCATACTCTTGTAGAGGAGCATAGCTTGTGTGCTCTGACTTTTACTTCCGTTGGAGAGTGTTCTATTTGATATGTAGTTTAGAAATGAGAGGAGGAGCGAAGCAGAAAAGTAAGGACGAGAACAAGAAGAGTGAGGCCATCATGAAGAAGAGAGGAAGCACGAATAACACAATGAACAAGATGGAAAAAGAACACCATGAACAAGAAAGAAGACGTACAAGTCAAACTTCTGTAAGTGATAGGAAGGAGCGTGATCCAACGGACAAGAGAACTGAGTCGGTTCCAGGACGGCCTCCTCCATGGCTCGTGCGATGCGGGCAAAGACCTTGGCAGAAAAGCCAATGACGTCCATGAACAAAAAGAGGGCCTGGTCTTTAGCCAGCTGCGCCAAGTCCCTGAAGAAAGCGTAGCCGTTCTTTTCGCAGCGAGAGGATGTCTCGTTGCAGACGTAGGAGAAGAGGAAAAGGTCGGTGGTGGCAGCGCAAACCTTTAGCCCTTTGTTGAGGGAGTGAGAGTGGATCAACGGTTGAGTTACGTCGCAGCGCTCAAAGTCGAGGCTGCTCAGCTGACCTTCTGCCAGGAGAACGTCGCGGAGTTTGGGCAGATAGTTCTTCCAGCTGCGCTCAAGGTCATAGAGCGTGCAGTATATCCTTGGGACGTGAAGAAAGTCTTGATTCACCTTGACTAAACCGCTGGCATCTGTCCCAGGGCCTCCTCCTTTATTTTATGTTGGTTTTTTAAGTGTTAACAGAGGAGAAGGGACGAGAACAACGAGAGAGAGAGAGAGAGAGAGAGTGCTGACGGGAAGCAAAGAAAGAAAGAAAGAAACGACAAGAAATGATAAGCAAGCAAGAAGAAACAGTGTGCCGAACCAATGCTTGAAACATAGAGTTCTTCTCGAGAACAAAGCAGTCGATGCAAAACTTCGTGGGCCGGATCTGTTGGGGAAAGGAGTTTAGAGGAAAGACAAAAAAAAAGAACTCGAAGGAAACAAGGTGTACGTTCTGAGCTGAAGGCGCTGCTCAAAAGGGAGTACAGCAAAAAGCCCCTCTTCACGAACTTGCCGTTGTAGTACTGAAAGTGCAGTGCCCTCTCCCCCCAGGGTATGCCTTTGGTGTCGGCCGTTGTGGAGAGGAGCTTCATGTTCTCCTGGGAGCGAGCGGCCTCCTCTTTGGTGAAGGGCGCCCCGCCATTCTGAAGCCGGACCTCCTCCAGGACCTTCTCCTGAGCCTCCTCCAACCAGGCCTTCACCGCCCCTGGTCGAGACCGTCCCTCCGAGGCACGCGCGCCCTTGCCACTCTCCCCTGTTGCTCTTTTCCGGCGGGTTGCGGCTGCGGACGAGGAGGAAGTCCCCCCCTCGTGGTTGGGCACTCGCCTCATCTGTGTTTTTTCTTTGATTTGTTTCCCCTTTAGATCTCGATTCGTGCGTCGCATCCGATTGGTGCATCTGGTTGAATTTGTCGGAGTTCGTTATATCCATGTAAGGGCACATGCGATGTATATATGGTAATCACGAGTTTTTAGTAGTGTAGTTTGTCCCATATTTGGACGTTTCGGTTTCCTGCCAGGCCACAGATGGCATCAGGACATACATTAACTGAGATCTTCCCGAAAGCACTTTCCAAAGGTAGTTAATTGGTCAGAACATGTTTTACGTAATCGCCCTCAATCACGCGTGGCCATTCCGTCCGTCTGGCGTATTCCCCCCCGTGTACTCCTTGCTCCCCAATCGCTCCGCTGAATGATGAGAAGTTTCCGGCGCCTCTTCTTCTGACCTGCTGCGTCTCTAACGAGCAAATGGCGAAGGAGATCAGGGGGATGAATTGAGGCTAAAAAAAAATTAAGGCCGGGGGCGACAAAAAAGTCAAACGTCACATGGTAGCGCTGCGAAAAGAGTCCTCCTCCTGAAAAACAAAAACGAACCTGCAATTGTGTAGAGACAGTTGTTGGCACGTTGTTGACGAACCCCTTCCTTCTACAAGTTTTGAGGGGGGGGGAAATCAACTTCAAAAAAAAAAAAAAAGGTGGAAGGAAAGGCGTAATTATCCGGGTTTTGTTTAAGTGCCCAGTTCTTGTTCGCCTAACCGTAATAAATCAGCAAAAAAACCAACAACAGGGGCAAGCAGCAAAACGTACAGGCACGGTCAACCTAACACGAGCTTCCTACGTTCCTCGTTCCCTTTCCCGTTTTCCCGCTATTTTCTTTTTGCGCACCATTCCCCCCCCGTAAATAGCCTGCCTGTGATTTGTTTGCTTTGCAGGCCAGTCCTTTGCAAGTACGCATCACTCCGCACCCCCTCTTTGTGCTTTCATCAGCACCATCTGGATGTGTTTTTGTGAGAGAGGGTGGATGTGAGAGATATTTTTTTTTAAAAAACAATGTTTCGGATGTTTGGCTTTTCTTTTTTTTTTTTAATCCTGTTGCTCTGTTTCTCTTTTTGAGACCACCACTAACCCTATTTTTCATTGGCTCTGTCACTCTACGTACACCAATTAGCGTGTAAAAAAAAAGGAAAGCCAAACAAAGAGCTCGAAAGAGAGAGAAGAACAACACCAGGCCAGGGGACAGCGAAACGAGACCCACCACCGTAACCTCAACGAAAAGAAGAAAAAAAAGGCCCTCCCACCCACAAGCACATCCTCCTTTCCGTCTGTTTTTATTTTTATTTATTTTTTATTTTTTTTATTTATTGTGAGGAAACGCCAGCAGGCAACCACCATCATCGACTCCCCAACAACGCCATCGGATCATCCAGCCGCGAAGAGCAGAGAACGTCTGCGACGGCACCAAGAAGCAAGAGAACCACAACAAAAACAAAAAAGATAAACCGGATCGCACATCGCCGTATGATGCGGGGTGGAGTGAAGTTGCAGTGCGACGAACCTCACCACCGAGTTGCAACACCAACCCCCGTCAAAGACTTCGATGACCTCAAGGCCTCTAACAAGGAGCAACAACACCAACAGAGAAGAAGATCCTGACAGGAGTTTCCAAAAAACATCCACAGTGAAGACCGCAAGGAGTAACGACGTCGTGGTTGTCGGGCGGCAACCTGGTTCTTTTGCTCTTCCCACCACGACCGGCCCGACCAACAACGCCACCGCCCAGCAGGCCTCAGCTGGCCCAACCTTTGTGGAGGCGAGTTTTCGGCCTTACTCCCTCCCTTCTCATCTCTTTCCTCTGCCCCCCTCTTCCCCGTCCTTACCTCCTTCTGCTCCCTCTATTCTATTCTCGGCCTCTCCTGCCGATCCCCACTTCTTGCCCATGCCCTCCATGATGTACTCGATGACGGGACGACCACACACGGCTGCCGTTGCTGTTGCCGCCGCAGACCCTCATGCTGCAGCAATGCATGCACGGTACTACCCTACCCCGGCAACACCTGGAGGTGCTCTTGTTATGGATCCACATCAGCTGCACACAGGTGGACAACCGCCACAACATTACACCCCACCACAGCAGCTTGCCGCTGCCGGTTCCCTCCCTTTTTCCTCACCTTCTCGCTCTTTTGTCTCTACCGCAACCCCGCCCACCTCCTCGTCCAACTCACCAACGGTTTCTGCTACATCACAGCTCAATAATAGCCCCTCTACCTCAGCTTCAGCTTCTCTCTCTTCTTCTACCACGCCCTCTACCCAACGGTCCACGCAGAACTCAAATGCTTACGGAGCAGGTTCGGCTTCGTCTATTTCGATTCCGAGTGGGTCTTCTCCTGCAGGGAGCTCTAATCACGACTCTGGGAGTGTTACTCCGGTTACACCTATCTACCAACGCCTTAGCACAGGTACCTACACTCTATTTCTTTCCTTGTTCTCCTCTTTCCCTCTCTCTCTCTCTCTCTCTCTCTCTCTCTCCTCCTCCTCCTCTCTTGTCCATTTCTCTCGCCATTTCATACCTCTCCTCTCCTCTGGGAGCTCTTTCTCGTCTCTTCGCCTTCTGTCTTCGGAAAGTTTGTTCCCACGAAGCTACGTACGCGCGCGGTAAAAGGTTTAGGTTACAACCCCGTTGTCGCACGCTGAACCAGAAGTACAGCATTTCGTTTGACTTTTTCAATTGAAATCTGCCTTCTGACGGAGATATATCTATCACCAATCATCGCCTTTCATCCCTTCGATCTATTCGCTACTTTTCCACCTCTTTTCCTTTTTCTTTCTTTATATTTTCTTGTTTTTCCTTCTTGTTCCTCTTTTTTTTCGCTTTTCTCTTTCACGTTCTCACATTGGTTTTTGTAGTGAAACCAGAGTTCCACGCTGACACAGACGGCCTTCATGCCAACTACAACAGCACTCGGGCGTCCATGCTGCCTATGTTGGTCAATCTCTTGAACTGGGATGAACAACCGGACGACCCCGCTGCCGCGGACGCCACCATAACAAATGTAGGTGGCTCTGTGGCAGCCCCGATAACTCCCTCAAGGTCCACATTAGCGGGACCTTCCGTCTCTCATTTTGCCTTTCCTCCTGCAAGCTCGGTCCGCCGGGAAGCCCATCCCACTTTGCTGGCTCCTCCCCTTCCCTCACTTGGCCATTCGCCTGGCACCATCCCCAACTTTGCTGACCAGCAATCACGGAGCCTCTTGCTCTCAATGTCATCTATGAAACATGCAGCTTCAGAGGAAGACGTTCCACTAGACTCTAGTGCAAAGAAGAAGTACGTTTCTTAAACAACATCACCTTTTTTGTGTCTTCTGCATGCACCACAGCAGACTAACAGCAGCTCTTAAATTTTGCAAATCATGACAGTCGGAAACGTACCTTCACTTTGGATACGCCACAAGAGAGACACAATCTAGCAGAACAGAAGAGGAGGAACCAAATGAAGAAAGGTTTCGAGCGGTTGCAAGCCCTTCTTCCAGAGAGGGAGTTCAAGATGACCAAAGTCGCCTTACTCAACGAGAGTGCCCACTATCTGCAGAGAGTACAAGAGTTGGCCTGTAAGCTTATCGCTGAGAACGACGAGTTGAAAAAGAAACTCGCCTTGTACGAGGCACAAACTGCACATTTGGGAGCATCTCCTTCTTCTGCTTCCTCCTCACTCTCATCATCGTCCTCATCCTCAACAACATTACTTTCCAGCCCTTCTTTAACTCCTAGGTTGGCGGTGTTACCTCAAGCGACCCTCTCTAGTTACTCCCGTGCAAGTAATAACAACAGCAGTACTGATGGAAACAGCACGTCGTCTACTTCGTCCAGCACGAAAAGAGCATCGGTCGAAGGACGAGCAACCACACATGCGAGAGACACGAAAAAGATAAGGAGAGCACAAGATGAAGGACAGATGACAACGGACGAACCGGAAGAAGAAGGGATAGACACGAAGCACAAGCGAGACCACTGGAGATCATTCACAAACAAAGATGAAGAAGTAGAAGAAGAAGAAGAGGAGGAGGAGGAAACAGAGGAACAAATAAATGAAAAGGAAGAAGAGGAAGTGGACATAGAAGCAGAAGAGGACGAGGAGGATCACGATGCGGAAGACGAGAAGAAATCCCTAGAAACAGATATGGAGACTTCGAGAGGAACGAAAGGCTCCTCAACGCGACTAGATCGCCATCACAACGTCGCCAAGGTGAACCGATCTTCTGCAAGACGAACGACTCCATCCGCCAACAACAAGGCCACCACAAAGTAAGAGAGTGCAACAGAAAAAGAAAGCGAAACGAAACTTGCACTCGTTCCTGTTCCCATTTTTTCCTTTTTTTTCTTGGCAAAAACAAACAAAAACTTTATTGTTCTCTCTCCAACGAGAGGTTGCTATCGAGCTCGAAAGAAAAATGTGATGGGAAGGAGAATGAAACGAAGAGGGTAATGTACTGATTTATTCGTTTTTTTCGTTTCTTTTCTTTGTTTTGTATCAACTGATTTATTCTATCTTCTATTTTTTCTTTTTAATTTTCTAGAACGAAACGACGCCAATGGAATGCCCTTCGAAGATATGCAGTACCAAGAAGGTGGCTTTCTCGCTCGAGCGAAGCTTAATGGGAGAAACAAAAAACGAAACGCACGTGTTTGGTGTTTTACTTTATGAATTATTATCTCCTTTTAAAGTCATCCTAGCCGATTTTCGATTGGCCCGGGCCAAATTTCAGCAATTTAAATCGCAAATGCCCGACAGAAAGCCCCCTCAAACAAGGCCCGTAATTACGCCCTTCAAAAAACAAAAAAAAATGCGCAAATGCCTGCCGCTGTCACCCGCCCCTTCAGAAAACCCCATTATGCTTTATGGCGGCTTTTTTCTCTCTTTTTTTGCTCGCGCCTTTTATTTTTTGTTTTTGGGTGGTAAGTTGACAGGCAAACAACAGCAACAGCAACAAAAAAAAACGTAGCGTGGATAAAAAAAAAACACCTCCCAAAAGAACAAATCATCTCTTCTGCTCTTTCTTTAGCTTGTTGGTGTTGGTGGAACGTATGTCTCTCTCTCTCTCTCTCTCTCTCTCTCTCTCCGTGTCTCTCTCTCTCTCCGCTTTGCTTGAGTACGAACTTGTTTGTTTTGGTACGGTGGGTAAAAATTTCCTTTGTTGCTACAGGAGTTCATAGGGGTTTTCTTCCTTCTCTCTGTCGCTTCTTCCTCCGTTGTTGCTTCGGTCCCATTGGAAGTTCTCTCAGGCACCACACACACCAAAAGGTTCTAGTTCCGTTGCTCGTGTTTAACTAACGATCATCCCGTCGCACGCAAAAACTCACCGTTATTATTTCTTTTTCGTTTTTTTTTCCTCGCAACGAAACACAGACAACACAAACAAATGGCGCAACAGAAGACGCAGTTCGTGGACCCTGTTACTCTGCAGAAACATGACGTCCTCTCGTTGAAAGGTATGCACATCTTCCTCCAACCACCATCACCCCTTTTCTTAGTACGAAAAAATGTTCTCCCAAGTTTCCGCTTTCTTTTTTTGTTCCATTCCGTTTCGATCCTTTAGGATGCCTCCTTCTCAACCTCCTTTTGTTTGTTTGTTTTATTTTCGTTACCTTTTTTTTTTGGGTCAACTAAAAGCTGACATTAAATAAAATAACCTCCACATGAACACCAACCGTCAAAAAAGGAGCCATCCATTTGCTTCTGTTGGTGGCTGCCTATCCAACCTCGCTATTTGCTCGGGTTCTGGATACCTATGTCCGGCCATATTTGCTCCACAAGGTTCTCTCCTTTCTCTGTTCTATTCTCGCTTGCTCGCTTTTTGTTGCTTCTCGTTTATGTTCTTCCGTTCTTCCTGTTCTCTCTCTCTCTCTCTCTCTCTCTCTCTCTCTCTCTCTCTTCTGCAACTCCCTTCTCTTTATCCTCATTTTTTCAACTTGGCAGGTGATGACAGGAGCAAGCAGAGTAGCAACGTTCCAAAGATGGTGTGGGTTGATCCCTCGACAAACAAAACAACAAGATAACAACAAAACACAAACCATAAAACCGACACCAGACCAAAGCGATAGTGAGACTCTCTTAGCACAACCGACAAATATGTGGTTTCACATTTTGTTTGTGTTTGGAACGACGATGGGCGAGGAGTTGTTTTACATCTTGTTTCTCCCTTTTTTCCTCTGGACAAGCGGACATTGGCGAAAGTGCGTTATATATTCTTCACTTGCTTTTGTTGAATGAAGCTTTGTATGAACACGCTCTCTTTATCAGGTTGATGCTGCTTTGGATTTTCGTTTACTATGTGGGCCAAGCTCTGAAGGTATTCTCTTCCAAATACGTTGTCAACTCAACTTGCTCATCATCTAAACGACAATACATTACGCAGGACCTACTGAAGCTTCCAAGGCCTCCGTCTCCGCCTGTTCTAAAATTTTCTTATCAAGTCAACAAATATGAAAACGAGTATGGACTTCCGTCGACCCATACCATGGGTTCCGCTTCCTTATCTTTTTACTTGGTGGCCATTACGTACCAAGACTGGGGCTTTGACTACGCTCTTCCCATTGGTTAGTCCCTTTTGTCTCTTCACACAACACACACTCTCTCTCTTCTCCCTATCTCCTTATCCCTCCTTGAAAGAAAAACAAGAAAAAGAAAGGAAGTACGAAGTGTGCGAAAATGACACATTGGCAAAAATGAAAAAAAAAAGCACTTTCTGATTCTTTATCAATATTTTCAGGCCTCACTCTTGCCACTCTATGGACGGCGATGGTTAGTCTCAGCAGACTTTACATGGGCGCGCATTTCGTGGAGGATATCATCGCGGGGCTCATTCTCTCTGGCGTACTAACTTCCGCCTTCCTCTCCTTTGACGACCAGCTGGAGGAGTGGCTGGCCCAAAGCTCCAACGTACCCATCGTGCTACCCATCGTGGCTTTTGTGTTGCTGATCCTCTACCCGCGAACCAAAGTCTGGTCAGGCAGTTTTGGAGACACTACCATCATCGTCGGCGTTAGCTATGGCAGCCTCTTTGGCGGGTGGTTGACTGAGACTCAAAACGAACAGATGCAGCAACAAATCATGGAAATGGATGATGTAAATGGAAGTGGAGCAGGGTTGGAGGCTCTCCCGCCCTCACTCTTGTTGGTGGTGCGATGCCTGGTGGGCTATCTCATCCTCTCTGCAGTGCGCATGGGGGTGAAGCACATCATGCTCTGGCTCATGCGTAGCCTCGTGCTGAGCAAAGCGGACTTGGAGCGGTTGCTTGCGGAAGTAGACGAAGAAGAAGAACGGGAAGTGGACAACGCAAAACAAAGAGAAACAAGACAACGGGAAGAGGAAGAAAGAAGGAAATCAGCAGAGGAGAAGAGAGAACAGGAGGAAATGAAAGAAAAGGAGAAGAGGGAACAGGAAACAATAGCTTTTGATGGTGGAGTGGCTTCTCGACGGTCGTCTTTATCATCGTCATCAAAGACGACGAATAGGAGCAAAAAGCAGATCCCCAAAACCGCCTATCAACGTTACGACATCGACATTCCGACCAAGTTTGTGACCTACAGCTGCATTGGCTTTGCTACTGCCATTATCCCTACTGCTCTTGGCATGTCTCGTGTATAACCTGTTTTTTTTTTTTTTTTTAAAAATGCAAGGCACATGTGCCCCTGCAAGCCAACGAAATATAACACGAACCCCAAAAAAAAACCAAGGCGATGAAAATCGACGTCACGGCTTGGAGAAAATGACGAGGAGAAAACCACTCGGAGCGATTCTCTGCAGGTTATTGGCGGATCGCATCAATGGACAACCGGGGAAAAATTTGTTTGGATGACGAAATTTCATACCCAATTGGCAGGATTCGGAAATTTGCAAGCCCCCGATGGTTCAATAAAGGATATTATCGGCGTTATTGCCCCTGCCTTTTCCTGGTAATGTTATCGCTTCTCTCCTTTGGCTAAAAGAGACAACTGTTGTTCCTCCATTACCCCTTCTTCCACCCATTTTTTATCTTTCGCCAACACCTACCACAAGACCACCTTCAAGGGACAAGAACTGCCTCTGCATTTTTCTTCTCTGTCCCTTCCATTGAAGAGTGTGACGAAACAAAAAAAAATAATAAACGATGTCGTCAGCTTCTTCTTCTTCATCCAGTGCTTCGGAGCCGGAGACCGAGACGGAGCTTTCTGTCGAGCCAACACAGGCAGGCACCAACAAGGAAGAACCCAGCCGTATCGCCGCTGTCCCTTCTTCCTCCTCCTCTGAAGATGAATCTGACTCGGACGAGGAACAACCACCAAAAGAGAAGAAAAGAGAGGTGCCTCCTTCATTGGGCGAACTGCCGGACGACGTCAGCATATTCGACTCCCGAGCCAAGCTCAGAACCAGCACCTTTGGCGAGGGCAAAGTGAAGATCACCGATGTGCTGCCGGTCACCATTTCCTTCTCTCAACTCTACTTCACGGTGAAGGTGAAGCCTCCCGGCAAGAACCCCTTTCGCAAGACGGTTGACAAGACCATCCTCCACAACCTACACGGCTGCTTCCGTCCTGGAGAAGTCACTGCCATCATTGGTCCCTCCGGTTCGTCTTTTTCGCTTTTGTTTCTCCTCTTGTTCTTTATTCTTAGTTTTTTTGTTGGGGCCAAACCTTTCTCCTCTCTCTCTCTCTCTCTCTCTCTCTCTCTCTCTTTCTCTCTCTCTCACTCACTAAACAACAAAAAGGAGCGGGAAAGACTACTTTGTTGAACATTTTGGCCGGACGAGTTCAGTCGGGCAAGATCGACGGCAACTTCCTGATCAACGGCCGACCCAGAAAGCAGATCAGTCTTCGCAAATGGCGCAAGCTCAGCGCCTACATCATGCAGGACGACGTGCTGCTCGGCTTCCTCACCCCACAAGAGGCCTTCACCTTCTCCGCTCGTTTGAGGCTTCCTGGTGGTGTTCGTGGCAACAAACGACAGGAAAAAGTGCAGAGCTTGATCGAGGAGTTGGGTTTAGAGGAGTGCTCTGCTACGCACATCGGTAGCGTGGAGAGGAGAGGCATTTCTGGCGGTCAGCGCAAACGAACTTCCATCGGCATGGAGCTCATTACCGACCCTAGTGTGTTGTTCTTGGATGAACCGACGAGCGGCTTGGACAGTTCTACTGCGTTCACGCTGGTGGAGACGCTAAAGAAGCTTGCGATGGCGCGAAGAACCATCATCACAACGATCCATCAACCGAGCAGCGACATCCTCGCTCTCTTTGATCGTCTTATTCTCATGACCCATGGCAACATAATTTACAATGGTTTTTGTTCTCTCCCATCCTCCTGCCTCCTCTTCTAGCTATTCTAACATTCTCATCATTAGGTCCGCCGTCCAAGATTGTTCCATACTTTGCTTCTATTGGTTACAAGTGCCCTAAATACACAAACCCAGCTGAGTATATCAGTTTCGTTCTTCTCCATTCTTTCCATCTTTTCGTTCTTTCTTCTAACCACAAATTTTGGTGACACTTTGCAGTGGATCTTGCTAAAAGCGACAGCCACATATCCAGCAAATCCGAAGGCAAAGTCAGAGTCAGAGCATTGGTTCGTCATTACAGAGAGACGAAGAAGCTTCCACCGCTTTCTGACGAAGAGCTTGGCTTGGGTTCTTTGGTAGAGGGGGACCTTACCGAAGACGAAGGAGATGAACCCAAAGAGAAGGAAGGAGCAACCGCCCTCGAACCCGTCGGAGAGAAGTCCAAGGGAGAAAAAGGGCTGAGAGGAAGTTTCCTGCGGCTAAGAAACAGCCAAAAGGAGAAGAAGAAAAAGAAGCCGATCGAACCAGTAAACCTGGACAGCGACGACGAGGGTCACGGTAGCGAGCTCGGTTCCTCCATCAGCAGACTGGAAACACCTAAATCGCCAAATTGGCTCTTCCAGCTGATGGTGCTCACATGGCGGTCGTTGCTGACCTCCATCCGTAATCCTATGTTGACCACCGTTCGTTTCATCCAAACGCTTGTCTTGGGCTTGTTAGTCGGCGTTCTCTACTTTGATCTCTCAAAGGACCAAGAGTCTGTTCAAGACAGACAAGGTAATTTCCTCTCTGTTCTGTTCTGTTCTGTTCTGTTCTGTTCTGTTCTGTTCTGTTCTGTTCTGTTCTGTTCTGTTCTGTTCTGTTCTGTTCTGTTCTGTTCTGTTCTGTTCTGTTCTGTTCTGTTCTGTTCTGTTCTGTTCTGTTCTGTTCTGTTCTGTTCTGTTCTGTTCTCTCTCTCTCTCTCTCTCTCTCCCCTCCCTTAATTTAGCTAACACACTTCTCTCTCTCTCTTAAAAGGTGCTTTGTTCTTTATCGTGGTGAATCAGGCTATGGGATCGATGATGACAACATTGGTGATGTTTCCAGAGGAACGAGGCGTGTTTATACGAGAACACTCGAGTGGAGCCTACGGAACACTGGCCTACTTCCTCAGCAAAAGCATTGCTGACCTGCCCTTCATGACCGTCTTTCCCATCATCTTTTGTCTCATCACCTACTGGATGGTACCTATTTCTTCTTTCTCTCTCTCTCTCTCTCTCTCTCTCTCTCTCTCTCTCTCCCCAACTTTTTAATGCTCAAAAACCAACTGAGTCGTTGTTTCCTTAAAGGTCGGTTTGGATGCTGATGTAGAAAAGTTCTTCATCTTCTTGGCTTGTGTGGTGCTCGTGGCTCAAGTCGCCCAATCTCTCGGTCTTGCCATCTCGGCGGGTGCTCCCGACATGGGCACCTCCATGGCGCTAGCCCCTCTGGTCTTCATCCCCCTCATGTTGACGGGAGGTCTCTTCCTGAACCAAGACTCGGTGCCGGACTGGTTGCGTTGGATCCAGTTCCTCAGTCTTTTCAAGTACGGCTTTGAGATCTTGGTCTTGAACGAGTTTGATGGGCTGGTCTTCACGTGCACGCAGGCAGAGAGAGACAGGAGCGGAGGCAACTGTCCTGTTCCTGACGGAGAGACCGCCATCGAAAACCTCAACTTTGACACGGACTTTATCAACATCTGGTCCAACTTTTTGCTCTTGCTCTTGCTCTTCTTTTTCTTCCGTATCATTGCCTACCTTTCACTTGTGTGGATAGCCAGGAAGAAGAGTTAAATGCTTGTACATACTTCTGCTGCTTATTATTTTATAGATATTATTTTTTGCACATTTCCCGTTGTGCTATTTGTTAACTCTGGTTGTGCTACAATGCTTCTCTTTCTCTTTCCCCATTCCTCTCTCCTTTCACTCTGGGTCTCACCCTCCAGTGGAGTCGAAAATCTACACGAAAGCAACAATAATTCAGGTGGTGGCCTCTGTTTTTAGCACCAAACCCCCTTTTAAGGCCGGTTTTCTGCGAGTTCCACCAACCAAAGCCCAACCCCATTGGTGTCATATAAAAGAAACCCATCCTCAAGTTTCCATCTAGTCTTCGTTACACGCCCTTGGTCGCACCAAAAGGAATACTTCATTCTTTGCCTCTCGCCACTGCTTCTTTCTTTGGTCAACTGGAACAAACACATCTCTTACCCTCCTCATCATGTTTGGGAATAGGGCGACACTGGGGGCCACCGTGGCCGCTGGATGCAACAGCTTCAAGGCTTGGAGACCTGCAACGGCTCCCTCCTCCTCCCGTTTGTTCAGCAGTACTCCAACAAGAAGGGACAAGATAGTAGCCGTGCTCTATCCAGGTGGTGAGGCCGCCAGAAGAGAGCCTCGCCTGCTTGGCTGCGCAGAGAACGGACTGGGCCTCAGAGAGATGCTTCAGAGCCAAGGGCATGAGTACAAGGTTCTCACTGACAAGGAGCAAGCGTTGGACAAAGAGCTACCCACCACCGACGTGCTTATCACGACGCCCTTCCATCCGGCCTACGTGACCAAGGAGAGGATAGCCAAGGGACCCAACTTGAAGATGGTGGTCACTGCAGGGGTGGGCTCAGACCATGTAGACCTGGAGGCGGCGCGGCAGGCGGGGATAACGGTTGCTGAGGTCACTGGCAGCAATGTCTCCAGCGTGGCCGAGCATGTGGTCATGCAGATCCTCATCCTGGTGCGCAACTTTGTGCCAGCCTACCAGCAAGTGGTAAACGGGGAGTGGAAGGTAGCCGATATCGCCCGTGAGGCCTTCGATCTGGAAGGTAAAGTGGTGGGCACAGTCGGTTGTGGTAGGATAGGACAGCGCATATGCCAGAGGCTGCAACCTTTTGGGGTCAAGATGCTCTACCATGACTACCAGCGGCTCTCTCCTGAGCAAGAGAGAGCACTTGGAGTGACCTATGTGGAGTTGGAGTCGTTGGTCAGCCAGTGCGACATCGTGACCATCAACACCCCTCTCACTTCGCGCACGGACCGTCTGTTTGATCATCGCCTCCTCTCATCCATGAAGAAAGGGTGTTACCTTGTGAACACGGCTCGAGGCAAGATCGTGGACACGGAAGCTCTGGCCAATGCGTTACAAAGCGGACACCTGGCAGGCTATGCAGGAGATGTGTGGTATCCTCAACCTGCTCCTCCAAATCATCCCTGGCGCAGGATGCCCCGCCATGCCCTCACGCCTCACTACTCAGGGACCACGCTTGACGCACAGGCTCGCTACGCGGCTGGCGTAAAGGACATCCTCACCAACTTCTTCCAAGGGAAGCCACTCCGCCCTGAAGATATTATCATTCAGGGTGGCCGTCTTGTCTCGCCATCATATCACTTGTAAATATTGTGTCTTTTGTTTCCCTTCCAGGAAGCTCGAAGTGGGTAACGTCAAAAGAACACTTCTGTGGACATTTGGTGAACTATTTTCATAAGTAGAGGTGAGAGATGACGAAGAGAGGAAAGAATGAGGTGGTAGTCTGCCTAATCTTCTTCTTTGACCTGGTACGAGTCAATATCATCCCTACAGACGCTGTAGTCTGCAGAAACTTGGAAATGGACCATTCGCCTTAACCCAGGGCCTACGTATTGGTCCGCCGAATGTACAGAGTGCGGCAGCCCCGATGCCATAAACACAGCCAGGTTGGGAGCAGGGTAGATCTTTCGAACGAGGCTATATTCTCCAGGACCACGCTCCTCCATTATTGAGAGACTTCCACCGGTGGTCTCGTTAAGCGCATCAAAGTAAAGAAGAATGGCAAACAACCGGTGAGGATAGTCCCGATGAGGAGGGAATACATACTTAATTGGTCGTCCGTGAAAGAAGTCCATTCGAGAGAAGACCTCGTTCCGCGACACCACCTTTTCCTGTCCTGTCTTTATCCTATTCCGTATCGCTACCAGGTCGGTAAGGTTGACCGAAGAGTTATCTTCGGAGTGATATTTGTAAACCAGCTTCTCTGGTTCAACCAGGCATCTTGCCTCTTCTTTGAAATACTTTCCAAACAGCCTAACCCCAAGGTCCACGAACTCTTGGGAGTGGGCAAAGTTCAACAACTTTGCCCAGGCGAGCGACTCCTTAGTGACCTTTCTGAAGAGGCTGCTCCCATCCGGAATAGACTTATGGCCTGTAGGGTTGTAACGATCGCCTATCCGACGCGGTATGGGTGGATATTCCCGGTCAAGCAACTCAAATAAACTGGGGTCCAGCGCGTTGTATTTCACGAAGTGAGGGTAGGGCTTCTCGTAAAACTCTGCACCACTCTCAAAGTCGAATAAAGGCCGAGCCGAACCCCGTAATGGGAGAGGTGATGAAGAAACGGAAGAAGTAGATACAGCGGAAGTAGGAAAGTTGAGGCGCTGCAGATCAACGGCAGCGTCCGCTGCCTTGCGGGGAGGAGGAGGGGAAGACGGGAAAAAAGCAGCGTCCTTCCGAGCAGAATCAGAAAAATACCACAACAAAAGGGCTGAACATGCCAGCAAGCAGCAGCTCATGCTCCACATGAGCGTCTTCCTCGTCCGTTCTTGCATCTCCTTTTCGTTTTGGATTTCGTTTCAATATGAGACGTTATGGGTTGAGGAAGTAAAGCGGAGCAATGATTTTTTGTCGACGTGAAAGATCTCTGCTAGAGATGAGACAAAGAAAAAGACAACAGAAATGGCCTTTTTATGGTAAGATAAAGCCTCTGTTTTGATTTTTGATTGGTGGTTTGAAACTTTCAGTAACCGATCAAAGCATTGAGCCGCTGTAGTTGAGGAAGAACGGCTGTTGGCCGACAAGCATAATGGGCCAACCGGAAATCAAACAGTGGAATGATTAAGGCACCAGGATTTGTTTTTCTATTGGTAGAGCTATACACACAAAACAAAAAAAAAGAAAGCTGCAAACCCAAATGACACGTCTGACACGCAAAAAGAGGAAAGCCCAAGGTAGTGCCACCACCAGCCCCGCTGTCGCTGCTACCGCCGTCACCGCCACCGCCACCATGAACGAAGCAGAGCAGGCAAAAGGTCAAGCGGTGGACCTGAGCAACTACGACCAGGTTCCCTGCTGGTTGTTCGACTTGCCCTTTGAGCTCCTGGTGCTTATCCTGTCCTACCTCCCCGCCGCGGACCTCTGCAAAAGCGCTACCGTGTGCAAGGCGTGGCTGGTGGCCAGCTCCTCCGACTTTGTGTGGCGAGACCTTTGCCTGTCCCTCGGCAGTTCTTCGGCCACCTCCACGACAGAAACCACGGCTGGTGGCGGCTTGGTTCTTCCTCCGGGGTTGTCCAACTGGAAAGATGCCTACCGGGATTGGGTGGCCTGGTCCTGGTCCACCACGTATGCATCCCCACGGATATTGCTGCAACACAATAACAAGCAGGTCAGCCTCGACCCCACAAAAGGTACTCTTGTCATATTATTTTTGTTTTTAGTTTGTCGGCCTTGTTCTCATTTTCGTTTTTGTGCTCGGTACTCCGCGGTGGAAGAAGGATCGGGCTGGGCTACTGTTTTTTCAGAGCAGTGCCTCTCCCAAAACGCTAGCAAGAGAGTGATTACCGTTCGCTTCAACCAACGAGGCTCTCCAACGGTTGGATCAACGGCGTTGGGCTTTGTCCCAGAGAGAACCGCTACCGAAAGATCAGCTACCCACAGCGACATTAGTTGCAAAGGATGGAGTCTTTGGTCCAACGGAAAGATGAGAAGATGGCCCCAGGACATGATTTCTTGCGAAACGGATCAGATCACGTATCTCACTTCTCTTCTCTCTCTCTTCTCTCTTCATCGTTCTCCTCTCTCCTCTCTCCTCTCTTAACTTTCTCTCTCTTATTCCTCTCTTTCCTCTCTTTCCTCTCTTTCACAGAGGAGACTCGCGGTATGTTTCGAATCTTCCTGAATGGAAGGATGGAGACGAGATAAGCATGGTCATTGACTTGCAGGACGAGCTGTGGGAAGGTTCCCTCAACTTTTACATCAACGGAAGGAGGGTAGAGAGCGGTCGCGCAAGACCTTCCGTTACAGGCATCACAAAGTTATTGGCGAAGCAAGGCGGAAGAGCAGGTGTACACCTGGCAATGAGCACCTATCCGGTAGAACAGTCGCTAACCATCATACCTCCACGCCCTCTCTCTTCCTTGAGAGAAGAGGGGGTATAAGCCTCCTTTCCTTTCTCTTTCGACAAAACTACAACAGTTTGTACAAGATATACAGCTACTCTTCGCTTTGAAGATACATGACATCAGAGCGCATGATGTACTTCTTTCCATCACGCAGTTCCTCTCCTTCGTGGTAGATGTTGTGCTGAAAGACGAGGGCGGTGCCTGCCTTGGGCGCCACCTTGAGCTTGGGTTTAGTGGTAAGGAAGTTGGTGGTTCCTCCCTCGCAAACGTCGTTCAGGTACAGCATGAACGTTAGGAAGCTTCTCTCTTTATCGCTTCTGCGGAAACAGGCGTCGTTATGAGCATCGAAATGTTGTCCTTTGACATACCTTTTGGGTGCGGAGAGGTGGAAGTTAGAAACAGAAGAAAAAACAAAGGGTGGTGAAGAGACGTCGTTCACTAAGAAAAAAAAAAAAAAAAACAAAACCTGCAAAACCGCCAACGTTCGTTGAGGCCAACGGCATCCCAAGTGAAGTCTTCATAGCCCCAAGTGGAAGGCACGAAGCTTTTGACCCTTTGCCAGATCAGTTGCATCAGATCCTCGTCGTCGATGATAACGCGGGTGTTGCTGCGGTAGCCTGGGTGATAGCCGGTGTTGCGGTAGCCCTTCTTTTCGGTCCAGCTAATCAGCTGTTCGCACTCTGAAGGAGAGAGGACGTTGTGCAGCAGGAAGGCCACTTTGCCTGGGCGACCAACGTCCAACTCTTCTGTGCTGATGCTTGCTCGCTCGTCATCCTCAAGCAGCTGCCACTCTTGAGCCGAGTTCTTGTGAGTATTCAACATTTGGTTCTTTTTACACTCACCTTGTAACCCCCAAAAAAGTTGTTCGCTGAACTAAGAAAACACCTCGCCAGCTTCGTCTTCTCCTCCTTTGCCTTTTCGCCAAACCATTTTTTGCGCAAAACGAACTAACTTGTAACGTTTGTGCTAAGGGATGAAACCCCCAGGGGTTTCCAGCTCCAGGGGAAAGGTCTCTTCGTCGTTCTCTTCTCTTCTCTTCATCTTCATCATTTATTAAAGCAAACCTCTGTGGTTGTCTAGTCAGCACAACAGAAGGGAGAACAAAAAGCTATGTAATTCATTGGTTGATAATGGAATAGGCATGTTCTGTGCGGACTGAGCGTTCAGCAGTGAAAAGAGCAATGGTGGTTCCCACTAAGAACGGCCATGCCAGGATGGCAAACCACCACCCCACTGGAGCCCACACAAACTTGGTTTTAATACTGATTACCTCCGGTATGTTGAACTCCCGTTCATCATGGCCAATGAAGCTGTCCCAAGGTCCTTTGACGGCCTCCGTCTCGTCATCCACACTGGCCTTCCAAGCGTTGGGCAAGAGGGCAGCAAAGATGATGATTGCTATGGTGAGCGCCAGCACGCCCAAAACGGCTAAGAGGAGGGCAGCCTTGGTGAGCATTGCTGATCGGGGAGAAGATGCTTGCATGCAACAACAGCGAGCGGAGAATATCAGAGCAGCCAACAACGCGATGATGGTGGTGAGCAGCATTAGGAAGAAGGTCGGAGCGAAGACTGTTCCCAAGTGATTGTCTTTCTCTCCCCAGAAGGCGTGAACATCCTCCTCTCCACAGACTTGTTCATGATCGCAATCTCCCTGAGAGGCGCACACAGAATGAGCCCAAAAGGTAACATTTGTCGCTGTGCACACCAAGCCAGTGTCGATGTTCTCAATGTGTGTGGTGATGAGGTACCAAGGAATGACCAAGGAGACGAAGAGCAAGACCAGACTGGTCCAACTAAGGCAGCTACCACAAACGTTGTTCCTTGTGGCAGACATTGGTGTGTTATTATTCTTGTTGTTCTTACTCTGTCCAGTATAAAAGACGACCAAAAAGAGGGTCGAAACAAAGGCAGCAGTTACAATTAGTGCTCGAAATCATTTATTTGCTGCGCACGTGTCGCTTTTTGATTGGCAGTACCATTACGGAAAAGTTGTGAATTGCGATACTTCCTCTCTTTTTTCCTAACTAATTGTTATCCATCACCTGGCTGAGATCTTTTTTTTTTGCTCCGCTTTCTCCTTTTGTTCTGTCTTCCTTTTGTGCGAGAAAGAGAGGGAATGTGTTTTTGCTTGAACAAGTTGGCTGCTGACTTCTATTAGAACAGCAAGCAACCAGCCAGGATGTTTTTCCTGGGCTCACTTTCGATTCCGCCAATGATTGATGCATAAGGCCAGGGAAGGGCAAAGGTCTATGTACGCTCAGAGGCTTGGACAAGCAAACCTGTGCTCGGTGGCTTCGTGTGACCCACGAACAAAAGCTAACCAACCAACGAAACCGGATCTTTGAGTGTGAACATAGGGACTGTGGGACACGACTGGATCGAGATGTAAATGGAGCGCGCAACATTCTCCTGCGGCGTCTTGTTGTGTAGCGTTGCCCAATGGAGCCGACAGGGATGTTGCGGGGTGCCGTGGGCGGACGATGGTTTAGTGCTATGGTTTTTGATCCATCCGCAAAAGTATGCTAGTTGGTGATGTTATTTTGATGTCTACAGCTCTGTTTTAAAACAATAGAAATATCAATCGACTCAGTCTACCTCTTTTTCTTCTTCCCTCACCAAACGCAGCAACAAGCAAACATAACGAATGGCAGGCCCGCAGCGGCTGTCCTTCATCTCGTCCAAAATAGCTTTCGTCTGTTGCAACGTCTCTTCTTCATTTCCGCCCTGCAGTGAGGAAAGGGGCCAAGAGGAGGGAGAAGCAGAACCAGAAGATGAGGAAGAGGAAGCTGCGGTGTGCGAGTTGAGAGAAGCACGAAAGGCCTGATGCTCTCGTTCTTCCATGATCTTGTGGCAGAGACGCATCACCAAGAAGGCGGCAAGCTGGTAGACCAAGCATGCTATGAAGAGGAGCCAGCATCCCCACTGCAACGTTGCCACGACGGAGAAGCAAGTCGCTGGCTCGCCGTGTAAGAAGTTCTTGAGGTACTGTTCCACAATGTCGTCGATGGCTTCGCACTTGTCTCCAACAATGAATTCAGCAAACTGGTCTATCTGGAGCAGCGCGGCGACGATGGAGACGATAAAGACCTCCAGAGAGGACCAGGCATTCAGCACTTCCGACACGAGAAACAAGAGTCGTTGGAAGATAGGACGGAGGGGCAGCAGCCACAACGTCAACTAAGTGACCAAGTGAAGGAGCGGCACCACGAAAACGAACAAGAAGTAGGTAACTTGGATCCACCGAATGCCAAAGCTGTTGGGCTCCGCACTGTGGCTTGGAATGGCGTTGCCCAGGCTTATCACGGAGAAGCTCTGGTCCGTGCTGTAGCCCAGCAGCTCCAACGCCACGGCAGCCAGCCCTTGGTTAGGGTTAGGTGCGGGTACTCAGAACCTACAGCATTCAATTCCCCATGGTTCATTCTATAAAACTCTAAGTCTATAAGTCTAATAGATAAAGTGGGTCTAAGTAGCAATTTTTTCAATTTTTGTATAGGAATACTTATATAATCTAATAAAATATAATCATTATATCATCATCATCATCATCATTCTCCTTTGTCTCTTTCTCTTCATCCAAGATGGATATAACGGTAGTGATAGTAGAAATAGGAGATGATGATGGAGAGGAAGTATTGTCATTATCATTATCATCTGATTTGTCAAAATCCTTATCGTGGGCCACCAAGTATTTAGCCTTCAAAGCATCCAGATTGTTGAAGAATTCTGTAAGGAGATTGCATCATTTATCTTAGCAATCATTGTTGGTTCGATGTTGGGTAGGTAAGTGTGTGGCAATCTCCAACCAAGACCATCCATCACGCAAGCGCCAAGTGACAAGTCTACGGATTTCTGGTGCCTGCCAAGCGATCCGTTGCCGATGGCCATTCTTTCGATATTTGAGTCGACTGGATAACAATTGTTGTCGCTGAAGCACTCTGCGAACTCGTTGTCGTCGTGGTGTTTGTTTTTTTGAGTCAGGACTCTTGTCATCATCATCATCGAGAGAAGCAAGGGAGGAGGATGATTGCTCTTGACGAGGGGTGAGGAATGCTTTGTGAATGGGTGATCCGTTGACCAACTTGGGAAGTACAGGAGCTACAAACTCATCCACCAGCTCATTCAAGCCACTGAAAAAGCTTTGCAGAATGCCAGAGATGTGTTGACAGCACAGCTGGCGATGAATATTGGGCCAACAAAGAGGAGATTTGTTTTTGGCCTCATAGGTGGCTGCAGCTTCAGCTAGCACATCCTTATCAAACTCATCTGGATGATTTTCTACCCAAGCAGTACAACATTCAAGCCACAAGGAGCGATAAAATCGTATTTGTTGATCTTTGGTTGGCAAATCTGTTCGTTTCATGAACCACCTAAAGAAGCAGTGTAAAAGAAGAAGAGAGAAAGAGAAAGCGAGAGAAAGAAAGAGGAAAAGAAAGAAAATGAGAAAAGAGACAAAAAACAAAGTGTGAGTGAATGTCAAAAGAAGAACAAATGAACTAAGACCAATTATAACAATTATTATTTAGACTATGAATGTTGCTACTGTCACAATAAACCTGTGCGGTTAGGGTTAGGGGACCATTACCATTTTTGGTAAGAGCCTTTCTAGATCACATTTAAAGTTACGATCTTGAACAAAGTATCCTTTTGAAGGGGAAAAGCTGTAGATAATGGGATTGTCAACCATTTTGCATGTGAATACAATGTGATGGAGCATTTGAAGCTGCAAAAAGCTGCGCCGACTGCACCGTTTTGGCGCAGCGGTGCCAATCAAATCTAGGACTTTGCGAATTGTTGGCAGAAACAGCAGCCATTATGGAAAAATGTGATAGGATAGCAATTATTATGATGTATTTCAAGTAAAAAATAAAATAAAAAAGGTTTTTGTAGAATGAAATGTGCTCTTTCCAACGAACTTACTTTTAATAACAGTAAATGCTATGGTGCGGAGAAATTAATTTTTTGAACCTCAAGCGGACAGAATTTATCCCAAATAATCCATTCAAAATTTGGCATTTTTTGGCATTGTTGGCTTAAATACCAATAAGCAAGCAGAAAAAAAAGTAAAAGAAAGAAGAAAGAAACTGCTGCAAGTGTGTGTGAAAGGGGATAAAGGGAAAAGCCACTCCCAAGGGAAAAAAACAAAAAAGCAAAAGTCAGGTGATAGTGGGCTTACAACCAAGTGCAAAGGTAAAGTATTTTATATGTACTTGGTTAGGGTTAGGGGCGGGTACTCAGAACCTACGGCATTCAACTCCCCATGGTCCATTCTATAAAACTCTAAGTCTATAAGTCTAACGGATAAAGTGGGTCAAAGTAGCAATTTTTTCAATTTTTGTATAGGAATACCTATATAATTTAACAAGATATAATCATAATATCATCATCATCATCATCATCATCATTCTCCTTTGTCTCTTCCTCTTCATCCAAGATGGATATAACTGTAGTGGTAGTAGAAGTAGGAGATGATGATGGGAAGCAAGTGTTGTCATTATCATCATCATCATCCGATTTGTCAAAGTCCTCATCGTGGGCCACCAAGTATTTGGCCTTCAAAGCGCCCAGATTGTTGGAGAATTCTGTGAGGAGATTGCGCCATTTATCATAGCAATCATTGTTGGTTTGATGTTGGGTAGGCAAGTGTTTGGCAATCTACAACCAAGACCATTCATCACGCAAGCACCAAGTGACAAGTCTACGGATTTCTGGTGCCTGCCAAGCGATCCGTTGCCAATGGCCATTCTTTCGATATTTGAGTCGACTGGATAACAATTGTTGTCGCTGAAGCGCTCTGCGAAGTCGTTGTCGTTGTGGTGTTTGTTTTTTTGAGTCACGACTCTTGTCATTGTCATCATCGAGAGAAGCAAGGTGTTGGAAAACCAACAATTCGCGTCATTATGACTTCCTGTCGACACTTTCCCTGGATACCCCGAATTCTCTCACCCCTTTTTATTTTCCCTTTTTCCTCACGACACACTCAAAGCACACACTTTGGTCCACACCTCTTTTCTTGTGAATAAACCCAGAGTCGCTTACGTGCCATCCCTTTCTTGATCCGCAGGGTTTATCCCCCGTCAACAAAGGGAAGAGGATGATTGCTCTTGACGAGGGGTGAGGAATGCTTTGTGAATGGGTGATCCGTTGACCAACTTGGGAAGTACAGGAGCTACAAACTCATCCACCAGCTCATTCAAGCCACTGAAAAAGCTTTGCAGAATGCCAGAGATGTGTTGACGGCAAAGCTGATGATGAATATTCAATCAATGAAGAGAAGATTTGTTTTTGGCCTGAAAAGTTGCTGCAACTTCAGCTAACACATTCTTATCAAACTCATTTGGATGATTTTCTACCCAAGTTGTACAACATTCAAGTCATAAGGAGCAATAAAATTGTTGTTGTTGATCTTTGGTAGGTTAATCTGTTAATTTCATGAACCACCTAAAGAAGCAGTGTAAAAGAAGAAAAAGAGAAAAAAATAAAGAAAAAAAGAGGGAAAGAGAGAGAAAGAAAGAGACAAAAAACAAAGTGTGAGTGAATGTCAAAAGAAGAACAAATGAACCAAGACCAATTATAACAATTATTGTTTAGACTATGAATGTTGCTGCTGCCACAATAAACCTGTGCGTTCTAGCTGAGCGCTAGGTCTAAGGGTGCATTTTTGAATACAAGCAAGCAAGCAAGCAAACAAACAAGCCATGACTGACTGGATAGATAAATAGATAGATAGATAGATAGATAGATAGATAGTGGTGATGGTGGTGGATACTATGCAAACAAAACAAACAAACAACACACAAACAAACTGTTGGCGAACAGCATGAATAAAACTCTGATAGTTGGTATCTGAAGACCAGTTGGATTGTTGCAAAGCATCTGGGGATAGATTGTGAAATGCTTCTTTGGTAACTAGCTCTGGAGCAATAACTGTATGCATGCAAGGGAGTGAGGATGAAAAGAACCAAAAAGAGAGCAAGTCAGTCCATCAAGTGGTAGTGGTGATGGTGGTGGTGATGGTGGTAGTGGTTTATTGATGCTGGTCAGGCAGCCAGCCCAGCCAAAGAAAAAACAAAAGAAAAAACAAAAATCAGATGAGCAGTAACAAACCGCAATGTCGAGGAGGATGATAATCAGCAGTGGTAGTTGTCAACAGAGGATGAAGATGTTGAATCCAACCTTAGGAAGGAAAGAGTCGGTGACGAGACAAGGAGTGTATTCAAGAGAATAGAGGAAGGACAACGAGAGTGAATCTCCGACGTTGCTTCAAAGTACACGAGAGAAAGGGGAAAAGGGAGAAAGGAAGGATGGGGGATACAAAAGAAAGGAGAGCTGAGGGTCCGGGACGGATCCAACATGAGGAGTCTTGAGATAAGTGTTGGTGATTTTACCAACATACTCCCCCTCTTAAGAAGAAGTGGAAGGTGAAGAAGATTGTTTGAGGAGATCCCAATAACGTTTGACGAGTTTGGGAGCATGAACATCTTTAGCAGGGATCCATTGGTTGTCAGAATGTGGGTAGCCTTTCCAGTGAACAAAGTATTCACGCTTATTGGCTGGGCCTTTGTGATCAAGGATTTCATCTATTTCGTACTCATCTGGCAGGAGTTCATTAGTAGTCGAGTCCTCTGGGGGGGCAACGAGCTTCAGCTGGTTGGGGCTGAATTTGTCTGGGAGGGTAACACTGGTGCTGTCCTGGAGGAGATATGCACCACCACGATTGCGGCGGATAACTGTGTAGGGGCCAGAGTACTCAGGAAGAGACTTGGGAGACCTGGGAGGCTTGCGTAGCATGACTTTGGAACCAGTGGAAAATTCGCGGAGTGGCTTAGAGGAATCATGTTGAGCCTTGATGTTGGAGCTGTGCTTCCGGGTAGAAGATGCTGATGCCGGGTAGACAATATCATGCATTTGCTTGGCATTCTCCAAGAGGAGAGTTTCGGTAGGAAGCTGGGAGGAGGAAGAAGAATAGTCTTGTGGAGTGGTAGCTGGGCGACCAAAGAACAGTTGGAAAGGGGAAGACTTGTGACGATGGGTGACGCGTTGGTTGATTGCGTATTGGGCAGCAGGAAGAAAGGTGTGCCAGTGAGACCAATCACTGTTAATGAGCTTGTTAAGGGTGTTGCGGGCCAGCTTGACATGGCTTTCTGCAGCTCCGTTGGCTCGAGGATGATAGGCCAAGATGAACCGGTGCTCAAAGCCAGAGAGTGTCTTGAGAGCTTTGATGATCGCGTTGACGAACTCAGTGCCGTTGTCTGACTGAAGGATCTTAGGGAGACCGAAATCAGAGACGACTTGATACAGGGTGCGGGCCACGTCTTTAGCAGTCTTGGCGTGGATTGGGCGGAGGGAAGTGGAACCGGTAGCGATGTCTGTGGTGACCAGAACGTAGTTGAAGCCTTTGGAAGAAGTGGGAAGTGGGCCAAACAGATCGATGGCGACGTGATCGAAGGGGTAAGTGGCGTGGATGGTTTTGAGGGAATGAAAGCCGTGTTTGGTGACGTTGTGCTTAAGGCAGTCATTGCATTGTAGGCAAGTGCGGGAACAGTCAGCACGAAGAGTAGGCCAGTAATAGCCTTCATTCCAGATCTTGACGAACAAGGTTTCTGCTCCGTGATGTCCTTCTGTGTGGAACAGCTGCAGGAGGTGTTTCCGTTTGGAGGTGGAAGGGAGTTGTTTGCTGAGTCTGCCCTTGATGTGCCTGTTAAGAGCGGATTTGGCTGTGGATGGGGAGTTGTCAACCAAGGCGAGAGCCTTGAGGTCGCGGGGTTTGTGCTGAGCCAAGCGAGGGGCGTCAAGAGGGATGGAGGGAGGTGTAAGACCACCGTTGTCCCAGAAGGAGCGCGGGTACAGCCGAGAGAGACAGTCCTCAAGGATCATGTGAACGCCAGGGCGGTGGACGATCTCGAAGTTGTACTCGGAGATGAGGAGAGCCCAATAGTTGAGGGTGTAGTTTTTTACTGTTAGAAGTGAAGAGGTAGGACAAAGCCTTGTGATCAGAAAAGATCATGAACTTGTTGCCATAGAGCCAATCGCTGAAGGAGCGGACGGCGAAGAGGATGACGAGCATCTCTCGTTTGGTGGCAGGATAGTTGCGTTGGGCAGGGTTGAGAGCCTTGCTCACGAACGCGATGTACCAGTGCTTGTTGTTGGGTCCGATCTGGTAAAGGACAGCGCCAACACCGAATTGGGAGGCATCGGTGCCAACCAAAAGAGGTAAGGATGGGTCATAGAGTGAGAGCACAGGTGGGTTGGATAAGATGTGTGTGAGGGCGTCAAAGGCGTCCTGGCAGTCTTGGTTCCAATGGGGACGGACATCCTTGATGTACCGGAGGGTGTCAAGGGGCCGAACGAGTTGGGCGAACATGGGAATGAAGTCGCGAAGGTAGCCTGCAAAGCCAAGGAAGGATTGCATTTGTTTGCTGGTGGAAGGTACTTCGAGAAGTGCGAAGGTGGAGAGCTTGCGTTGGTCGGGAAGGATGTTGCTGCAGTCGATGATAAAACCGAGGATGCAGAGGCGTTTGTACCCGAACTGACACTTCTCCCGACGGATACGGAGTCCCGCGGCGGTGAGAGTGAGGATAACGCGGATAAGGTGCTCGATATGTTCTTCCACACTTTGGGAAACGACAGCGAGATCATCGATGTAATGGGAAGTGAACTCGGCAATAGCGGCAGTGACAACGTCCATGAGGCGCTGGAAGTGCTGTGCAACGATTTTGATGCCAAAAATGGCGGCGACGAACATGTAACGACGACCGTTCCATGTGAATGTAGTTTTGACGCAGTCTTCAGGAGCAATGGGGCATTGTGTGTAAGACCAGATAAGGTCGAGGGCGGAGGCGATGAAAAAGCCTTGCACTTTGGAGATGATGCTGCGGATAGTAGGGATTGGGTATGTGAGGTCCAAAAGGAGCTTGTTCAGAAGGCGCGGATCGATGCAGACACGCCACTGGGTGACGTTGCCGTCAGCGTCCTTCTTGGGTACGACGGTGAGAGGAGAGTTCCAGGGACTGTCGGGTGGGGCGAGCACGATGACGCCGGTACGCAGCCATTCCGCCACTTGCAGATCGATAACGAGCATTAAATGGTGTGGGATGGGGTATTGGTGGCGAAAGACAGGAGGGTGGTCTCCAGTGTCCAGATGGAGAACCGCTTCGGGGAGGGTACAGGAAGGTCCTGTCGGTAGAGCCTCATTCTCCTGGAGGTATTTCTCGATGGCTTCGAGAATACGCTTGCGGATGTGTTCCTTGACAGCTTTCACCAAACGTTGATGTTGGCGTCGGGTGATGTCGTGGTCCTTGGAGCGAGGTAGTGGTTCCTCAGGGTAGTCGATTGGGATGTCTGTAATGCCCATGCCGGACTTGCGCATGAAGTCGCGGCCCAGGATGATCGATTGACCATCTGGTTGAGGCAACACGGAGAACATGTGATGGAAACAGCATTCGCCGAAGCCAATAGCGAGTGGCTCCGTTTCGGCGGCACATGTAGCGGTGGTTTCACGGTGTCCGAGTTTGACCATGTAGTTGGCTTGCTTGGTTTTGGCACGAACTAAGTCAACAATGGAAGGGTCCATAAAGGAGTGGCTGGCGCCAGAATCTATGACAGCGGTGACTCGACGGCCGTTGATGGTCATCGGGGCACAGATAGGGTCGTTGGGTCCAGGCATATCGTCAGTGACGGTGATAGAGTTGAGAGCCCGTTGTGACTCATAGAACTCGTCGTACTCCTCTTCATCTCCGATAGAGTCTTGCTGCTCAGCGGCAGGAGCGGGTGTGTTGCTCTGTTGTTGCGTAGAAGACATGGAGTTGAGGGAACGTGAGCTGGGAGAGGACTGGCGTGCTGGTAGTTGCGCGCGTGTTTGTTGCGGCAGTGTTGACGTGGGGTTGCGTGTTGTGGGAGCAGAAGATAAGGCTGGTGTAGCAGACGTAGCTGGAGAAGACTGCCGTTGTAGCTTGCGGGCCTTTTTTTGGCACTGATCTTCCGTGTGGTTGCGTGTTTTGCAGTGTGCGCAAACAGCACCGATAGTGTGGGGTAACTGTGATTGCCTTTGAGGTGATTTGCTGTGACCTTTATCTTTCGAAGAAGGTTGTGGAAACTCTGCTTCTATGAGGACTGCGAGCTCGAAAGCAGCGATGACGTCTTGTGGCTTGTTGCGAAGAGTCTGTTGCTTGTACTTCGACTTGATGTGGGGAAGAAGGGCTCGTCCAAAGAAGAAGGCTTTGAGGTAGTCGTAGAAGGTGTCAGGAAGACGATTACAGAGTACAGAATACCGATCGATGAGTTGATGAACGCTTTCGCCAGGCTTCTGTCGAAACGACGTGACGGCCTCAATCGTTGTGGCCTCGATGTCTGGAAGGTGGTAGTGCCGATGGAAGAGGTCTCGGGCGACGTTCCATGGTTGGTCTCGTAGAGCGCTAATGGCCCAAAGACGTCCGTCTCCAACAAGGGTGGTGATGAGGGCTTGCGTCCATCTATCCTCAGGGTAGTTGTAGGCGTTGAGGTGATACTCCAGTTCCATGGTGTGAAGAGCGGGGTCCTGGCGCTTGCTGACGTCGAACTTAGGTAGTCCGGGGGGAAGGCGAGGCATTTTCTTCTGAGTAGGAGGGGAAGGAGTAGTTGTGTTGTTCTGTGTTTCTGGGACAGAGGCAACGTGTGTGCTGTTGGAAGCAGTTGTGTTGTTGACGGAAACGTCAACGGGAGAGGGTGAACTCGAACGAGGTGACTGTATGGGAGAGATCTGTGGAACGGGCGAGGGAGGAGAAACAGCGGCAGCGGAAGTGTTGCATGTGGAAGAATTGCCTAGTGTGGCCGAGGTGGATGCGAGGAAAATAGCAAAGCTGTCTATACGTTGTTGTAACCGTTCCATGGCCTTTCTAGTGTGTTCTGCGACTTCGTCTAACTTGCGCTGTTCTTCTTCTTTGGCGACGCGTTCAGTCTCGGGACAGCTGGGGATGTCGAGCTCAAGTTGAAAAGATTGTTGGAGCATGTGGAGGTACTCCTGTTGTGCCTTGCGAAGCTGTTCACGGAGGGTGTCGAGAGCGGCTGTGGCTTCCATGATGTGCGTAGCGCAAGAGGGGATTTGAATCACTTATGTAAGTCAAAAAAAATGTTGGTTGAATCCAACCTTAGGAAGGAAAGAGTCGGTGACGAGACAAGGAGTGTATTCAAGAGAATAGAGGAAGGACAACGAGAGTGAATCTCCGACGTTGCTTCAAAGTACACGAGAGAAAGGGGAAAAGGGAGAAAGGAAGGATGGGGGATACAAAAGAAAGGAGAGCTGAGGGTCCGGGACGGATCCAACATGAGGAGTCTTGAGATAAGTGTTGGTGATTTTACCAACA